>CM022951.1:21200162-21795560 GCA_012931725.1 Litsea cubeba | reverse complement strand
CGAGGTTAAAAAGGGTTTTCAATTGAAAGGTTTTGATCTCAAATCTGAGCAACAAAACAGGTGTGGTTAAACTTGACTGAAAGGCAAGTATAAACATTTTATTGTGATTAGATGCAAAATCAATTGGGTATTTGTACACTTTGTTATAGTTATAGTAAACTTGTGTTTACTAGAAATGGAATTTGATTTGAGGTATGGTGGTTGAAATGTATTGAGGGATATAAGTGATGATTGAAGTGTTTGGTTTTGTTTATAAATCATGTTGAGGAAGGGAACGGGAGGTTTTTAAGAATGTTTCGGCAGCTTGTGAAGAAGTTGAGTTCAGACGGAATTCTGAATAAATTATGTATATTTTTCTGGGCAGTTCGGTAAACCCGTTAAGTGACCGAATTGGGAACTGGACTCAATCTGGAGAGTTCTGAGTGAGAAATGGTTTGCCTCTGGTTTGCGAACCGAGATATGACCGAACTATGTTTGGTCAACTGACATAGGTTGCTCGGTGACAAGTCGACCGAGTATGCTGGGAAGTTTCAGGAAAATTGAAATCCCTAGATGTAAGAGTGACTGAACCGACAAGTGACTGAGGGGTTAACCGAGAGGTGACTGAAGTTAGAAACATGAATGAGAGAAAAATGTTAGCTCTCTGGAAAGCTAACCGAGGAAGTTCGGTTAACCAGGGTTAACCGAGTTGTACAGTTCGTTGACCGAAAGGTGACCAAACAGTCAACCGAAATTATAACTTTTCATATTTAATTTCTGGAATTATGGAGAAGAGCCTATTGATTGTATCAAGGCTGTTAAGCTTGTTATACTTCCATGGTGTTAATAAGGGGACTTTAATGTATAAATTTATATAAATTGTGGTATCCATCGAACTAACACGTACATTAAATATTGAGGATTAAACCTGAATGGTTATTACTTAATTGAATTGATAGAATTGTATAGTTCTTGACTCTGGCACTACCATAGTGATTTTGTAATGCTCATTAGAGCTGTTCCTGCTGCAGCAGGTGATTTGGGAGTGTTTCGGAGCTCCGTGAGATGTCAGTAGTCCCTGGCCGGGGCACTGATAAATCCCACATATTTGTTATTTCTTCCTTTATGGGAGTGATTTGATTTCTTTCTTCGGGAAAGATGTGATTCCTTCCTTTTTAGGAAGGTGTGATTCATTCCTTTTTATGAAGATGTGATATGAAATGCTATTGTAGTTGCCAAATTTGAATAAGACTCATTGATTTGAATTGTACTTGTATCAGTCTAACATTGAATTAGACAGATTAAGTATGTAAATTAGCATGTGAAATCATATATCTATTTATACATTGCTGAATTGTCGAATTCATAGTGTTATTGAGGCATTACAGGCCAGCTACCACTGCCAGTTCCGAGGCTACAGCGCCAGCGGAGGAGACCACTCCGGTTCCTCTAGGAGGATTAGTTGAATGCAAATGAGAACTTTTGAAAAGAACGTTTCAAACTTATCATCCTTGCGTTGTATTTAAATCTGCAATTGGATGTTTCTGATTAGTGTAAATGGAATTTTTGTTTACACAAAATGTTGTAGTTTTTGTAAATATTTCCACATAATGTATATTTGTTATCCCTTGTGAATTTTGTTTGAATTGAAGTTCACGAGAGTAAGTATGGGATAAGACTTGGGGTTAACTCAGATTTAATCTAAATCTCGGGCTCAGGTCATGACATACTTATTGTATGGTATCAGAGCAACATGAAACGAAAATTTTGTTAAAATCCTTAGACATGTAAGGACGCGGTGAGAAAACATAGGACTACATAACAAATCCAATTAAGGATTTGTGATTTACTGTTTTCACTATATGTGATTTGTTTTCATTGTAAATGTGATTTACTTTCACTATATGTGATGTATTGGAATGGAAAGTAAGAAGATAGATATCTTAACTTTCTGTGTTATTTCAAAATGGCATCTGGTTCAGGAAGTGGAGGAAATGGGGATAATAGTCCTGAGATTGTAGCAAGTGGGAATAAAGGTCCTACACCTACACCTCCTACCCCTGACAATGAAGCTAAATTCATTGCTATCATGGAGCAGCTAGTTCGGAGTAATAAACAAATAGTTATGAGTAATGAATAGATGGTTAAAAGCCATGAAGCGCGGTTGAGCTTGCAAGCTCAGATTAATGCCAAACTGCAACTACAGACTCATGCAAATTCCACAAGTACCACCTGTTCTACCACAGCCTGATGTTGGTACTCAAGTCGTAGTGCAGTCTAAAGAAAAAGATCCTAATTTTCTTTATGAACAGTTTAGGAAGAGGGGAGCCACTGAGTTTCATGGCAAGGAAGATGGCATTAGTTGCAGATGAGTGGATACAACACATTGAAGATGTGTTCGATACAATTGTTTGCACCCCAAAGCAGCAGGTGTTACTTGTCTCTTCTACGCTTTAGATTATCAATAATCCAACTAAAAAAGAGAATCTAATCTAGAAACCAAAGGTTAAAGGAGCAAAACACTACCATATAAAAACCCACCCAACTCAACACCCAAAAACTAACTACAACGGAACCATATCATCAGTACCCAAATCAAACAATGCATATGACTTGCTCAAAACGAGTTAAAGAAAACTTCTATCATATAACCAGCCTCTGAAGATGGAAAAAAAAAAAAAAAAAAAACTGATCAGGAAGAAACAGAACTCTCAATAGCAAAACCAAATAAAAAAACATGAAATGAAACTGATCAGGAAGAAAAAACACAAACACACACATGAACACATGCAAGTGAACCGGGAAACAGAGAAATGGAAAGATAGGTTTTCTTGAAAAAATCAAGATCTGGGTATTGGCCTTGGATTGAAGGAGATGATTTAGAACCATCTTTCTCAACTGTGTCATCTCTCCCTATATGTCTAAATCCCAATTGCTTTGCTTCTTCTGGTATGGTAACAGATGAAGAGGAGAGCAAATATAAAAACGGTATACGAGTCTGTTTCATAAGCAGACAGAAAGGAGATTAGAATAGTATATTTGAGTGAAATGGGATCGATCTGAAATGCTTAGCTGTTTGGAAACTTGGAATGGAAAGTAGGAATTTTTCTCTCCCAATGACGAAAATGCCCCTTTTCCTATAATCTGGCAGCGTCTCACTCACTGGATTCCCTCCATTTATTTTGGGTGAAAAGATCTGCCTTTTTTTTTGGGGGGCATTCGGTGACAGGTCCTTTGAACATTTCACTTTATGGCGTTAGATTCACTAAAAAAAATTCATAGAGTCAAAGGTCCCTCACACACTTTCTCATACCTAAAAGTCTAGTTTACCCTTTCTTAAATCATAACCCATGATTGGTGGGATATCCCATTAATAATGGCCAACTAACATTTAATTACCCACGATTAATGGAATCCACAAATTTCAAATAAATTCTAAAAACACACAAATAAATTTTAAAATAACGAAAATAAATTTTAAAAAATAAAATAATTTCGAAAAATGCAATAAGTTTTAAAAAAAAAGTAATATATAATCAAATAACGCAAATAAATTTAAAAAGGTACAAATAAGTTTTAAAATATCCAAATGAATTTCAGAAAATATAAATAAATTTCAAAAGACTCAAATAAATCTCAAAAGATCCAAATAAAATTTCAAAAAATGCAAATAAATTTAAAATAATGAAAATAAATTTTAAAAAATGCAATAATTTCAAAAAACGTAATAAATCTGAAAAGATATAAATAAATTTCAAAAGACGCAAATAAACTTAAAAAACGCATATAGATTTCAAAAAAAGTAAATAAATTTGCTAAAAACCTCAGATAAATTTTGAAAAAAACTTAAATAAATTTACCAAAAACACAAAGAAGTATGACAGAAAAGAGATAAATTTGAACAACACTCGGATAAATTTGACAAAAACTCAGATAAATTTGAATAAAAATCAGATAAATTTACCAAACACTCAGATAAATTTTGAAAAAAACTCAGATAGATCTACCAAAAACACAAAGAAAAATGAAAGAAAACAGATAAATTTGAACAACACTCAGATAAATATGATAGAAAACCGATAAGTTTGAACAACACTCAGATAAATTTGACAGAAACAGATAAATTTGAGAAAAGAGATAAACAACGCAAAAAGCGATCACCGGGGGATGTCAGTCTTCCACGGAAAGCAAACAGGCCAGGTCAACTCGACCCGAAACCCAACCTGGACCTGAGCAGAACCTGGCCTAGATCTCTTCTTCCTCTTCGTTCCTTCCGGTTCTGCAATAGGGAGACATCGTTGTCTTCTCCTTCTCCGATGGAGCAAGACCGGCGAAGATGGCGCAGTGACAGCGGCGATGCTCCTTCGCCGGCGACGCGTAGCGGCGGTGGCCCTCTTCTCTGGCGAAGATCTGCGCAGCAGCTTGCTGCCTCTCCAAGTCAGAAACCCAAGTGGGTCCTTTCCATTTCACCAAAAAAGCCCCAAAATCTTTTCTTTTTTTTTTCCATTTCCGAAGTAAAACGTGTAAACGGTATAGGGATGAATGGGTTCTGTTCCTTTTTCCCCTTTCTTCTTTTGTATTTTTAATCTTTTCCAAAGTGGAAAAAAATCGAACAACAAGTGCCTGGTAAACATCCACCACGTGCTTCTCTTCTGCTGGAAAGAAAGAAAAAGAATGGGAAGTGTGCGCACGAAACCCGATGTAAATGAGAAGACAAGACAAGTGCTTTTGGAAAGAAAGAACACGTGAGTCTCCTTGCTTGGGTTTATTGACTTATGACGCACGAATCCCGAGGCAACACAATTGCAACTTCATCTTCTTCTTCCCACTTGTTGCAGAAAACAAACGAAAGAGCCCTCTGATGAAAGCCTTAGATCTATTCTGATATAAACCTAGGCTCGTTGTAGAAGAAGATGGATAATATAAAATTTGAAATTTGAAAATTTGAAATTTTATGCCTAAAATGGTTGGAAGGGCAATTTAGTCCTGAAAAATGAAAACATGTGGGCTTATGGACCTATGGCTGCAAACAGTCTAGCTGAGTGGACTATAGGCCTTAAAGAGTTTTTCCTTGGACTGGAGGCTGGACACATTCACTTATAGGGACCTTTCGCTAATTTTGCCTTTTTTTTTATTCTAGAAAGAAACCATTAAAAACCTCCACCCCATCCCCAAAAAGACAAAAAACCAAGAGAAATCCTGAGCAAAGGAGTGGATGAGTGAAAATCTATGGTGGGGTAATATCAAATTTTACATTTGTTCTAAAGTTGAATTGACTGTTCGATGAAAAAATGTGATATTGAATATATTTAAGATTGTGTTATCAAATAGTCAATCTAACTGTGGAACAAACTTTGGATTGGATTAAGATTTGAGGATGCATCATATGATTAGAGGGCATTTATTTTAAATGGTGGAAGTCCATTATTTTTTAACTCCAGATTTCTTTAGGTTGAAATCTCTGACGATCCGGATTCTTCTAGCAGTTATTTGTGTTGCAACATAAGTTAATTCTTATGTAGTGGTTTAAATAGGATTATATAATGGCAAAAGAAGACTTTCAAACTCATTTGGGTAATTCACTTGTAAAATGACTTCAAGTGAAGGGTTACTTTAAAAGACAAAAAAAGAAAAAAAAAGATGGGTCTTCTAAAAAAAATAAAAAATTTCAAAAACCACCTCTTGTTTTCTTAAAGAAAAGTCAAAAAGTCCTCTTCTTATCAAAAGTTAAAAATAAAAAAGTTCCTCCAGTTGTCAAAAAATGACAAAAAGCCAATAAGGTTCGTTTTGGAACTTTGTACTTTTCTATAAAACCCCTCTTCTTTTCTTGTTTCTAAAGTGACCCTTAACTTGAATTCACTTTAGAGGTAAATTACCCCCCAATGGGCCTTCTCTCTTTTAAAAATTGTCACCAAACTTGGTAAAATGACCAGGAGGGAGTGCAATAACGTTCGTGTATCCCGTCTTATAAAAACCATGTAACATGTCTGAAATTCTATCTTGAGGCTCACATAGAGATAATCCAATCCGTGCATGATGAATCTCATCCACTCTAGTGAAATATCCTTTAGTTTTACTTAAAAAGAATTTGGTTTCACCTTCCAATTGAGGACCATGATGAAAACGTGACTCGCATGGTTGTTCATCATTGTTAATGTGGTGTTAAATACGTTTTTATTATGGTGCTTAATCGTACGGTGGGATCCAATCCTTTTGAACTGAAACTTGAGGACATATTAGAGGAGTGGATGCAATTCATCATGAACCGTTTGGATTATCTCTTTGTGGGCCCTTAATGGAGTTCCATAATAGAGGATCCGGCCTCGAGGGAGTGAGCTTTTCCATCTATCCTTTTTTCTGTCCATTGATAATGACATAGATATTCTCTTCTTTTTTTCAATGATGAAGTGAGTGGTGATGGTAGCATCAACGTATGTAATCGGAATCTTTCACATCATCCACTCCCTCATGGCCATGGGTGGGCCATTTTTGTGCCCAAAAATTTGGGGCTTTGTCCTCTGTCCTTCTCATCATAGACCCAAAAGTCCATATCAGATGAGGCTTTGACTTTGATAAATCCCGAGTGGAATGAATAAATTGAAAATCTTGCATGTTAAAAATAAATTCCCGTTAGGGTATCCCTAAATTTTACTTCAATAGAATTTGGTCGTACCGTAAGACTGACTATTTTATGGAAAAAAAAACCATGATTGACTAATATTCATAAGATCGTGTTAGTTTTTCTTTAAAACAAATTCACAATTTCACGATGAGACTAGCTCATCTTGAAGTAAAAGTTGGGAATATGTCATACACTAAAAAAGCAATTATTTTGAGTGATGTACAATCTTACAATGAGACAAACTCCTCTTGAAGTAAAACGTGAGAAAATGTCATATGCTAAAAGGATATTTATTTTGAGCGACGTACAATCTTACAATGAGACTAACTCTTTTCAATAGGTGGACTCCATTATGAAGTTCATCTCTATCAACTCAGGATTTCTCTAATGGAAACCCATAAATACAATATGGGTGGTTGACCCATGTATTAAAATACAAAGCAAAGCTCTGATAACAAGCTTAAAAGGTGAGCAAGTTGCCCCACATGGCACATTGCACTTATTAGAGTATATAAAAGTCAATTAAATTTATGGACTCTACTTAATGTAACAACAGAACACAAATATGCACTAAACTTCAAGTGTTGTGTTTTACAAGCAGCAAATTACTGCCCTGTCTGTTGCTCCCAAGTTCAGTCACTTGTAAGGAAAATAAATAAAGTTTTCTTTGGTTGCTGCTAATGAAAGAGGTTTCATAAGAATCGGCGACAGATCTTACCTGCGTGTCCCGGGTTCGAATCCGGGCAGGCACATTTCCTCACCCGAGGCTGTATCACCTTATCAGAGGGCCCCACACCTCACCCAAGATTTACTTCCCTCACCCGAGGGCCCCTTATAATCCCCCAAGCATGGATACCAAAAATAAAAAATAAAAAATGAAAGAGGTTTCATAGTAGAAAGAATCAGAAAACACAAGAAAACCCTAACATACATATTTGCTGGATCCACAGAGGGTTTGGCTTGAACTGCTAGGTTTGGACTGCCTTACTTCCTGCAAAGTAATCCTTGCATGTAAATTTTCTACACAAAATAGATAGGGAGGAGCCAATTTAGCTAGCAAAATTGATATATGATTAATTTAGCAACAACAGATTTGGGCTTCCCATCCAATCTAGCTATGACTGTGAAACAATTCTTTTTCCAAGCTGTGATTGTCAAGACATGGGTCAACCTTTTGGGTTGGACCAAAACCAATGGGTGGGATCAATCCAATAGAACACGATAAAATGATATTTTCACTGAGTCAGCCCATTACTGTGCAATATCTTTTGTTGTTGTAACTTCTTTATTTATCTCTACCGATTGATGTACATATCTTTTATTTTATGTAATGTATATACTATTTAAAGAAATAATATTTAATGACAACGTCAAGTCCTCTTCTCTTTAAAAAATAATTCTATGCTCTTTCACGAAATAGTCATCAAGTGCCAAGAAAGTGGGAACTTCGGGATGACCTATTGGTAAAGGCTTTCACTCCCATCCCACCCACCAGAAATTGATCTCCGGTGGGTCCCTTTACTCCTCTCCAATTTGGCCATTGAACCAATCAAGAAAAAAAAAGTGCCAAGAGTGCCCCTTGAGCTTGAATGGCATTGGAAGTAGGCTATCTCCTTCAATATCTGCTTGTCTATTGTACAACTCCTTAACGAGCTAAGAACGGCCTCTTACCCTAGTGGTAAAAGGTATTAGTTCTTACCTGGTTGCCAGAATTTGAAACTGGGCAGCCACCTTCCCTTACCCGTATCTTACCGGTTGTCTACTTCCCTCACTTGAGCACCGGGTCCCGGCCCCCAAAGCTGGGTAAAAAAAAAACCCTCCTTAGTGAGCCAAATCCCCCATTCTAAGGGCAGCAAAGACCAAAGCTCACTAGGTATGTTTGAGTTGTACCATTCAAGTATACTACTATGGTTTTCCTAATGACTAATTGTGTGTGTTGGCTGGCATCCAAAATAATATTCATCTTGAGCTTTCCATATGTACCATGAGACCATGACCCCTATGATTTGGTTTGTAGCCTCAATTGATGATGGAAGGATTCTATCAATTGGTAAATTATTGGTTTATTGATGGCTGCTGGAAGTGTTCCCAAATTGTTTTGGTGAAGTCACATTGGGTAAATAGGTGATCAATTGTTTCTGGGTCTCCAAGGCACAAAACACAATCAGAGATACATGTGGAAGGAGTTTTCTTAAATAATCCAGGGTGGGCAAGCCGATCAACTAGACCCACTAGACAAACAACCTCAGGCTTGATGGGATCTTAAGTTTCCATAGTTTTGACAAGCTTAGATGGGATCCAGAAACTCATGGGTTAATAATTTTAGGGGGCATTCGGCGACAGGTCCTGGACTATAGGCCTTAGAGAAAAAGTTGTAAAACTGGAGGCCTTACAAGACCGTGCTGAGGAATTTTGGCTTACAGGGATGGATAATTTTATATATTGCCTTGCCCTGATTAAGCCTGCACACCATTTTCTTGATTCTAGCATTGAATATTCAACCCCAAATTGATATCTCCCTGATGGGATTGACAACACCCTCATCCCAAAGGGACCGCAGGTGATCAATATTCCATCCCACTTTTAGAATACAAACAAGAAAGGGAGTAAGAAACTCTACAAACATACACTCTTGATGGCTTCTTAAAAGGGAAGAAGGAAGCTCTCAAAGTTATGTAGAAGAGCTTCTTTAGCTCAACAAATTAGAGGAGGTGGACCCCTAACTAAAAAATCAGGCAAGGGTATTCTCATAATATATTAAATAAAGAGCCAACAATTTAAAAGGGGCCACATATCCCTTCAACTGGTGCACCTTAAGACAGTGGGATCTTTGGGCCACTTTTTAGGCTGTAGTCTCCCTTGAACTCTCTTACATCTTTATTTATCATCATTTAAATATGTTCAGAGGCCTGGGGTGCATTTCGCGTGCCATTTAGATGTTTCCATATTTTCACGAGATGATGCTGTAAAAAAACATGTTAATGTAATGTAAATCATTGTTTCCAATTTTGTTCTCACGTGAAGGGATTTCCAAATCTCAACATGCTGGCGTAAGAAAGTTGGAATAAATTATTATTATTATTTTTGTAAAAAGACTTCCTCATACAGTGGTTTCGTACTTATTTCTTATCTCTTGCCTTCGTACTTATTTCTTATCTCTTGCCTTCTAACGATGGTCATTTAAAGACTCCAAATCCTTTCACTTATCCTAAAGGTAGGCCCCAAGTTCTAATTTCTAAAGGTGGGTATTATGTTGTAATTTTTAAAGGTGGGTCTTGTGTCTACAATCACAAAAGAGGTGACCTCACTTTATAATTCTTAAAGGTGGATTATATGGTCACAATCACTAAAGGTGAAGCCACATCGTACATCCTATGAATGTAGGCCCGCATTGTGAATCTTATGAATATTACACCATATATGTTATAATTTTTTTGATAGTGGGTGCCAAATTTTAATTTTTAAAGGTTTGTCATCACAATAAATAAAAAGATGCCCCACATTATAATTTCTATAAAGATGGGCCCACATTGTAAATCCTATGAATGTGCCCCCATGTTCTAATTTGTAAATGTGGGTCATGTGTCCAATATCACAAAAAATACGGTTCCACTTTGTAAAACCTAAATGTGGGTTATCATGTGTCCACAATCACGAAAAATGTGGTTCCACTTTGTAAAACCTAAATGTGGGTCACATGGTCCTGATCACAAAAGGTGGACCCACATTGTAGATCCTATGGATGTAGGCCCATATTCTAATTTCTAAAGGTGTATCGATGTTGTAACTTCTAAAGGTGGGTTCCATGTTTACAATCACAAAAAGGTGGCACCACATCATAATTCCTATAAAGTGGGCCCACATTGTAAATCCTATGAATATGACCCCATGTTTTATTTTTTGAAGGTGGGTACTACATTGTGATTTCACAGGTGGGCCCCATATATGACAATAATAGAGTGCCGCAAACAATAAAAGGTGGGTCCTAAATTATAAATCATATGATTCTATTGCTTCTATTTTTTGGAGCAAAACTTTTATAATGTTACCAAAAAGTTTTGTCTAGCATATTCTCAGCAGAATAACTTAATATAATATTGTCAAATAAGCTCTGCAGAGTATAGTTTCAGCACAACCCGATTTCAACACAATCTTATTTGAATACAAAATTAGATGAGAAGGATGCCAAACGGGCCCTATAGTGCTCAATTTAGTTGGTTTTCTCTTGAAATAATTTATTTCAGTCGTTTGTAATAACAAGATAGGGCTCAGATTACTACACTATAAGAAATTTGGGCTTTGAGAACGACACAAATTTGTCCCAAAATGTACACATTTCATCACCGAAACTAATTAAGACGAGAATTTTTCATCGCCCGTTTTGTTGCCAAAGCCTTGTCGCTAAAAGGTATTGGAGACGAAAAAAAATCGTCATTGAAAAAGATAAATTTGTGACGATTTTTTTTGTCTCCAATACACTCTGTTGGGAACATACTTGTAAGTAATTAGTGACAAAATATTTTGTCATTAAAGGAAGAAATTAGAGATAAAAATATTTTGTCATAAATATAAGAAATAGAGACGAAATAATTTTATCGCATTTAATATAAAGGAAGATGAAGAAAATTTGTCAAAGAAGCTACCAGTGGATGAAGATTTTTTTTTTGTCTCCAATTGACTCTGTGGGAACATACTTGTAAATAATTAACGATAAAATATTTTGTCATTAAAGGAAGAAATTAGAGTCAAAAATATTTTTTCATAAATATAATAAATAGAGACGAAATAATTTTGTCGCATTTAATATAAAGGAAGATGAAAAAAATTTGTCTAAGAAAGTACCAGTAGATGACGATTTTTTTTGTCTCCAATGGACTTTGTAACGAAAAAATATTTTGTCATTAAAGGAAGAATTTAGAGTAAAAAATATTTTGTCATAAATAAAGAAATAGAGACGAAATAACTTTGTCGCGTTTATTATAAAGGAACACGAAAAAGATTTGTCAAAGAAGCTACCAATAGAGACAATTTTTTTTACGAATTAACAAAATGATCCTGTCTGGATGATAGGGCTCAACAACATCCATGGACTTAATGCACCCATAGTAGAAGGTGACCTGATTAAATGGATGGTGCCGCCTAATATCGCGATAAGGATCTCATGTGACCTGCATGACCAAAACAATTATAAGAAATTTCCTTATACTATAGAAAATTGGTTCTCATTTAGTCCAATAACTCATAAAGGAAGGATTTTTAGCACCCCGTCTGCACTCATATAATCAAGCTACTCTCGCAATGCCTGTAGGGGAGCAGTAGTCTCGCTACGAATGAGCCAGCGATGCACTCGGGGTTGAGTGACTCCATATAAAATATTGGACGTTGGAGTAAAACACTCGAAATGCTCATAAATCCACGCCTCTAGCAGCGTAAGATATCCTGCAATTTGTTTAACTTCCTTACGGGTAGCCAATCCCAACTGTCAATACAAATAAGCAAGAGAAGTGGCACCCCATGCATATGTACGGACACTTGACAAGTCTGTCAACAACGTCAGATATATAACCGGCACACGTGTGCCACTCTTGTCTGCGAAAAATGTGCAGCCTAATAAATACAGAAGATATGCTAAAACTGCACAATCAATCATGTCATCTCCATCCTCATCGGCTATGTTTGAGAACCTCCATCTTAGCCACTCCAATCTTACAGATTGGCCACGAACCTGCTGCAACTCATCATTTGCCTCATTTGGATGAACTCCTAGAGCGTCAACAATGAGCGAATGAGTATCTTGAAATGACATTCTACCATTATAAACAACAGAATGACCAGTCACCGGGATCCCAAGTATGGTGGCAACATCATATAAAATTATGGACATCTCACCGAACGACATGTGGAAAGTGTTTGTTTCAAGTTGCCACATTTCCATAAAACAAGAGACAAGAATCTTAATAACAGAGCGGTAGGATGCTGTGATAAGTGGACTCAAATTAGATCTATCCACTAACTCTCTAAACTTGTGGCTGTCATTCAATTGCCAGTGTGGGATTTTCTGTCCATCGCTCAAACACTTCGGCGGGGCCCGTTCCTACATTCCAAAAATAATACATTATTGAATAATGAGTTGAATACATTGATCTTTATGTAAAATAAAGAGAAAAACAAAAAAAAAATGCATACCTGTGAATGCCAAATGTATGCAGCTATGTGTGTGTTGAAACTGGGCAGCAAAGAACGATCTTCTGGCCCCGCAGTTATTTCTTGTTCAACAGCAGCTTCTTCTTCAACTTGTTCAACAGGAGCTCCTTCTTCTTCATTGCCTTCTTCCAATTCATATTCCGGTTCACGTGCTTCTTCTACAACCTCCTCAGTTATTCGACGGCGCCTCCCGTTGGAAGCTGTCAATCTTACTCTGGAACTGCTTGGCCTATCCATTTCTGAAATGTTGGAAAACGAGTGATTTAAAAAATAAACAAATTTCACCAGGTACTGTTCGGTACTGTGTGTTCGAACAAGTCTGAAATGTTCAACATGTAATATCCGAACAACTCCATAATGTTCGAACATTATGTGCCAAACATTTATAAAATGATCAAACTATATACTCCGAACATTTGTCGAATGCACGAACTATACATTCCGAACATTCCTAAAATGTTCGGTACTATATATATTCAAACATTTTCGGAATGTTCGAACCTTCAGGATCGAACATATCGCGACAATGAACAAAAAACTTTTTTGGAACAACTGCAACCAGTGGAAAAAACTCGATTTTGAACTACTCAGACTAGTGAGTATGTATTTTTGAACATATTTTTATACAAAATAGTTGCTACGATGAACTATTTGAAAAAATAGCACAATGAGAATGGTGAAGAAGGAAGGTGAGTTACCTTTGACTAAAATGGAGGTTAATGTGACAAAATAGGTCTTCCTTCTTCCTTATGTGCTTCTGCCCTTTCACTTGGCTAATCGTCCAGCCTGAATGTAGGTCTAAATGGGTAGTAGAAAAGCTTCCTCCGGTGACAGTATGAATAGAGAAAGGAGAGAAAACATTGGAGAAGATGTGTGGGAAGAGAATAGAGGAGTTGTAAATGATAGGGGCAGTTTCTGTATATTGATGGGTGCAAAGAGAAAAATCTGTAAATAATCCTATTTTATACATCGGTGTGGACAGAGATTCGGTGGGAAGAGAAGAAATCGTGGTGCCAACAGAACTCCTCATTATCACGACTTAATAGAGTCTATAAAATTTGACTCACTGTAATTTCATAGGAAGGTGACCCACTCCTGATCCATACCTGTTGCCATCAGCCCAATTTTATTTTTTATTTATAAGTTTTTAGTAATCTTGTGATAGTTATTTATCAGGTCTACATGAAAATAACCTGGGACCAATCCATTGCAATTGACCCAATTGTATTTAAACTTGACTTTTTTTTTTATTCATTCATTTACTACCATTCAATTGACCAAGCATAAACAATATCTCAAATGGAATGATTGTGATAAATTTCAAATCAACATATTTTTTTGTAATTTATCTACGAATATGAATGATTGTGATCATTTTAAAATATTGTTTTATATTATATACTCTAGTTGCTCGTTTGATCAAACTCCACGTTTTTGATAGCACAAACACTCGTATCCATCTCTCTCGACCATTTAAAGTTATGACCAATATACTCCATGATTAAGCAACTTTTACTTTAACCAAAATAAGCTCGAGAATTATGCACCTTTTCTATTTTATTGTTTTTAGTTTATAAATAAGGCCTACTCTTAGACTCATACCCCCTAAATAGAGCCTACTTTTAGACTTATATCCAATTGGAATTAGATGCATCTATAAAATTTATCGATTTATATGTCAGTGCTTTAAACATGGTGCTCAAGCTAGTTAAGATGTGAAACTAGCTTGAGTAATTATGAATCCCCCAGAGACTTTTTTAGGCACTCTGTTTCAATGGATACATAAAAGCTTACATCATGTCATGAAAACAAAATTACTACCCTACAAGTACATTACAAAATCTTTCACCCCTCATGGTATATCAACGTGATGTGGGACTAATGCATCAGAGCATATCAAGTCCTTTCATGTACCAATCCAAAAGCTTTAAGTTAATAGGTATAAGGCCAAATAGGTATATAAAACCCTGTCAAACCCATTACTTGGACAATGTGGGATGTGAGACTTTTCTTAATATTACAGTGACCATCGGTTAGTAATTCCATCATGACAGATGAAGGAGATATAAAAGGCAAACAACATATCTAGGTACAATTTGCTACAAAGCTAATCACAATACAAGATGACAATATAACCAAGGATATCATGTCAAGTACGTTTTAGTTTCAAGAGCCCCGTAAGTGTCACAATAGAGTCCCCTTTAAAGTAAGCAACAGTTACGATCCTCATTCCACTCATAACTCATATTTGTCTCCAAGTTTGAAGTACCAAAGAACCAAATTGAAGAAAATTATGATGAGCAAGTTTCTGATAAACTGAATGGAATTCCCACAAGCCTCTTCCCACACCACCACAAAGATAGAGTTTCTCTGTAGTATCCACTAGGTCGATCTAGTATCCTCAATTTAAAATTAGTCGTGTCCATAATTATAATTCGGGCTTCTTCTCAAATGACAAGAAACTATCAAAAAAAAAAAAAAAGGAATTCTCTAAGCTCACAGAATTATTCAAAGTTTATATTTCAGTTCCAAACAAGTCGGTTACTTTTTGAGTGAATCTAGTTTTCTTCAAAGGCTCTAGATTTTTAGTTAGTAAAGCTGTTTGTGTCTGTGATTGAATGTATGATTCTGTTTTTAGCTGTTCAATTATTTGAGAGGGCACAAGGGAACGCAACAGTTCAAGTAGAATGATTGCTGTTAACTGAGATCTGTGACATTTGTATCCGTTATAGGTTAGATCAACTATTTTTTTATAGGAAGAACACTGAATTAGAAAAATAGTCCAGAAGTGCGTGCGTGTCCAACATTGACAGATAAACTTTCATAAAAAAAGGATATCCTCGTTACATAGTTGATAATGGATAGAAATTGCTTGGAAGGAAACAAATGAAAAAGAGTCGCAGTCAGTATTTTTAGTGAGCCATATGCCATTTATAAAACAATATTATAAAAGCAAGCTCAAGCACTGATGCCTCTGAGGCTCTCAGAATTCTCAAGGAGTACCTCTGAGGCTCTCAGAATTCTTAAGGAGTAAGAGGTTAACATCAACTTTTAAATGCAAAGCCTACTTTTCATCCATTATTCGTGGTTCAGTTCGTTATTTCTTGAACTGTTTGTCTAGTTTCCTTTAGTGAATATTTGAAACCAAGGCAATTATATGACTCTTCATTTTGCACAATTGTCAACCATTGGTGTTCTGATGTCTCAATATGAAATTATCATGAAGCACAATATTTTTGCAAGTAGCTATTGTTGCATTCTTTAACAATCTTGCAGAGAGTGGATTTCAAGCTTCTTTACTGTTAGTATTTTTGTATTGGCTAATTCATGTTGGACAAAACTCTAGGAGTCTTTGTGTTGTTTTTTTTATTTAGAAAAGGACTCCGAAAATAGAAGAAGGAAGGACTCCAAGAAGAAAAGTCTGAAAGCATTAGAAGAAGAAAGCTGAAAGAAAAGAGTGCTGATTTTCCGTATCTTCCATCCAGCAAGGAGTCCGCTCGAGCGAAGGCGAGACAGAAGCGTGTCCGCTCGAGCGAATAGTGCGTAGAATTTTGGGAAAGTCTCCTTTTTGCACGAAACTGTTTTCTTTGAAGACTCTGTTTTCCCAATTTGAGTCCTACTTGTGCTCTAAGTATTAGACACGAATTTAGGGCTATATATAAGGTATTTCTCTCAACCCTATGGACGAAGACCACTCTTATTAATCTAAGTCAGAGATATCATTAGAGAGAGTTTATTCTCTAGAGCTATTAAGAGATTGTTCTGAAGGCTGCTCTAGAAGGTCACTGTTGCTTCTGCTTTTCGAAGGAGAAGATAGGTCATCTTGACTGGCAAGGTGCGAGGATATCAAATAAGGAGAACGGGGCATGTTGGATTTCGTGTCAGTGGATTCTTTGCAAGAATAACTACAGTCCTGAGGTCGAGGTATAGACTAAGGTACAGGAGCTCGTGAGTATATCTTGTAACTGTTCATGAATTTTTGATTTCTGGTTCATGGTTTTTTCTCCCTGGATAGGGTTTCCACACTATATTTTCTGTCTGCCTTCTTGTGGTGTGTGATTGGTAGATAGCTAGTTCTATTGTCTGATTGATTTATTTCCGCTGTGCATTGATTGTTAAATTAAGAACTAGTAGTAATCCATTCTAGTAGCACATAAATTTGGACTTTCAATTGGTATCAGAGCGGGTTGCACTATTTTATTGTGTTGATCCATATTTGCTAAAATGGATATCTATCGCGAAGGCACTTCAACTAATAAGCCTCCTCTGTTGGATGGTAATAATTATGCTTATTTGAAAGTCATGATGGTTGCCTTTTTAAAAGCCATAGATCTTAAAGTTTGGAAATCTGTTATGAATGGCTATTCCTTGCCCACTATTACTACTGATGGGGTAACTGATCTCAAAACTGAAGATAAGTGGTCTAAGGATGAAGAGTTGATTGCCACTTATAACTCTAAAGCATTGAATGCTATTTATAATGGAGTTAATATGTCTGAGTTTCGTAAAATTTCTACATGTACTACTGTGAAAGAAGCTTGAGATATTCTGCAGACTGTGCATGAAGGCATTGAAACTTTTAAACAGTTGAAACTTCAGAAATTGTATACAGCCTTCGAAACCATAAAGATAGAAGATGATGAAACTTTTAATGATTTCAATTCGAAGCTGAATGCAATTGTGAATGATGCCTTTACTTTGGGAGAGCCAATTCCTGAAAAAAGGATTGTGAAAAAGATTCTACGGTCTCTTCCTGAAAGGTTTGATGCAAGGGTTGTGGCTATTGAGGAGAATAAAAATTTAATATTCTCAAAGCTGAAGAATTAGTTGGCAACCTTCAGACTTTTGAAGCAAACCTAAGAACTAATATGAAATCAAAATCCAATGGTATTGCTTTAAGAGCCTCTAAAGAATCATTCAAGAAAATTGCTAGTGATTCTAATTCTGATTCTGAGGAGATTGATCCCTAAGTTGCTGTTCAATTTATGAAGCAATTTCAGGCGTTCATGAAGGGGAAGAAAAGTGATTTGAAAATCCCTAAGAATTTTGTAAAGAAGAAATATTCTAAAGGGGTTCAATGTTTTGAGTGTCATGGTTATGGACATATTGCTAGTGATTGTGCTAACAAAAAGTCAAAAAAGAAGGCTTTAAATTTGACTTGGGATGCTGATACTTCTGAAGAAGATGATATTAAATCTGAGTCTGAAAAGCATGAAGCTAGCAAAGAAAAACTCATGGCAACTTCCGTCTTTGTTACTCCACCAGTGTCTGATAATGAGACTGATCACGATTTCAGTGAGTCAGAGACAGAACATGATTGGCAAGCTGAATATCAGATTTTGTTTAAAAAATCCATGAAGATGATTAAGATGAATGAAAAAGTGGCTATAAGCTGGAAAGAATCTGAAGAGCAAAATACTTCTTTAAAAACTGAATTGTCAGAAGCTCTTACAAAGGTTAGTCACTTAGAGGAAGAAAATAACAGGATGGCAGATAAATTGACTGCTGAATCACAAAAGTGTGCTTTGACTGATCATGACATGAAGACCTTGAAAGCTGAAAACACTGACTTGCAAGGAAGACTCAAGATCGTTCTTTCTGAGTTAGAAACAAGTAAGGCCTCGCTAAACAGGATGAACACAGGGTCTAAAAAGCTTGATGACATCCTCTGCTATCAAAAGGCAAAGACAGACATGCATGGCATTGGCTACGCTGACGGGGCATCTACATCTAAAGTCAAAGGTACTGATTGTTTTGTTCCAAATTCAGTTGTTACTAGTCCTGCTGTTCATGTTGCAAATACAGCTGCCAAGAAGAAACATGTGTCATGTTCTGAAAGAATTCCCACTTGTCATCATTGTGGAATTAAATGACGGATTAGACCCCATTGCAATAAGCTGTGAAAGTCACCAAATCAAAAGCAATGGAAAACACAGAAGACTGAGCTGAACAAGAATACCAAAGCTGTTTGGGTCAAGAAAGAAGACTTATCTTCTGTGTTGGTACACACTTTACTGAAATATCTGAATATGCAAATGTGTGTGCCAAAGCTTCATCAACCCTAATCTACAAGATCATGCCCCCACCCCAGTGCTGATACGAAGATCTTTCTGAGGGGGAGTCAAAATTGAGGGGGAGCTGCAGAATCCAGATTGACAGAAGCTGCTTGAAGATAATTGTTTGTCAATTATGGACAAAAAGGGGGAGAATAATGAAGCTAAGGGGAGAAAACAGGCTAAGATCTATAGGGGCTGAATTTTTTTAAATTCAATGTATTTTGGATTTTATTTATGGGTAGATCATTTGTATCGTTTTAGGGAGTTTTGTCCATGAATTGCCAAAGGGGGAGATTGTTAGTATTTTTGTATTGGCTAATTCATGATGGACAAAACTCTAGGAGTTTTTGTGTTGTTTTTCTTATTTAGAAAAGGACTCCGAAGATAGAAGAGGGAAGGACTCCAAGAAGAAAAGTCTAAAAGCATTAGAAGAAGAAAGCTGGAAGAAAAGACTGCTGATTTTCCGTATCTTCCATCCAGCAAGGAGTCCGCTCGAGCACCCATGACTTCGCTCGAGCGAAGGCGAGACAGAAGCGTGTCCGCTCGAGTGAAGTAAGAGTCCGCTCGAGCGAACAGTGCGCAGAATTTTGGAAAAGTCTCATTTTTGCACGAAACTGTTTCCTTTTGAGACTCTGTTTTCCCAGTTTGAGTCCTACTTGTGCTCTAAGTATTAGACACGAATTTAGGGCTATATATAGGGTATTTCTCTCAACCCTATGGATGAAGACCACTCTCATTAATCTAAGTCAGAGATATCATTAGAGAGAGTTTATTCTCTAGAGCTATTGAGAGATTATTCTGAAGGCTGCTCTAGAAGGTCACTGTTGCTTCTGCTTTTCGAAGGAGAAGATAGGTCATCTTTACTGGCAAGGTGCGAGGAGATCAAATAAGGAGAACGGGGCACGTTGGATTTCGTGTCAGTGGATTCTTTACAAGAATAACTACAGTCCTGAGGTCGATGTATAGACTAAGGTACAGGAGCTCGTGAGTATATCTTGTAACTGTTCATGAATTTTTATTTTCTGGTTCGTGGTTTTTCTCCCTGAATAGGGTTTCCACGCTATATTAATTTTGTGTTTGCCTTCTTATGGTGTGTGATTGGTAGATAGCTAGTTCTATTGTCTGATTGGTTTATTTCCTCTGTGCATTGATTGTTAAATTAAGAACTAGTAGTAATCCATTCTAGTAGCCCATAAATTTGGACTTTCATTTGCTGGTATGTTTCTCTCAACATGTATCAAGCACTATATTCCTCTATAATTGTATGATGCTAACCAAAGCTGCTTCTCCACAGGAAAATAGATAAGTATTTTCCTTCATTGGATTCAACAAAACTTGGAATATCATTTTTCCTTTCTGCAAATCCTCTAGCGACTGGGTTCTCTGTGTTTCACTCACAATGTTACATTAGTATGCATCTTTATCTGAATCTGACACTGATATGAGGTTTTTGATTCGGCAAATCCCAGAACATAGGATTCATGTATCCTGAGTAATATTTAAAGAAAAGAATGTTTTTAAATAACATAATATAAAGAATTAAGACTAACAAAATAATGTACAAATTCTTGCTTTATTAATTAAGTAATATCTTTACCCAAAAAACTGAGTAACAATCATTTTAATAATATATTTAGATGTTTTAGAAGAAAAAAGAGGTTCAGATTAGCATTTTTTAGCTCCAGAGCACTGTCTCCTATTCCATGTGACACTAAAAATCTGGGTTGTTTATAAGCCGAAAGGTTGGGGATTATCAGCATCATCATCATCATCATTAGGTTCTCACATCTACCCACATCTACCTAGATCTTAGGTGGCTTTCTAAATTAAAATTCTCCTTTCATCCTTATTTAGGGACATTCTCCTTCATTTCTTGATCTATTACACCACTTCTAACTACTACATTCCCCTTTAGGGAGAATTTGAATTTAATACTTGCAAACTGAGTTTACCAGAGGGATGAATCTTCCTTTACTTAAATTACTCAGAAATCCTTTTTATTGAGATCTTTTCTTTTGTTGACATTACTATCAACAATCATGATCATAGCCTTATCCCATCTGACTGTTATTGGCTTTGTGCACACCAGTTTTCTTGTGTAGAAGTTATTAAAAGGTTTGGCTAGTTTTCATGGCCGAATGCTACCTAATGTAAGATCTTTGTCCCGCTTTTATTATTTTCTAATATTTTATTATATTTTAATTAGAATATTAGTATTATTTTAATTGAATGTATTTTAGTTATTTAAGTGGTTAGGATTAAGTGGGGCACACGTTAGATTAGATGCGTAGATTGGTGAGTTGGGTTAATGGGTAGATGACCTGACCCGTAGTTTTGACCCAATAACTTAAACCCATTAACCTAATCCCTAGTTTAAACGCTCGTCCTTATCTCTTCCCACTAATCTCTGCAACTCCTCCCGATTCTTCTTCCTCGTCTTCTTCCTCTTTCAACTT
Source organism: Litsea cubeba (assembly GCA_012931725.1). Classification (NCBI taxonomy): domain Eukaryota; kingdom Viridiplantae; phylum Streptophyta; class Magnoliopsida; order Laurales; family Lauraceae; genus Litsea; species Litsea cubeba. The sequence continues at coordinate 21,774,243 of CM022951.1, read as the reverse complement.
CCCAAGCCTCTGCAACTTTAGGATCCAGCCATCAGAATCAAGATCAGAGGATACCATCATTCCTGGTTCAACTTTCTTATCACAGGTAACCTTCTCCTCAAACCATTAGGAGTAAATCTGTACTCTTAGGTTATCTTCTTATTCTTTCCAATGTTTAGTTTTGGGTAGGAATAACATAGATCTGCTCATCTGGGCATTTCTTTCCCATCTCTTATGTCAGATTGGCGATAGGATTGTGATCGAGCGCCCCAGAATCTCGGATTGGGTATTGGTTAGGATCTGTTGCTTTTCTTCAAACCCCGGTGAAAGGCAAGTACTTAACCATAATTTATAAATTTAATGCTTGTGTTTCTCGTTGATTCTAGAGTTAGATGCATGTAGAAACCCATTTTATGCCCTAAGGTTTGATTTATTCTACTTTCTTTTATTTAATCTTGATGTGGGGCCCATGGGGAGATCTGATCAGATCTGGTCCGATAAAGGGCCGGACATGCCTGGGCGACTTATGCTTGTGAGGTTGATCACTGGTTATTGATCAGTGGGGTCCGCTATCTTAGCATCTTATTACATCAGGCGTGAGGCTTTGTTGGAAAAAAAAAGGGTTCTGTGTAGTTTTCAACGTGTACATGAATTGGAAGAAAACAAAGGGATATGTGTTGGGGACGGTTGACCTGATGACCTGTAACAAGAACCTGGCATTGAATAAAAATAGAGAAGGGAAAAGAATGATGAATGGACACGTTTGGATGGGAGCATTTGACTTTTTGAATCAACATGGTACTTTTGAAATGTTTACTTTAAAGCATTAGCTTTTAAATTATTAGAAAAAGAGCCCTGGATATTTTATAAATTTAAATTAGAACATTGGCTTATTTTATAAAGACTTGAGATTGGAAAATATTATAAATGGAATTCTTAGGTTTTCTAAAATTTTACATTAAGGTTATTATTTGCAAATTAATATTTAAATGATATCTTTGATTTTAATGTGTTAAATTTATACTTTTGAACTTTATTAATTGGATAATTGGACCAAGTAAATACCGTCCGGGTATACGGTATATTACTAACATGGGGTTTAGTGCTTCATATGACATCGGGGAAATCCTAGTAGATTTGAGTTCAATCCATCTCTATTGGAAAACCCTTAATTGGGTCTATGCACCATTGATTGAGAATGGATGTGTTGACCTTTTATCTATTTAGAGATTCCTGTGGTTGTTGGGTACGAGACCTTATGTTTGACTTTAGGATTGGGTTGTTGTTATTCTTTGACCTTCGGGTTTGCATACATGATTGAGATTGATGTTGGTCTATTAGCTGCATACCCTATATTGATTGGATATGGACCGTGATGTGGCTTGGCAATCGATTAAGAAATTGTTAGAGATTTATTCGAATGATATCGATATTGATTGTGGATTGCTGTGCAGCCAACCCTTCACTTTGACTTAGGTTTCTATGTCAGAGCATTACAGATCACTAGGTTTATTCTATTATGATATGTATATATATATGTACATCGATTGGGTCATAATTGAATGACTGTAGTTATAATTGGACGGCTGATCACCGATGTGAACGGACACTGTAATATCCGCATTGATTGTTTACCGGTATTCCGGATTATCGATCGGTTTATGACCACCGACGTGATTTAGATAGTTAGGGTTGACCACCCAAAGCAGTTGCATTGCTTCTGTGTGATTATTGTATTGCTCTATTGTGTAGATTGGATTTAGGTTATACGTTCTTTTCATCGTTGCCATATTTTATTCTCTTATGATTATTACATGTCATTACTCACATTGATCTTGTGTTTTATTTATAAATTATGCTTTCGTACTTGCTGTTTACTTTGTTTATTGGTGCATAGGTACCGATCCCTACCCTACCGAGGAGACGGATGAGGATCAAACATTTCAAGCGTTTGAGCCAACTGACGAACCCGAGTGGAATGCCTGAGATGGTTTTGGAGCCGTCTAAGCCTGCATTAGAGTGACGTCATCTTAGCAATCCTCTAGATGAACTTTCGTTAACAATATACATTTCCTTAGTAATTGTTTTATTCATTCTACAACTTTAACTATTAATGTTTATTTGATTTTCGTGTTGGATCTTATTTATGGTCATTGAATACCAATTGAATGAAGCTTCCTTTGCATTTAATGAAATTTTATTTGGACTCACCACGGTTTGTGATTTTATGTGGGTCCACTTTTGAAAGCTTGTGTTGTATTAAACACGGGAATTTGAATTTAACATTTTAATTTTCACGTTTTTCCCCAATTCTTATTTTGGGGACGTGACAGTTGGTATCAGAGCCAGCACGATCTTCGGAATTAAAAAAATGGACAGAAACAATAGGACGTGGTGAGGATTACGATTTTCGTTAGACAGACTTTAAAGTGCTAACTGTAAAGTCTATAGAATTTTCTCTTAGCTTGTTTTATAGGATCTAAACCATCTTTATTTTATTGCAAGATATGGCTCAACGTAATACAAGGTCTCAGGACAAAGAACCTGGGAGTGGATCGAACAACTCAGACGAACGTTTTAATCAGCGCTTGCAAGCTTTTATGCAATCGCAGACTACTCAAAATAAGCAGCAAAAAGCAGCTGAGGCATAACGCGCTGCAGAGAAACAACAAGAAAGAGAAGAGAGAGCTGCTGAGAGAGCACAAGCAGATCATGATAGGGCAGCCTTTCAAGCTCAGATCATAGCTTTGACTGACAGAGCAGCCCAGCCAGTACAAGTGGTCATGCCTCCAAAGGAAGTAGATCCTAATGACCTGTACGAGAAATTTAGGAAGAGGGTTCCTCCGGAGTTTCATGGGTCAGAAGATCCCATGGCAGCAGATGATTTCATAGAGCAGCTAGAGCAGATCTTTGCAGTTTTCCGCTGTACTCAGAGAAAGCGAGTGAATTTGGCAGCTTACACGCTCAGAGGGATAGCTCTCCAATGGTGGAGTTCGGTGAAGATGGTAGTGCAAGCAGATGCAGTTGCTGAACAGATTGCATGAGAAACTTTTACCAAGGAATTCATGGATAAGTTCATCCCTAAGTATGTCAAGGACCAGTGGAAGAGAGTTTTCCAAAACTTGGTGCAAGGTGACATGTCGGTGCAGCAGTATGAGCAGCAGTTCACTAGATTGGCTAAGTATGCTCCTACACTAGTCGTTCCTGAGGATGAGAAAATCAGGCGTTTTCTTGATGGTTTATCAGCTGATATCTATATGATGATTGGAGACAATCAACGCCCGACATTCCAAGAGATGGTGAAGAGTGCATATTGGGCTGAAGGTGCACTAAAGAAGAAGTCAGCAGAAAGACAGGCCAAATTTCAGCAACATCAGTTAGGGCAGTCTTCTAGCCAAGGCAACCCGAAGAAACCAAAGTTTCAAAGTCAACCCTCGGTTAGTCAGAACCAACAGTGTGAGCGATGTGGTAGGAGGAATCACATAACAGAGCAATGTTATAGAGAGACTGGAGCATGTCTTCACTGTGGGCAGCTTGGACATAGAGTCCGATATTGTCCCAAAAATGACGGTCAGACGGTGACATCTCAGGCAGTTGGACCTCATGCGCCTTAGCATCAGCATTGGAGGACAGCACCTCAGCAGGGACCACAGCAAACAGGACAGCAATTTCCTCAGGCACAGCAGCAGCAATAGTTTAGGGCTCCTCAGAATCAACAGTTTAGGGGACAAGCTCCACAGCAGCAGAGGCAACTTCAGGGTCAACAGAGACCACTTGGGCCAGCGCAAGGACAACATAACCAACCATAGCAGGGCAGGATGTATGCTTTTACCCATGAGGATGCAAATGCTTCGGCGGGCGTCATGGAAGGTACCATTCTAATCTCAGTGAAGAAACAGTACCCGTTTCTCCTTCCAGAGTCATATGAGTTATTTGGAGGACCAAATGTCCTAAGGGGGGAGAATGTAAGATCTTTGTCCCGCTTTTATTATTTTCTAATATTTTATTATATTTTAATTAGAATATTAGTATTATTTTAATTGAATGTATTTTAGTTATTTAAGTGGTTAGGATTAAGTGGGGCACACGTTAGATTAGATGCGTAGATTGGTGAGTTGGGTTAATGGGTAGATGACCTAACCCGTAGTTTTGACCCAATAACTTAAACCCATTAACCTAATCCCTAGTTTAAACGCTCGTCCTTATCTCTTCCCACTAATCTCTGCAACTCCTCCCGATTCTTCTTCCTCGTCTTCTTCCTCTTTCAACTTCGCAAGCCATTGCAACTTTAGGATCCAGCCATCAGAATTAATATCAAAGGATACCATCATTCTTCACTCAACCTTCTTATCACAGGTAACCTTCTCCTCAAACCATCAGGAGTAAATCTATACTCTTGGTTTATCTTCTTATTCTTTCCAATGTTTAGTTTTGGGTAGGAATAACATAGATCTGCTCATCTGGGCATTTCTTTCCCATCTCTTATGTCAGATTGGCGATAGGATTGTGATCGAGCGCCCCAGAATCTCGGATTGGGTATTGGTTAGGATCTGTTGCTTTCTTCAAACCCCGGTGAAAGGCAAGTACTTAACCATAATTTATAAATTTAATGCTTGTGTTTCTCGTTGATTCTAGTGTTAGATGCATGTAGAAACCCATTTTTATGCCCTAAGGTTTGATTTATTCTACTTTCTTTTATTTAATCTTGATGTGGGGCCCATTGGGAGATCTGATCAGATCTGGTCCGATAAAGGGCCGGACATGCCTGGGCGACTTATGCTTGTGAGGTTGATCACTGGTTATTGATCAGTGGGGTCCGCTATCTTAGCATCTTATTACATCAGGCGTGAGGCTTTGTTGGAAAAAAAAGGGTTCTGTGTAGTTTTCAACGTGTACATGAATTGGAAGAAAAAAAGGGTTCTGTGTTGGGGACGGTTGACCTGATGACCTGTAACAAGAACCTGGCATTGAATAAAAATAGAGAAGGGAAAAGAATGATGAATGGACACGTTTTGGATGGGAGCATTTGACTTTTTGAATCAACATGGTACTTTTGAAATGTTTACTTTAAAGCATTAGCTTTTAAATTATTAGAAAAAGAGCCCTGGATATTTTATAAATTTAAATTAGAACATTGGCTTATTTTATAAGACTTGAGATTGGAAAATATTATAAATGGAATTCTTAGGTTTTCTAAAATTTTACATTAAGGTTATTATTTGCAAATTAATATTTAAATGATATCTTTGATTTTAATGTGTTAAATTTATACTTTTGAACTTTATTAATTGGATAATTGGACCAAGTAAATACCGTCCGGGTATACGGTATATTACTAACATGGGGTTTAGTGCTTCATATGACATCGGGGAAATCCTAGTAGATTTGAGTTCAATCCATCTCTATTGGAAAACCCTTAATTGGGTCTATGCACCATTGATTGAGAATGGATGTGTTGACCTTTTATCTATTTAGAGATTCCTGTGGTTGTTGGGTACGAGACCTTATGTTTGACTTTAGGATTGGGTTGTTGTTATTCTTTGACCTTCGGGTTTGCATACATGATTGAGATTGATGTTGGTCTATTAGCTGCATACCCTATATTGATTGGATATGGACCGTGATGTGGCTTGGCAATCGATTGAGAAATTGTAGAGATTTATTCGAATGATATCGATATTGATTGTGGATTGCTGTGCAGCCAACCCTTCACTTTGACTTAGGTTTCTATGTCAGAGCATTACAGATCACTAGGTTTATTCTATTATGATATGTATATATATATGTACATCGATTGGGTCATAATTGAATGACTGTAGTTATAATTGGACGGCTGATCACCGATGTGAACGGACACTGTAATATCCGCATTGATTGTTTGACCGGTATTCTGGATTATCGATCGGTTTATGACTACCGACGTGATTTAGATAGTTAGGGTTGACCACCCAAAGCAGTTGCATTGCTTCTGTGTGATTATTGTATTGCTCTATTGTGTAGATTGGATTTAGGTTATACGTTCTTTTCATCGTTGCCATATTTTATTCTCTTATGATTATTACATGTCATTACTCATATTGATCTTGTGTTTTATTTATAAATTATGCTTTCGTACTTGCTGTTTACTTTGTTTATTGGTGCATAGGTACCGATCCCTACCCTACCGAGGAGACGGATGAGGATCAAACATTTCAAGCGTTTGAGCCAACTGACGAACCCGAGTGGAATGCCTGAGATGGTTTTGGAGCCGTCTAAGCCTGCATTAGAGTGACGTCATCTTAGCAATCCTCTAGATGAACTTTCGTTAACAATATACATTTCCTTAGTAATTGTTTATTCATTCTACAACTTTAACTATTAATGTTTATTTGATTTTCGTGTTGGATCTTATTTATGGTCATTGAATACCAATTGAATGAAGCTTCCTTTGCATTTAATGAAATTTTATTTGGACTCACCACGGTTTGTGATTTTATGTGGGTCCACTTTTGAAAGCTTGTGTTGTATTAAACACAGGAATTTAAATTTATTTTAATTTTTCATGTTTTTCCCCAATTCTTATTTTGGGGACGTGACACCTAATGCCTTGGGAACAGCACATCCTGACAAACAGCAAGAAGGAGAAACAAATTCATGCTTGCACATGCGCTTAAGGCTTAATGATATTATATATATTATATATAATTAAATATATAACCATTTTTCCAAGTTACATGTAATTTAAGAACATAAATGTTGGATCTTACATATAATTTTCATGCAACAAGAAAGGATCACAGACATTGATTAGATCTTGTTTTTCCTGGAACCGGGACTTGTTAATGTTATACATGATACATTAGGGTCAATGTCATCATTACGAAGGTGGATTTTTTCTATGTTCTAAGACTTGTTTGTGGCATGGAAAGGCAAGCTTAGCGGAATGAAATCTGAAACCTACTGGTTGATAAAAAGAGAAACTTCTAAATGTGCTGAGGGCCCTTGCCATTTTTAATGTTAGCTGACTAAATAGAAAAAATCATTGAAATATCTGTAGTTAATAGAGCAAATAGATATGCTATTTCTTTTGTTATTTGAAGTTACATTTTTACGAATTTAACACTCTTAGAGGAAGAAAATTCTGCATAAAATCTTGTTGTTTGTAATCCTTGAATGAGTGAGTTTGTATGCACATAACATGGTAACTGAAAATTATTCATCTCTCATAACTGGTTGCAGCAACTTGTTGCCTCACACTTATGCTCTTGTTCTTTTTAGTTTCTTTTGAAAGACTTCATTTATGTTTTATTTCATCAAAAAAATATTTGCTTAGGAACCAATATTTATTTTTTCTTTATTTATTTTTTAAGTGACTCTAGCCATTGAAAACATTGTGACCTAGCAAATTAAAATGAGAACATATATATAGGGATGAATTCCAAGCATATCAGGAACTCAGCATTGAACTTTGTAACTAAGCCATCTTATCTTCTATGCTTTCCTAGATGTCTCTTTTAGGTGTCAAGTTTGTGACTGGGGTCCTGATATTTGTTCTGTTTCTTCTGCTCTCACAATGGCAGTAATTATGAATATTTTATCTGGATGCAGTTCTATCTAAAAGCACAGCTTCACTTTAACAAAGATCAGTTTGCAGATTTGATGCTTATAGCTGGGTTTCACAGGTATTTTTTATATTTGGTTGTGCAAGAGTATGCTGTTTCCTTCTTTTTTTTTTTATCTTCTTGTGTGCATCTTCTTCAGGTACTAAATGAAATTGAATTTTTCATGCAGCTGGTTCTGATGACCATTTTAGACCTCTTTTAGGAGAGCTGAAGTTACTGTAGGGCTCTTTGCATGCTGGGCACATGTAACTTCCTTTTCTACCTCTTTTATCCATTTCCACTTCATATTTAATATTTTTCTACATGCAGAAGATATTGTCTGTCTTACTAAGACATTTGGTTTGAACTGCTGCAGATATTTCTTTATGCGATATCATTGTCCTCTTGGGTACTACACTCTGAAACTTATGAAATCTTTACTTTTTTCTTCTTTCATTGCAATCAGCTTTTGCTAATATCCTTCTTGGACAATGGTTCTTCTTGGTTCAGTGATTTCATCGCCTTTTTTCTGCTCCGTTGTTTCAATATTTTGTATTGTATTTCCATCTCTTGGTTTAGTTTGAAAATTGCACATCTCAAAATAGTGTTGATGGTCTCTCTAGCTATATCATCTTTCTGGGAACATCCCACTTGTCTTACAAATGAGAAGTTGGGTTCTGGTAATGTCCAGGTTTACTTGAGAATCTGAACATCTTAAGAACTGAGAAGTTTTTGTTATGTGAAGTTATACACTACAGAATTACAATTTTCCTCATATTTTAAACAGAGTTCTTTTCTGTTAGGCGAAGTATGTCTTCGCAACATAGATAGGATGCTGGTTTAGTTGGTGGTCTCTTTTTAAGAAAGTTGGGGACTGAGCACAATTCCTCACTGAGTAATTGTATCAATTTTTTCTTTATCTATCAGCATTTTCTTAAGCAAATGTTGTCAATTGTGATGATTTATCTTTGTTAACATCTTTTGAAGGTTCCTTACTTTACTGCTATGTTTTCGGTAATGGTTGTTTTCACTGCCCCATGTGTAAGTATTTGCTAGTCTTAGGTTAGATTTAATTGGTTTGAGCATTACCTTATGGGTTTTTTTAATTCAAATCCTTGTTTGTAGATAAGAACCATAGCATCCAAACAAGTTGGAACAAATGAGCGGGTAATAACAGTGGCAGCATAGCATCAATCTGGTTGTTGTTCAGTATGATTGCTTCAAATTTATGTGGAAATAAAAATTCCAGTTCTGTTGCTTTCCTTTTTGAATTTTGCACCATTATTTTTTATCATGCTCTTAATTTAGCAATCTGAGTTATGTATGCTCCTAATTTTATATTGACATATAGCACCAGTCCTTTTTTTTTTAAACCAAGGTTTTTCTATAGCAATGAACAATAGATCCCCCCCCCCCAAAAAAAAAAAGAAAGAACAATAGACGGATTCCGTATATAGAGACATCCAGTGAGACCCACCTATATGGTTAATTTCTAAGTCATGTCCCAATGCATGAATACAAAGCTCCCAAATCAGTCTGTTCCCTGAAAGATCTAGCTCATTTCAGGGAAAAGCTCAAGGGTGCATATCAGGCATATGTTCTTTCGCAAATGTCATATCTCCATTGGCATTTACTCCACTCAGGTAAATCTGATGGTTTGATTTTACATTCATTTTATGTCTGAAAGAATCATGCATTAACTGATGTCCTAGCATTGTTCCAGCTCTTTTCCTGTCAGAAAGAGCACCATTTCATTTTCCTGGTTTCAGCATCATGTGCACAGGATTAGCAGCAGTAAGCACTTCTATAGTTTTATGATGTATGCACTTAGGGTTACTTGGATCAAGGATTTCATTCACTGTGGCCATTTCGTTCATAGCCTTCTTACAGAGTATCATGATACAAGCCGCCCCGCAATTTCAACTGATAAATTCATTAATAATAGCCACGTGCTAGTATGATTGATGAGGTTGCATAGGGTCAAAGCCATTTCTCTTATGCCTATCATATATTAAATGGGCATCAATATCCATCGGTGACTTTGTACATAATGAAAAGAAAGATAAGTCCATTGCTACCATCCGGATTTGAATGGTCATGATTTCCAAAGCTGTAATGGTCCACCATCCCTACTTTGATGCTGGACTAAAGGTTGACCGGATGCTTACTGACCCATTTGAGAGCCGAGGCTTTGATTCTCATGTGAAGGAAGCAGGAATCTATCATCTCAATCTATAGAAGCACAGCAACATCTCTATCATCTGTGTACTTGTAATTAGTTTGGCACATTAATGAATTGTTATTTGCTTGCTTCCCAGGAATCTATCATCTCAAACTATAGAAGCACAGCAACATATCTATCATCTGTGTACTTGTATTATACTTTGGCACATAAATGAATTATTATTTTGCTCGCATCTTATCTGCCTTTGATCTGCCTCATCTAGTTGTGGCTATAATATGAAAAAAGAGGGCCTACAATTATGTGTTTTACATATGGTCCACACATATTTCACATAATAGGTGCATCCAAACACCCAAACAACAAGTGGATCTGATATTTGAATGGATTAGGTAATCCTTCACAGTACAATTCAGATGGTGCAAATAGGGAACAACTTTAGTTGAATTACTGTTTTCTGCTTGTTCAACTCTAATTCAGGATTGACAGTCTCAATTCCAACCTAAAGCAGCACATGATGCAAGAAATGGAAGCATAGAACACTCTATTCTGCAAGATTTTGTTATTAAGACCTTTGGTGAAATTGAAGGGAATGCAACAACTGTAGGTATCTGAGGGGTAACAAGCTTCCTAGTTTATCTGATCCAGACCTTGTATTAGCCCAACACGATGAAAAGAATTGGAGCTATACAAATTCTCTAAATGATCATACCCTTCTTAGCATTTTAAATTGCAAAAGTAAAACCCCCAAACCCACCCGCGCCCATCAAAAGAAAAAAAACCCACCCACATCCATGATCTCACCTTACTGAAAAAGGGAAAAATAGCCTTAAGACTGCTATTTTGCCTACCATGTGTCACGGCCCCGAACCCGATTAGAGAATAAACCGGATCCGGGGTGTGAATTTTAGGGCTAATTAAAAATTTTTGCCCTTAATGCCCAAGGATCGAAGTCCGCTGTGAGGATTGCATAGTTGAGCCTCATTAACAAATAATCAACGGGACTTGTCCGGTAATCACAACATTAAATCTGTAGGAATATCAAAGCAAGTACGGATTTCATTCCATTATATATATTCAAGTTTCAAAAGATAAAACATATAAAGTTTATAAACATCAGGACCATCCCAAAAACCTAGGTCCTGGTACAAAAGATATACACTGCTAGAGTAGACAAATTCAAAAGATGAAAAGAGGTGGCACGACAATAGATATCCCCGTGTAACGCGCACTAGTGCCGGGAGGGATGACGCTATGCTACGTCATCGACACCCTACACTCGTACCTCGTCCTCCTCCCCCGGTTGAGGATCCTCTGGGATTGCCTCGGCATTCGGGTCGGCGTAATAGTAGTAGGTGTCCTCTGCACATCATAGAATAAAGGATCAACAATATGTTGGCAAGAAGATAAGCAATATACATTATTCATAACATGTTTCAAAAGAGAATAAAGACAAGTACATGATTAAAAGATAGCAAGGTACAAGCTAGGCATAAAGCATGAGTAGTTACAAGAATCAAATGACAAGATAAATCCTAGCAATATTACAAGAATAACCATCCATGAAATGCAATGTCAAGTAAGAGGAGACTCCGAGGATGTCCTAGCCATCTCACGAGGGTATAAGTGACATCCGAGCCGACTACGAATACCCAAAGTCTGGCTCTAGGGGGATCCTAGCTCCCGGTCCTAGGAATAGCAGCACGGTCCGAGCCCGCTCCCAGCTATTCGCGCCATGGACGCCGTCCAAAGCTGACTGCCCACCCTAGTGTCCGGTATCCGGCCCACTTTATAATCATCAGTCTGCAGCTGGTCATGAATGCAAGATGATGATGATGGTTTGTACATGACCCAAGTTCCAAGACAAATACACGTGGATAGATTTCCAAGAATAACATAACAAGCCGAGGGCTACTCCAAGTCAAGCCAAGATACAAGTCAAGTTCCATGAGTAGTCCACTTTTCAAGTCTATCCATACGTGTTCATCAAAGCAAGACAAAGGTGCCTAAAGATACACTCTAAGTCCAGTCACATCCTAATTCTATAAGTTAAACTACAAGTTATACAAGTATACAAAATTAAAGTGTACAAGGTACGACAAGCTACAGATACATGATTCAAGAGTCAAGAGTGAAGAACAAGCCAATCCTACGTCAAGAGTTGTCCATCGTGTACCGCACGTATTCCCAGCGGAGTGCTTACGGAGAAAGAGTCAACGATGCCATAGTGTGTGAGCCCGTGGTGTACAGAAGTTATTGGGCACCAATTGACTAAGTTCCGTATGCATTCAGCCAAGTTACAACCATACACGGAAGTCCTGGACAACCAACGAAGCACACCAAGACAAATATGCTCCATTTTCATTTCCCCCAATTGGTCATACAAGGATAGGGTCAATAGGTTCCAACCTAGGGTCCAAACTAGGTTTACAATCCCTTTCCAAAAGAGATAAGGGCTTGGCTTATTGATCCAATATCTATTTCCTTTTCCAATCTCTGATGATTAATATTAGTATATCATTGGATTCTACGTCTCGAGAGCTTTCCAACGGTATAAAGAACTCCAAATTCCGACGAACGGATCAAAAATTATGTCCATTCGAAGTGGACGTTGCTGTTTGCAGAATGCAGTCTCGCTATAGCGAGCCAAAGTCTCGCTATAGCGAGAATGCATTCTGTCTGGGCTCCAGAACAGTAGCAAAGCTCGCTCTAGCGAGGGTTAAGCCCGCTAGAGCGAGCCTGCTTGCTGCCTGAGCCCGAACTGAAGCAGATTTGGCCTGTTTCAAGGTATTTTCAAACCCATTCATCTAGGGTCCATTCCCTTCCTTCTTAAGCCTTTCCAAGGCATGTACCTGCATGAGAAGAGCCTCCATGCTCTCTCTCTCAAACCACATTCCATTCCATTCATCAAACCATATACAAGTAAAGTCCATTCAACCCATTTATCCAATTTTAGCATATGTAATCCAATTATCAATGACAAGCTTGGAATTTAGGGAAAATCTAAGCAATGACTTAACAAGAAACAATAATAATACATGCATGCTCAATATATAAAGCAAATCTACTTGCCTTCACCAAAGAAATGAAAGAAATGGAAATTAGAGAGAGAAATTGAGGAGGAGAGCTCTCCACTCACACCCTAGCCAAACTAGTTCTCCCAAAGTCTTCTCCTACACCCAAAGAGCACAAAGGAAGGAGAAGAATAGAATTTACTAACATGCAGCCCATTAACAGCAAGAAGAAGAGAAATTGGAAGAGATGGAGAAGAGGAAACTTACCAATTTTTTATGATCAAAAGATAGAGGAAGAGGAGATGAAGAGATTGGTGAGCTTGATTGTCCTTGAGATGGCCTTTAGAACCCACATGCAAGAGGAGAGAGAGTGAAGGAGGAGGAAGAGAGAGAGCTGCAGCAGTTATTGAGTGAAAGGGAGGAAGAAACGAATGATAAGTTGCTGGAATGGGTTTGAGTTGATTTAAAAATGAAGATGAAGGAGGAAAAGTCAAAAATGCCCCTTTTAGTGAAATGAGAGAAATGTGCTTAATTGAAGGGCTTCGGAGCGTCAAATCGTGACGAGTTAAGAACGGAAAATGACGAACGCAGCGAGATCTTTCCAACGAGCCCAAATTCGGCGAAAATAGAATTTTTCGGAAAAATACCCAATTTTCCAATTAATCACAACCTAACCCCCTATTAAGACTAATCGCCCTCGGAATCAAACTAAACTTCGCAACCACTTTCTAATGATAAAAGAAACTCGCTTAGCCACTAAACTAACCTAATTAGCAAAAATCATAATTAATTAGGCTAATTGCCAATATTAAGAAATTAATCACCCTATTAAGGTCGGGGACCTTACATCCCTTCCCTCTAAAAAGAACATTTGGTCCTCCAAATGCCTAAAATACCTCCTCAGGAAGAAGATGAGGATAGGCTTTCCTGATCTGGTCCCTAAGTTCCCACGTGGCCTCCTCTGGACGGTGGTGCTCCCACTGAACTTTGACCCATGGAATGGTCTTCGTCCGCAGAACTATCTCCTTAGTGTCTATAATCTGCGCTGGCTGCTCCACATAAGATGCGTCGGACTGAATCTGTAGTGGCTCGTGTGGCAACACATGGGTGGGATCTGGAATATACTTGCGCAACATCGACACATGGAACACGTTGTGTACACCTGACAACTCTGGCGGCAATGCAAGACGATACGCAACGTCGCCAATCCGGGTGCGAATCTCAAACTGACCCGCATATCTCTTGGAAAGCTTCCCTTTCTGGCCGAATCTGACAACACCACGCATCGGAGAAACCTTGAGGAACACCTTATCACCAACCTGAAACTCTAATGGTCTTCGTCTCTTATCTGCATAGCTCTTCTAACGGTCACGGGATTCCTTCAAACGCATCTGAACAACCTTAACTTTCTCGCTGGAATCACCAACCACAGATGGTCCATGGAAACTTCGTACTCCTACCTTTTCCCAACACACCGGAGTCCTGCATCTGCGTCCATACAAAGCCTCGAACGGTGCCATGCCAATGCTAGAATGATAACTGTTGTTGTAGGAGAACTCACAGAGGGGCAAACTCTCATCCCAATCTTTCTTGAAATCCAACACACATGCCCGGAGCATATCCTCTAGAGTCTGAATAGTGCGCTCTGACTGTCCGTCCGTCTAAGGGTGGTAAGCTGTGCTGAATCTCAACTGTGTGCCCATGGATGACTGAAGTGTAGTCCAAATCGATCGGATACTATAGATTTAGGCACTCCATGCAATCTGACGATCTCATCATTGTACAACTTGGCCATCTTATTCATAAACTGACCGGTCTTGAATGGTATGAAATGGGCTGACTTGGTTAATCGGTCCACGATCACCCATATAGCATCATTCCCTTTCCTGGTATGTGGCAGTCCTGACACGAAGTCCATAGTGATGTGCTCCCATTTCCACTGGGGAATATCTAGCTGATGAAGTAAACCAGGAGGTTTCTTGTGTTCGGTCTTGATCACCTGACACGTGTAACACTTGGAGACGAACTCTGCAATCTCTTTCTCATACTCATCCACCAATAGTGGTTCTTCAAATTCTGATACATCTTAGTGCTGCCCGGATGAATAGAATATCTCGTATGGTGTGCATCTGTCATTAGCTCTGTCTTTATGTCCTGTACATCTGGTACGCACAACCGGTCTGTGCAATACAACACTCCCTCAATCAGTCTGAACTCAGGCCTGTCATCTATGTGCTCAATGATGCATTGTAACCCTGGGTCATCCTTCTGACATTCTTTGATTCTGTTCATTAACTCTGGTTCCCATGCTGCCATGCTAGCAATCATCACCTTCTCGCTGATAGGCCAAATTTCAACATCTAAATCTCTAAACTGTTCCATCCATCTCCATTCTGGCACTATACACCCGCTGAACGCTGACTTCCTGCTCAGAGCATCTGCTACCACGTTGACTCTTCCAGGGTGGTACTTGATAGGAAAATCATAATCTTTAATGTACTCCATCCATCTCCGCTGTCTATTGTTCAATTCATTCTGTGTAAACAGATACTGCAAACTCTTGTGATCCGAGTGCACCTCGAACTTCTCACCGTATAAGTAATGTCTCCACATCTTGAGTGCAAGTACAACGGCTGCAAGCTCTAAATCATGGGTGGCGTACTTCTTCTCATGTTCTTTCAACTGCCTCGAACCATACGCTATCACCTTGTCGTTTTGCATTAGAACACAACCCAAACCAACTCCTGATGCGTCTGTGTAAACAACAAATCCTCCACTGCCAGATGGTAAAGCAAGAATGGGTGCTGTGGTCAGTCTGGTCTTCAATTCTTGGAAGCTTTTCTCACACTCCTCGGTCCAAATAAAAGGAATGTTCTTTCTAGTCAGCTTAGTAAGAGGAGCTGCAATAGTAGAGAATCCTTTCACGAATCTTCTGTAATAGCCTGCAAGTCCTAGGAAACTTCGAATCTCTGCTGCATTTTGTGGACTACCCCAATTGACAACTGCTTCTATCTTCTTGGAATCCACTACCAATCCTTCCTTGGAAATCACATGGCCTAGAAATGACACTTGTTCTAACCAGAACTCACATTTACTCAGCTTGGCATACAACTGGCTATCTCTCAGGAGCAACAACGAAGTCCTCAACTGATGCTCGTGTTTCTCTTTGGACTTGGAATAAACTAACACATCATCAATGAATACAACTACGAACTGATCGAGGTAAGGAGTAAATATCTTGTTCATTAGAGCCATGAACACTGCCGGTGCATTCGTCAAACCAAAGGGCATTACTAGAAACTCAAAGTGGCCATATCTAGTCCGAAACGCTGTCTTAGGAATATCTTCCCCTCTGACACGTAACTGATGGTATCCCGAACGTCGATCAATCTTCGAAAAGAACTGGGCTCCCTATAGCTGATCAAACAACTCATCTATTCTCGGAAGTGAGTACTTGTTCTTGATTGTCACTTGGTTCAATTGTCGGTAATCGATGCACATCCTCATAGTCCCGTCCTTCTTCTTAACAAACAGTACTGGAGCTCCCCATGGTGATACACTTGGCCTGATGAAGCCCTTATCCAATAGTTCTCCTAACTGAGTCTTCAATTCCTTCAACTCTGCAGGAGCCATTCTGTACGGAGCCTTCGAGATCGGTGCAGTACCTGGTAGTAGCTCTATCGTGAAGTCTATCTCACGCACGGGTGGCAAACCCGGGATCTCCTCCGTAAAAAAAAAAAACATCCAAAAACTCGCATACTACCGAAATCTCATCTATGGGTTTGGATTGCTTGTCCTCCGCGATAAATGCGATGTAACCCTTACATCCGCTTCTCATCAAGCGGTCTGCCTTCAATGCAGAAATCAACCGAGTGGAGGTGGGCTTCTTCGCACTAACAAACTCAACACTACGGTCTACACCCTGTAACCTTACGGTCTTGTTGAAACAATCCAACACCGCATGGTTCACCGCTAACCAGTCCATACCAAGAATAACATCAAAGTCGGACATCGCCAACACAATCAAATTGGCGGTCAACTGAGTACCTCCAATCTGAACTGTGCACCTAGGATAAACAAAATCACACGCCACTGATCGGCCTACTAGGGTAGCAACCACTAGAACAAACGGTAACATCTCCCTATCCTTCCCAAAATGCAATCCAAATGCTGGAACTGACCATCCGCTATGGGAGGTGTAGAACCTGATCCTGATGGTCCACTATTAGCCATGTCACAGCAAGAAAATATGAGTTAGACCCTATGCAGCCCAAAACTAGCAACACAAGGCTATAAGAACATAGAATGTACTACGAACGCTAGGCTAACGGTAATCCTCGCACGCGTCCTATGGTTTCTACATTATTTTACCTTGAGAAACCATCCATTGCTCTGATACCACTCTGTCACGGCCCCGAACCCGATTAGAGAATAAACCGGATCCGGGGTGTGAATTTTAGGGCTAATTAAAAAATTTTGCCCTTAATGCCCAAGGATCGAAGTCCGCTGTGAGGATTGTATAGTTGAGCCTCATTAACAAATAATCAATGGGACTTGTCCGGTAATCACAACATTAAATCTGTAGGAATATCAAAGCAAGTACGGATTTCATTCCATTATATATATTCAAGTTTCAAAAGATAAAACATATAAAGTTTATAAACATCAGGACCATCCCAAAAACTTAGGTCCTGGTACAAAAGATATACAGTGCTAGAGTAGACAAATTCAAAAGATCAAAACCAAAAGATGAAAAAAGGTGGCACGACAATAGATATCCCCGTGTAACGCGCACTAGTGCCGGGAGGGATGACGCTATGCTACGTCATCGGCACCCCACTCTCGTACCTCGTCCTCCTCCCCCGGTTGAGGATCCTCTGGGATTGCCTCGGCATCCGGGTCGGCGTAATAGTAGTAGGTGTCCTCTGCACACCATAGAATAAAGGATCAACAATATGTTGGCAAGAAGATAAGCAATATACATTATTCATAACATGTTTCAAAAGAGAATAAAGACAAGTACATGATTAAAAGATAGCAAGGTACAAGCTAGGCATAAAGCATGAGTAGTTACAAGAATCAAATGACAAGATAAATCCTAGCAATATTACAAGAATAACCATCCATGAAATGCAATGTCAAGCAAGAGGAGACTCCGAGGATGTCCTAGCCATCTCACGGGGGTATAAGTGACGTCCGAGCCGACTACGAATACCCAAAGTCTGGCTCTAGGGGGATCCTAGCTCCCGGTCCTAGGAATAGCAGCACGGTCCGAGCCCGCTCCCAGCTATTCGCGCCATGGACGCCTTCCAAAGCCGACTGCCCACCCTAGTGTCCGGTATCCGGCCCACGTTATAATCATCAGTCTGCAGCTGGTCATGAATGCAAGATGATGATGATGGTTTGTACATGACCCAAGTTCCAAGACAAATACACGTGGATAGATTTCCAAGAATAACATAACAAGCCGAGGGCTACTCCAAGTCAAGCCAAGATACAAGTCAAGTTCCATGAGTAGTCCACTTTTCAAGTCTATCCATACATGTTCATCAATACAAGACAAAGGTGCCTAAAGATACACTCTAAGTCCAGTCACATCCTAATTCTATAAGTTAAACTACAAGTTATACAAGTATACAAAATTAGAGTGTACAAGGTACGACAAGCTACGGATACATGATTCAAGAGTCAAGAGTGAAGAACAAGCCAATCCTAGGTCAAGAGTTGTCCATCGTGTACCGCACGTATTCCCAGCGGAGTGCTTACGGAGAAAGAGTCAACGATGCCATAGTGTGGTGAGCCCGTGGTGTACAGAAGTTATTGGGCACCAATTGACTAAGTTCCGTATGCATTCAGCCAAGTTACAACCATACATGGAAGTCCTGGACAACCAACGAAGCACACCAAGCCAAACATGCTCCATTTTCATTTCCCCCAATTGGTCATACAAGGATAGGGTCAATAGGTTCCAACCTAGGGTCCAAACTATAGGTTTACAATCCCTTTCCAAAAAAGATAAGGGCTTGGCTTATTGATCCAATACCTATTTCCTTTTTCAATCTCTGATGATTAAGATTAGTATATCATTGGATTCTACGTCTCGAGAGCTTTCCAACGGTATAAAGAACTCCAAATTCCGACGAACGGGTCAAAAGTTATGTCCGTTCGAAGTGGACGTTGCTATCTGTAGAATGCAGTCTCGCTATAGCGAACCAAAGTCTCGCTATAGCGAGAATGCATTCTGTCTGGGCTCCAGAACAGTAGCAAAGCTCGCTCTAGCGAGGGTTAAGCCCGCTAGAGCGAGCCTGCTTGCTGCCTGAGCCCGAACTGAAGCAGATTTGGCCTATTTCAAGGTATTTTCAAACCCATTCATCTAGGGTCCATTCCCTTCCTTCTTAAGCCTTTCCAAGGCATGTACCTGCATGAGAAGAGCCTCCATGCTCTCTCTCTCAAACCACATTCCATTCCATTCATCAAACCATATACAAGTAAAGTCCATTCAACCCATTTATCCAATTTTAGCATATGTAATCCAATTATCCATGACAAGCTTGGAATTTAGGGAAAATCTAAGCAATGACTTAACAAGAAACAATAATAATACATGCATGCTCAATATATAAAGCAAATCTACTTGCCTTCACCAAAGAAATGAAAGAAATGGAAATTAGAGAGAGAAATTGAGGAGGAGAGCTCTCCACTCACACCCTAGCCAAACTAGTTCTCCCAAAGTCTTCTCCTACACCCAAAGAGCACAAAGGAAGGAGAAGAATAGAATTTACTAACATGCAGCCCATTAACAGCAAGAAGAAGAGAAATTGGAAGAGATGGAGAAGAGGAAACTTACCAATTTTTTATGATCAAAAGATAGAGGAAGAGGAGATGAAGAGATTGGTGAGCTTGATTGTCCTTGAGATGGCCTTTAGAACCCACATGCAAGAGGAGAGAGAGTGAAGGAGGAGGAAGAGAGAGAGCTGCAGCAGTTATTGAGTGAAAGGGAGGAAGAAACGAATGATAAGTTGCTGGAATGGGTTTGAGTTGATTTAAAAATGAAGATGAAGGAGGAAAAGTCAAAAATGCCCCTTTTTAGTGAAATGAGAGAAATGTGCTTAATTGAGGGGCTTCGGAGCGTCAAATCGTGACGAGTCAAGAACGGAAAATGACGAACGTAGCGAGATCTTTCCAACGAGCCCAAATATGGCGAAAACAGAATTTTTCGGAAAAATACCCAATTTTCCAATTAATCACAACCTAACCCCCTATTAAGACTAATCGCCCTCGGAATCAAACTAAACTTCGCAACCACTTTCTAATGATAAAAGAAACTCGCTTAGCCACTAAACTAACCTAATTAGCAAAAATCACAATTAATTAGGCTAATTGCCAATATTAAGAAATTAATCACCCTATTAAGGTCGGGGACCTTACACCATGTATCAAATTTCTTGGAATTCATAATTTGGATTTTATTATAGGAGCATAAAAAAAGTTGAGAGGTAAGTGTCTAAGTTAGAGATGGAGATGGAACCATCAATTTCCTAGTATTAAATTTACCAGGGTAATAGATGAAAACTTGTTTCCTATTAAGAGAAAATATTGTTTGATAGGCATCTTATATCTTCACCTTAATTGTTTAATTTCATCCTCTTTATCCCCGGGTGGAAGTCTTTTGTTGGTTAGCAATCTCAAGAAAGGCTTCTACAGCAGACAACTTGAGAAGAAGAGGGCTAACGTCATTTAATATCTCAGATCTCTGCGTGATGTGTCAAAAGAAGGAGGAATCAGTTAACCACCTTTTTCTTCACTGTGAGGTGGCGGCAGGTGTTTGGGGTCACTTCATTGGCAGGTGCGGTGTTGCTTGGTGTTGCCCGGAGAAGATTGTAGAGGTAGTGGAGGCGTGGATGGGAGGACATTTTCTTGGTAGTGGTCGTACTTTTGGGAGGATGCTTCCCTTTGTTATTTTATGGTCTATTTGGAGGGAAAGAAATGATAGGATTTTTAAGAGTTGAATTTTCTTCCCTTCCAGTGTTGATCGATACAATAACTATGAGGATCGCTAAGTGGGCTTTGATCAAGAAAGAGTGCTCCAATTTTAGTCTTAATGATATCCTTCAAAATTGGGAAGTGTGCATGGGTTGCAGATTGAGTAAAGTGAGGAGAGTTATTCTTTGGTCTCCACGGTCCACCCTCTCTTGGTGTGTTGAAGTTTAATGTGGATGGTGCCGCGAGAGGTAAATCGGGGTTGGCGGGAATTGAAGGTGTTCTTCGGAATAGCAAAGGGGAGGTCTTGTTTATGTTTTCAAAGCATGTGGGTGTTTGTGATTCTAATGAAGCGGAGGTTTTGGCTATTTTGGAAGCCCTCCGATGCTTTTCAAGACGCTTCCAAGGTGATCTTATGGTGGAGAGTGATTCATCTAATACGATTGCTTGGGTGTCTAATATGAAGCCTTTTCCTTGGAAATTTCAATTCATCTTTAACGAAATTCCATCTTTCACTACTACCATTAATGTTTTCTTTCGTCACGAGCTTAAAACCACCAATATGCCTGATGCTTTAGCCAAGCAAGGGGTGGAGAGAAGCTATCCTCGGGAGGGTTTTATTATATAATTGGGGTTGCGTGGGGTACAATGCTCTTGTACCCTTTAGTTTGATTTTCTTTTCTCTTTCTTTTCATGTGTTCTTGCCTCATTGTTGTTTGTCCGGATTCTCTCCTTCTCTTAATGAAAGTTTCAATTACCGATAAAAAGAAATGTGGAGACCCTGTCCGCGCACAACACAATGGCCTGGGCAGCGCCCATTTTAAGTAAAAATGACTTATGTTCAACGGAAAATCATACTAAATGTCTAATGAAACTTGTAGAAAGTGGTCTCTAGCATGTCCAAAAGAATCCATTCAACCCCATTATGGGCTCTAAGTTTTTAAGAACATTCCAAACCATCCAAAGCTTCAGGAAGACTATGAACTAGGAAGCTTTCAACTTCAAGTTGTGCCTTCGAGATGGATTATATAGATCTTGAGAGCTAATAAATATGGATTGGGCATCCTCTGCCCACCGGACCAAGCTTTAAATGAAAATACACAAGAAAGAACTACTTCGCTTCAATTTTTTGATCTCTATGATTTTTTCTTTTTGTTACTTTGAAAGTTAATATTTGCAGGCATAGGTGGAGTGGCAAATGGTAAGGAGTAAAATAAGGATTGGCATGTTAAGATTCGAAGTGGATGGAGCTACAAGGGGTAAACCGGGGATGGCAGGTATAGGTGTCATGCTTCGCGATAGAAATGGATTGGTTCTTGTGTTGTTTTCTAAGTATGCTGATATGATGGATTCAAACATGTTGGAAGTTTTGGCAATTCTTGAAGCTCTACAAAAATTTTATGGCCATTTTGTCTCCAAGCTTATTATTGAGAGCAATCCAATGAATGTGGTAGCATGAGTGTCATTTTCTGTGGCCTATCCTTGGATATTTCACTTTCACTTAAATGAGACTAAATTTTTGGCTTCTTAGATTCAAGTTGAGTTTAAGCATGTGGGGTGATCAACTTATGTTCTTGCGGATTCTATGGCTAAATCAGGAGTGGATAGATCTTCTCCCTTCTTCATTCTTTCTTAATTTTGTTTTTCCCTTTTTGGTTGCTTTGGTATAACTCTTTTATTCCCTTGTAGCCCTTCTGCCCTTTTTTGAGGGTTTTTTTTTTTTTTTTTTTTTCTGTTTGCTCTCTTTTCTTCAATGAATTGCTTAGTTAGTGATAGAAAAAGAGTTGGTATATGCAGGCAGCAGGACATGCTGTATGGAAATTTCACATTAATCTTGTCGTCATTTTGCTTTGAAAACTTAAAAGTTTTGTAGCTGCCTCCTCTTCCAAACCTAGGCGAACACAAGTGGTTTGACTCACTTTTTCTTCTAAGCAGTGGAGCCATAAGGGAGCTTATATATTAGTAAAAGAGTAAACTGGATTCTTATCTTTGGTATTGATCTTGTCAATAGTGGAGATGAATCTATTGTAAATGTCATCAAGTATGGGCAGATTTATATCCTTCACTTTCTAACAGGGGATTGATTATGCTAAGGATCTGGATAGGTCTTTAGGTAGCAACAATAGCCTTGTACAAAGCATCCTTTGCTAATGTAATCAGAACTATGGTCCAGTAATCCACTTATCCCTTTCTCATGCATTCGAAGAGTTAGAGATGCGATCCAACCTAAATCAGCCTAATTGTTATGTTACCAACTCAAAATAAGGATAGTGCTCAATGGTTGCTTCCAACAAAAACAACTTATGCTTCCGCAACTGTGAATTAAACTTCTTCCAACTGGCACTTAAACTCAAAACCAGGGAAATCATAAACTTGTGGATCTCCCAACGAAATTTCTTGTAATTGCCAAGAGAAGCATCTAAATTCAAAACTGCTTAATGGTAAATTGGGTTTCCTCGGAAATATCATAAAACTACAATATCTCTGCAACCATGAAATGGGTCATTCAGAGCACTCTGGAAAAATGGATTCAGATGCAAGACCCAAGGCATAAAAAATTTGTTTTAAAATCTAAGAACTGAAATGAGAGTAATAACTGGAAAGAACATTATTGCAGGGCTAAAAATCAAATTGTCATTGTTGCAAACATGGTTTGATAAAAAGAAAAATGTGTACATTCTTCCACATAATTGAAAAGAGCCCTTCTACATGGACTAACTCATGGACCGATTCATGGACTAATCCCATGGTTTTGGGGGGAAAATCACCTTACATTAGGTGATTTTTCCCTCAAAACTATGGGGTATGTCCATGGACTAACTCCATGAGTTAGTCCATGTAGACTTTTTGAATTGAAAACAAAGATTCCATATATAACACATATTCAAATCCATTAAGAACATCACAATTACAAAAAGTAGCAATCCAAAATCAATCCTGTAGCCTAAATCTGCACAATGGGCAGGAATTGCATTGTTTTAGCCAAGTGGTGATGCAGTCCTGGTGAAAAACATGCATGCAGGGCAACTGTATACCATCAATTAGGCCATCCAAACAAATTGTGCAGAGATGACCTGTCGTCTCTTCATCTTCTTTGAATTTCTTGGTCTTTAGTTTCTCGATTGCCGCTGTTGTCGCAGGAAGTGTGGTAAACCCTCTTTGCTCAGCTAATGAGACTGATTCCTGCAGCAATGCATCTAGCTGATCCGATTGTCTTGCGCTGCCACGGACAATCACACCTACATCCGATGTCAGGGACTGGGATTGGTCTGATCGTCTATGTCCGTCATCCACCCCCTGTGATTGTGATTGTGATTGTGATGGCATTAGAGACAGGTCACCAACGAACACCAGCGACTCATCCAATCGTGATCTGCTATAAGACATCTGTGGTTGTGGTTGTGGCTGCAATTGCATCACCCCATTGGACGCCTCGGATTGCGATTGAAAGACAGTTACAAGATCAATCTCAGCATAGATTACGATCTCCTTTGTGGGCAGGCGCATGACCCTTTTTGAGATGTTGTAAACATAATCCAACAGGTCTCTTTTTGAATCTTCAGCGACATCAAAAGCTCCCATATGATGGAGAGCGTTGGTAACACCCAATTCGCATTTGTTAAAGAAGCCAGAGCTTAGGCGATAGCGAGAGCCGAAGCGAAAGACATAGCCATCACTGACCAAGAATCTGTTGCATGAGCGAGAAATCTCAGTCTCTTCCACAGAACCCATCCATGCAGCTTTCCTTCTCAACTCAATTTCCAGAATCACCTTTGCCTCTTCGTTTCTTTGCAACTCCACTGATGAAACGCAATTGAGGCGATCAAACATCTGCATTGCCATTGACAATGACATTGACATTTCCATTGCAATTGCAATTCTTGGACACTGCAATCTCCTTCTTGTACAAAAGATTTTTACTCGTAATTTGTATCAGCAGCCGAAGAAAGAAGAACACTTTGAATCTATCTCAAGTCGAGAAAAGAAACCCTCTCTTTGATTTTTTGTTTAGCAGTGGAATGAAAGTGAAGATCGGTATTGAACTTGGAAGACTTGGTAATTAAGAAAGTTTCGGCTGTGGCCTGTGGGTATATATTAGCTGAGATTTCTGATCACTTTCTATTTCTGAAAGCTTTCTTGGACTTTTTAACGGTCAGATTATCTAACTGACAGTTCTAACCAGACCAGGACTCCACACAGATTTGGGTGTTTCGTTGCATACCTTATAGTGGGGCCCACCTTATGATCCATCTAGATGGGTCACACACGGACCGTCCTTAGTTACACTGATCCCATTTTTTAACACCCATCAAAATGGACTGCATTGTTGGATGGATGGTCCATTTTAATTTAATCGGTGAAAACTTGTGGTAGTTAATCAAGGGGTTACGTTGATCAGGTGGGCCCCGAATTTGATACACAGGTGGGGCCCATCCAGATCTTGCAGACCCACACAACCTCTTCTCCAGTTGGGGGCCCAAAGAAAAAGGTGTGGAAGGGTTCCTCCTATATATCTAATATACTAAAAAAAAAAAAATTAAAAAAAACCAAGGGGAGACTGGACCGTTGGATCGAGTCAAGTTTTTTTTATATTATTATCAAACTATTGAACTTGTGGGCCATGGATAAAAGAGTAATTACGATGATCTAATGGCCTCCAGATTTCAAAAGGATAGGACCCATCAAGACCATTCAATCCAATGGCACCCATCCTTAGGTGAGACCCATATTGATGCAAAACCAATCCTATATATATGGGCCCTATCCTGGCACATTTGCTTTGTAAGGAGCTTTTATGCAATGTAACTGGATGGGGCTCACATGGGGCCCTATTGATGATGGTACCAAAGGGATCCTATGGGCAGGGCCCAAGTATCAAGATTTTGGTTCAATCCCATGCCTCCAACCCTTTGATCCTTGCCCCCACAAATATATATAACACATACTAATGACAAGTCCATTTTGATGGGTGCAAGAACACTGGTTCCTCCAGCCCTTTTATACGGAATGAGCTAAGCTTTTATTGAGCTCTTTTTGCCTTCAACTAAACTCATATAGAGTCTTGGTCTTAATCTTTGAAAAGGACAGGGCTCGGCACAAGCTTATATAGGTTCGATCGGATTGAATGGGTTGACCTCCATTTGTATGTGGGTTATGAGGATCGAGTTGGGTTGACTTACATGGGTTATGGGTTCAGATGACCTATATCCGTTTTAAGGATGGGTCATGTAGGTGTGTACCATTTATAGGGTTAGAGAGTACATTTCACCCTTGATTGCAAGGATCCTAAGGTTTTTTGAGCTCATGGAAATGCTGAGCCATAACTTGGTTGTGTTGATCTCTTGAGATATTTTAACCAAAGTTCTTGATCTTTGAGGTTCTTGAGCCCACAGAAGCACTGAGCTGGATCTCAGGGTCATGCTAAAGTATCAAGCATTTTTCCTCTTTGGATTTGACCAAAATAGGGGGATCTGCTTCTGTGTTGCTTGCAATCTTGGGATCTACTCTGGCCAATTTTGGCTTTAAAAATGATTTTGGGATGTAACATTTGTTTTTACATAAGTTAATTA
The DNA here is from genome assembly GCA_012931725.1 of Litsea cubeba. NCBI lineage: Eukaryota > Viridiplantae > Streptophyta > Magnoliopsida > Laurales > Lauraceae > Litsea > Litsea cubeba. The sequence goes on along the minus strand of CM022951.1, from coordinate 21,747,938 downwards.
ATGTTGCATGCGTAGATGTTATACATGTGAAACACATTATCATGTTTATCTAAATCACCATTATAAAGAATGATTTAAATCTTGGGATCCTTTGCTTTTGTGTGCTTTCCATTATAAAAAAATATTTTAATTCGTAGCTCATTTTCTATTTTATTTGGAGATATTTCTGGCTATGTTTTTAGAAATTCTTCTTACAAAAAACTTATTTTTAACCATGCAAACATGTTCTCCATTTTCTTTCTTTCCATAGAAAAAAAAAATTGTAAAATAATGCCACACGAGACCTCAACGTCTTGAATCATGAATGGGGACCCATAGAAGTGCAAAAAAATTAAATCCACACGTTGACACCTTTTCACAAATTATTCAGAATCTATATAGATATAATATAATCAGCTAAGTAGGTTTGGACCCCATAGACTCGCGCATGCGAGGAGAGAACCTGCACAGGTAGGGAGTGGAACTTGCACATGCGAGGAGAGAGAACCTGCAAGAAGGTGGGAGTGACTTCTTCAACTTGATTAGCTTGTGGTTCTACAAATAAAAACCAAAGTGCTCTAACTTGATAAAAGATTTTGATTCCCCAGGACTTTTCCAAGGCATGCGGGTTTTAGAACATATGGTCATGCAACAATTCCCCCAAAAGTCAAAGGCCTATCACTTACTATGACTCCCCAATAGACCTTTTTAGGCTGTGTTTCAATGGATACATCAAGCATTGTTGTCATCATCTTAATTCAATGCCTTGTCCCAACTATCTTGGGGACATCAAAAGCACGCATCATTTTCCCAAAAGCAAAATCATAAAGGTTATTCAAACTACAAGCTAATTGTGTCAAGTTACATACAACCTATTAACTTACAATTACGCCCTCTGGTACATTACAAAAAAACTTTTGCCCCCTCATGGGATATCATTACATATCACATTTTTCTCCTACCGTAGGTCTTTTAGAATAACCATCAGTTAGTAATGCCATCATAATAAAGGAAGGAGATGTAAGAGGCACCTACTTAACAACATTTCGAATACAATGCCCTACAAAGGCAACCACAATACAACTTGATCATCATATAACCAAGGATATCGTGTCAAATAGAAATGGAGTTTCAAGAGCTTCCTTGGTGTCAAGGTAGATTCCGCTTCGATCTCTGCTACATTCTTCAGGCTTTTCCAATTCACTACTGCCTCTACCTTGGATGAGTCAACTGCCAAACCCTCCTTAGATATTACATGCCCAAGCTATTTGCTCCAACTAAAATTCACATTTGTTCAACTTAGCATATAATAGGCTATCCCTCAACAACTACAATGAAGTCCTCAGATGCTCTGCATGATCTTCCTTAGACTTCGAGTATGCCAGTATGTCATCAATAAAAATAACTGTAAATTGATCTAAGTATAGGGGCAAAGATTCTATTCATCAATGACATGAAAACTCCTGGGGCATTTTTTTTATAGTCCAAAAGGCATAACTAAGAACTCATAATATCCATACCTCATCCGGAAAGCTGTCTTGGCAATATCTTTCTCTTTAATCCTCAATTGGTGATAATCAAATCTAAAATCAATTTTTGAGAAATGAGCTGCACCTTGCAACTGATCAAATAATTCATCAATCCTAGGCAGTAGATAATTGTTCTTAATAGTCACTTGGTTAAGCTGCCTATAGTCGATACACAACCTTAAGGTGCCACATTTCTTCTTCACAAATAAAATAGGAGCTCCCCATGGAGAAACACTAGGGCGAATAAAACCCTTATCAAGCACTTCATCCAATTGAGCTTTCAATTCTCTAAGCTCTGTAGGTGCCATCATGTATGGTGCTCTAGAGATATATTGGGGCTATCCCCGGCATCAACTCAATGGTAAAGTTTATCTCCCTAATAGGTGGCAAACCAGGAACTTCATCCGGAAAGATATTCGGGAACTCAAAAGCTATAGGGATGTCCTCTAATTGCTTATGCTGCTTGTCCGTTGAGATAAAAGCTATGAACCACTCACAACCACTGCGTACTAACCTCTCTGCCTTGAGAGATGAAATCAACCGGGTATCTAACCTCTTCGTAGATCCTTTAAAGATAACTCCTGTATTAGAATCATTTTTCCTGAGGGTCCCAATCTTGTGGAAACAACCCATACATGCCCGATACTTTACTAGCCAATCCATCCCTAACATAACATCAAAGTCATGCATTTCTAAGACTATCAAATCTGCAGGAAACAACAACTCACCTATCTGCACCCTACAGTGCGGGTAAAACATCTCACATACTACCCTCCTGTTTATCAGAGTAACAATCGCAAGTACAACTGGCAACTGCTCGGGTCTACCTCCGATTGTCATGGCAAAATGTGGTGCAATGAAAGAGTGTGTAGATCCAGGATTAAATAAAACTCTAGCCTCATGATCACAAACAAACAGCTTACCTTCCACTATGGTGTCTGTCGATTTAGCTTCTTCGTTTGTCATGGCATACACACGCCTCGTTGCTCGTGGGCACTGTTGTGGCTGTTGCCTTTGTTGTCCTTGCCTCTGTTGACCCTGCCCTTATTGTCTAGGCCTTTGCTGGCCTTGCACTGGTCTTTGCTGCTGTTGCTGAGGTGGCCTTTGAGCTATAGGTAAAGCCCGTCTGATGGGTTGAGCCTGAATGGGTGGACGAGCCTGTTGCTATTGCTGTTGACCCCTAGCCACATCACCCTCAGCGCGCAGACGATCCTTGACCTCGTGATCCATAGAGCCATCCTTAAGTTCCACCTACCGGGCCAAAACCATCTAAAGCATCCTGTGGTTCTTCCCTTGGCTCGCGGTACATTGTGGTTGCCAAGATCTTAAATCCAAATAACCCCTTTATCTCCCAACCACTAATCAATAATGTGTATGGACCATTCAATTCTACGCTTCAAGACCCTTCCAACGATATGTAGACCTCCAAAATCAGACGTATGGATCAAAAGTTACGGTCATTAGAAGTTTCTAGCGAGAAAACAGGGCTAGTTGGAGGCTAGCCGTGAGGTGACCGCGAATAGACTTAAAACAAGTGTACATTCTATTTTTTTTCTACCACGGATGTGGAGGCTAATCGCAAGGTAACCGCCGGCACGTGAACTGAGCCCGAAATGGCTCTATTTAGGTCATTTTCAGGCTCCATTACACCCAAGCCTTCCATAAGGAATTTTCCTACACAAGATGAGCCTCCAATGCTCACTCCAAACGACCATGCAAAATTCCCAACCAAAACAAAACCCAAAAAACTAACTTATAGCTAAACCCATTAACAAAAATATGAAACAAATCGGGCAAATTAACAAGATGAGAAACAATTTAACATATGTGCGGGATTTAGATTTCTAAAACATGAATCATAGAAATGAAAGTGCATGTACAAAATATAAATTTTTTTTTACTTTCCTTAAGGTGCTTGGAACCAAAATCAAGCTAAATGAAGCTCTATTGCCCAAACAAGCCTCAAAACAAAAAACAAAAAAAAAACCTCAAATGCACAAGTCAAAGAGACGACCCTACAATGGTGAAATAGCAGGAAATGAAGGAGGAGTACAACATGCATGCAGAAAAAAATAGACTTCCTATAACTGATAAGAAGTAAGAGAAAGGAAAACGTCAAGAAATACTTCTCGATTGCAGAAGATGGGGAAGAGTTGGGGAGGAGAAGACTTGGAGAAGATGAAGATGGAAAAGGTGCAGCTGAATCTCTCACATGCACTCTCCAAATTACCATCAAGGGATTGAGAGGAAGAGATAAAGAAGGGGAAAATGGAAAGGGAGGGCTTCAGCTGGAAATGCGAAGAGAGAAAGGAATCGTTGGAAAGGGTTTTGGTTCTAAACAAAATGGAATTTTTGTACATGTTGCATGCAAGTCTAGGTTCAAGCGGTCAATATCAAACTGGGGCTTTTGGCTGGAAAAATGGGCCTGAATGGATTCGAATTGCTTGGGTCAAAGCATGAAAATCGAAGTCATTGATATGCACTATGCACTGCACCCAAAACCCACAAAAATCTAAAGACACGCATAAAATCCAAAACACTCCAAAAGTCATAATCTACCTAGTTACTGGTCAACCCAACTAATTCTACCTAATCAAACTCAAATACATTCAAAATATCTATTAAGCAACTAATCTCAATAAAATATCTATTTATCACAATTAAGACGGGTCGGGGTGTCACATGAGATGAAGTGAAGGGGAGAGGAGAAGGATTTTAGGTTATAGAGAAGGTTTATGGGGTTTACAAATAGAGAGCTACTAAAACCACAACCCAAGCTTCTCTTTCCACATTCCTTTTTTCAATGAATTTTTCAATTGATGAGATAAAATTGATGTTTACTAAAGAAGTAATAAAAAAATTAGAAATTGAGGTTAGATTAAGTTAAATGATTTTTTTTTAAATTGACATACCTTTTTTCCTATGCCAACCATTTTTGATAAAGATTTATTAATGCAATTTAGAAGAATAAATTGATAAATAATTTTATAATTTATTTTGAAAATGGACTATCAAAGTTATGGGGGATATTTGAAAGAATATTATGGGAAAAATTCAAAATAGTATAAGTACAAACCAAAATGAAAAAATAAAATTAACAAAAAATAATATAACGAAATATTTTTATAACTAAAATTGTCATTTTCAAAAGTATTTCCCATCTAAAAGTCGTATACAGCCACATTTGTGTTCTTGTTCAACTTTTAAGAAATGGAGATGCCTAAGTCCCTCTTGTTTAAAGGAAATTACTGCACTTTGACTTGGATCTAGGTTTAGGACTGTAGCTAAACTGATAAAAGATATAAGAAAAACATAAATTTCCCTTTTCTATTACATATGTATTATATGATATATTATTTTATTAGTATATATACACAGTAAAACACTATGAACAAAAAACATAAGTGGAAGTGAAACCTTTGAAATGAAAATGTTAAAGATTTCATCTATGTTTTGATATGAAGATGAGTGTTTAATTGAGAACATGTCATATTTATAAGCTAAGGAATAATAGATGATTGACAAGTGTCAGTGTTGACACCAAAAATATCACTTTGCCTCTTTGACATCAAGAAGCTACATGAAGCCGCATCCTACCCCAAATAGGCAATGTTACTTCAAGCATCAAATCTTGTCAGAATCAAACAAAAACTGCAAGATCCCTCAAAACAACCAAAAGAAGAGTACACTAGAAGTTTTGGGCCATTTCGACATTATTTGGCCTAAATTCACTCTTCTAGTAGCTGAACAGGAGCTCCCAGCAGTGACAACATCGAAGAGATCAAATCTTCGATCAGAGCCTATGGATGTCTCAAAGTACCTCCAAAAGGCTCCATGCCAAGTTTCAGGTTAAACCGACAACGTTTGACCCTACATCAACCCTCGAGCAGTAAAATCAAGCCTCTCGGCGGTGAGATCCACCGAGGCCATCACTCATCAAATAGAGCACATGGGTGACTTCAAAATGCTTCAAAAGAGCTATATGTCAAGTTTTAGGCCATTTCGACAATATTTGGCTATACTTTGACTCTCGGAAGCCAAATCAGGCCTCCCGACGGCGAAGCATCCCGAGACCATGATTTTCAAATCGGAGCTAATGGAACTTCTCAAAATGACTCAAATAGGCTCCCTGTCAACTTCCAGGTCAATCGGACATCGGATGACCGTACATTAAAGCGCGACATCTTCCTCACCACATAATCAAGCTACAGGGATGTCCTCTAATTACTTATGTTGCTTGTCCTTTGAGGTAAAAGCTATGAACCCCTCACAACCATTGCGTACTAGCTTCTCTGCCTTGAGAGCTGAAATCAACCGGGTATCTAACATCTTCTTAGATCCTTCAAAGATAACTCCTGTACTAGAGTACTCATCTATCCTAAGGGTCCCAGTCTTGTGGAAACAACCTATACATGCCCAATACTTTGCTAGCCAATCCATCCCTAAGATAACATCAAAGTCATACATTTCTAAGACTATCAAATCTGCAGGCATCAACAACTCACCTATTTGCACCCTTCTGTGCGGGTAAAACATCTCACATACTACCCTCCTGCTTACCGGGGTAACAATTGCAAGTACAACTGGCAACTACTCGGGTCTACCTCCGATTGTCATGGCAAAGTGCGGTACCATGAAAGAGTGTGTGGATCCAGAATCAAATAAAACTCTAGCCTCATGATCACAAACAAATAGCTTACCTTCCACTACGGTGTCTGTCACTTTAGCTTCTTCATTTGTCATGGCATACACATGCTTGTGGGCGTTGTTGTGGCTGTTGCCTTTGCTGTCATTGCCTCTGTTGACCCTGCCCTTGTTGCCTAGGCCTCTGCTGGCCTTGCATTTGTCTCTGCTGCTATTACTGAGGTGGCCTTTGAGCTACAGGTAAAGCCCATCAAATGAGCTGAGACTGAATAGGTGGACGGGCCTGTTGCTATTGTTGTTGACCCCTAGCCACATCGCCCACAGCACGCAGACAGTCCTTGACCGCGTGATCCATTGAGCCACATCTGAAACAAGCACCAGGTATCCTAACTCGAATCGTGGCGCTTGCCACAATGAGTACAAAACACTGGCCTTGGCTGAGAACTACCCCTTTGCTTGAATTTCTTGCCATGTGATTGTTGTTGTGAGCTCTTGCAGGAGGTAGTGAAGTTACGCTTAGGCTCATGCAGAAGAATATTATGCTGTTATTGCTTTGTATAATAAGCCTTGTCAACTGCATCATCGAGAGTAGTAGGCCTTTGACACATGGTACGTCCCGCTGAATGGAGGGCATCAATCCCACAATAAGCAGTTCCACTTTCTTCTCTTCTGTATCAATGCACTCAGGGGCAAAGTGCGAGAGCCGGGTGAACTCATGAATGTACTCTGCCACGGTCATCAACTCTTGCTTCAAACTTTGAAATTATGCGTTCTTCTGTCGAGTGACATGGGCTGGAATAAACTTCTTCCTGAACTGCTTCTCAAATATGAACCAAGCATCGACCTCTGCTATAGTCCTATCAGGCAGACAAACACTCTTTCACCAAGTGTCAGCGACGTCTCTAAACATAGAAGCTGCCAAAGCCACTTTCTACCGCCTGTACACTACATAGTCTCAAATATGTTTTGAGTGTGCACTATCCATTCATCTGTTGTCAAAGGATCTTCCAACCCGATGAACTCAATTGCTACCCACGTTTTGAACTTCTCGTAAAATGAATTAGGATCACTCTCCCTAAGCTGGACCTGTCTCTCCATCAAGTTAATGATCTACTCGTTCTGTCTCACTAACTGTGTGGACATAGCCTGCAAAATATATTTCAACCCACCATCACCACCTAGAGCCGATGGAGGTGGGGGTGGCAAATCTTCCTCCGGAATATCCTCATGCCCTTCACCTTGAAGGTCGACAAAGAGTGTGCCATCTGGATTTTGATTGCTACTAGAATCATTTCGTGGATTAGGAACTTGTCGTGGAGGCATTTTCCGTAAAACAATTGGGTTAGCACAAACAATAAAACAAAACCTAGGAAAATCCAAAATAATTAGTACACCCAAACGTCCTATCGTGTCCTCACATTATGCCCTAAAGTTCTAAGTCTTTTAAAGCTTTTAAACAACATATGCTTTGATACCAACTTACGTATGTCACACCCTGAGCCCAAGACTGCACTTGTCTCGAGGCGTACGTGATATACGCCCGCATGGGGATTCGAGTCAAACTGGTTGACCTTCCGTCCCAATGAACGGAATTCACCTACAGGATATTACGTGTGAGGTTCAAATTTTCAGAAACCTGTATTTTTCACATGTACAATCTTGTCAAATAGATATCCATTTATAATCCAACAATATTATATCCATCAAGATGTAGAGCATAAAAGTTCGTGAGCATAGATTAAGGATTTAAGTTTTAAGGTCAGGAGATAGAGCGGAAGAAGTAAGTTAAGTTAATGTTTACAAGCCATAATATAAATAAGTCCATAATTGATAGCAAAAGATGTGGTATTCCAAGCCATGGTCCATGGGTCCTGTGACGTCCAAAACTCAGTGAGTAGATGTCTAGAAGTCCATTCAGCTACGTGTCGAGGAGATTCCTCATCCTCATTGACCTCCGGGGCAGTGGCATCAAGGTACTCACCTATAACACCAAGTGTAGCACCAATAGACTAGGCTAAGCAAGATAAACAAAATATATAATGTAACATGTGCAAATGAATAGCTGGACAGATATAGATCATATGAAGTCAAAGTGTGTACAAAAGGCAAGTATATGCATGAGTAAGCATGAGACATACGAATCATAAATGACATCTACGCATAAATAACAGAACTAGATGGCACATCCACATTAGCTAGATTCTCCCAAGTTAATCATGTAAACATGAATATAAAGTGAGAGCAAAATACAGAATAGAACAGAGTGGTGCCACTAGGAGATAGAGGGCATAAAAACTCTCCATCGTGGACCTAGAGTGCCGGTCAACCCACATAACATATAATTCCATCTGCAATGGGCCATAAATATAACTAAACCCATACTAAGATGGGTCCAACTTTGATAGGGTCAAAGCCAAGTGGTGCAGACTCGTGGAATGAAGTGTACAAAATAACATAAACAGATCATATCATGTGGTACATAATCAAAACTTATCATAATTATAACTGAGCAAAAATGGAAGTGGATATAAACATAAACAAGTGCATAAAACGATATACATGAAACTTAACAGAAGTATGATCAAGTCATACGAGAATACTAGAAATGGAATGCAAATGAATGCATATAGATCATATACGGAATGAAGATATGAATCAAGCCAAGCCTACGGTCTTGGGAATACTTGTGGTCTTCACCGTCTAACTCGATGTAGTACTAAAGATTCTAATGTTATTGGGCTATAAAGGAACCGTTGGCGTTACTTAATCTGGACGCCGAATCCTTTAATATAACACATTTGGTTTGGATTTAAATACGAAGAACACGAGACCCTTTGTGGGTGCACGGTAGATCACACCACACCCACATGAATTACAAGTTCAATGGGCATAATTTAGGGATCGAGTGATCCATCCTTAAGGTCCACCTACTAGGCTAAAACCATCTAAGCATCCCGTGGTTCTTCCCTTGGCTCACGGTACATTGCGGTTGCCAAGATTTTAAATCCAAATAACCCCTTTCTCTCCCAACCACTAAGACCTTTCCAACGGTATGTAGACCACCTCCAAAATCAAACGTATGGATCAAAAGTTATGGCCGTTGAAAGTTTTTAGCAAGAAAAAGGGGCCAGTTGGAGGCTAGCCGCGAGGTGACCGCGAACATACTGAAAGAAAGTGTACATTCTATTTTTGTAACCGCGGATTTGGAGGCTAACCGCCGGCATGCGAACTGAGTCCGAAATGGCTCTATTTAGGTGATTTTCATGCTCCATTACACCCAAGCCTTCCATATGGAATTTTCCTACACAATATGAGCCTCCAATGGTCACTCCAAACCACCATGCAAAATTCCCAACCAACACAAAACCAAAAACTAACTTATTGCTAAACCCATTAACAAAAATATGAAACAAATCGGGCAAATTAACAAGATGAGAAACAATTTAATATATGAGCTGAAATTAGATTTCTAAAACATGAATCATATAAAGAATCATAGAAATGAAAGTGCATGTACAAAATATAAATTTTTTTGTACTTTCCTTAATGTGCTTGGAACCAAAATCAAGCTAAATGAAGCTCTATTGCCCAAACAAGCTCTCAAAACCAAAAAACCCTAAATGCACAAGTCAAGAGACAACCCTACAATGGTGAAATAGCTGGAAATGAAGGAGGAGAACATGCATGCAGAAAAAATAGACTTCCTATAACTGATAAGAAGTAAGAGAAAGGAAAAAGTCGAGAAATACTTACTGATGTAGAAGATGGGGAAGTGTTGGGGAAGGAGAAGACTTGGAGAAGATGAAGATGGAAAAGGTGTAGCTGAATCTCTCACACGCACTCTCCAAATTAGCATCAAGGGATTGAGAGGAAGAGATAAAAAAAAAGGGGAAAATGGAATGGGAGGGCTTCAACTGGACATGAGAAGAGAGAAAGGAATCGTTGGAAAGGGTTTGGTTCTAAAAAAATGGAATTTTTTTACATTTTGCTAGCAAGTCTAGGTTCAAGAGGTCAATATCAAACTGGGGCTTTTGGCTAGAAAAATGGGCCTAAACGGATCTGAATTGCTTGGGTCTAAACATGAAAATCAAAGTCATTGATATGCACTATGCTGTGCACCCAAAACCCACAAAAATCTAAAGACACGCATAAAATCCAAAACACTCCAAAAGTCATAATCTACCTAGTCACTGGTCAACCCAACTAATTCTACCTGATCAAGCTCAAATACATTCAAAACATCCTTTAAGCAACTAATCTCAATGAATTATCTATTAATCACAATTAAGGCAGGTCGGGGTGTCACATGAGATGAAGTGAAGGGGAGAGGAAAATGGATTTAGGTTATAGAGAAGGTTTATGGGATTTACAAATAGAGAGCTGCTAATTCCACAACCCAAGCTTCTCTTTCCACATTCCCTTTTTCAATGACTTTTTCAATTGATGAGATAAAATTGATGTTTACTAAAGAAGTAATAAAAAAAAATTAGAAAACGAGGTTAGCATAAGTTAAATGATTTTTTTAAATGACATACCTTCTTTCCTATGCCAACCATTCTCGATAAAGATTTATTAATGCAATTTAGAAGAATAAATTGATAAATAATTTTATAGTTTATTTTGAAAATGGACTATCAACGTAAGGGGGGATATATAAAAGAATATTATGGGAAAAATTCAAAATAGTATAAGTATAAACCAAAAATGAAAAATCAAAATTAACAAAAAATAATATAATTAAATATTTTTGTACCTAAAATTGTCCTTTTCCAAAATATCTCTCCCATCTAAAAGTTGTATAAGGCAACATTTGTGTTCTTGTTCAACTTTATATCTACTAGTTTGGGAAATAGAGATGCCTATGTCCCTCTTGTTTAAAGGAAATTACTACACTTTGACTTGGATCTAGGTTTAGGACTGTAGCTAAGTTGATCAAAAATATAAGAAAATTATAAATTTCTCTTCTTTTCTATTACATAAGTATTATATGATTATTATTTTATTAGTATATATACATAGTAAAACACATGAACAAAAAGAATAAGTGGAAGTGAAACCTTTGAAATGGAAATGGTTAGAGATCTCATCTATGTTTTGATATGAAGATGAGTGTTTAATTGAAATGGAAGAACATGTCATATTTATAAGCTAAAGGAATAATAGATGATTGACAAGTGTCATTGTTGACACAAAAATTGTCACATTTTGCCTCTTTGGACATCAAGAAGCTACATGAAGCTGCATCCTACCACAAACAGGCAATGCTACTTGCATCATTACAAATAATTTCATCCTAATATAATAAAATAATGTAATATCCACAATTCCACAAAATATCCAAAATATCCACAATTTCACAAAATATCCAACAGTTATAACTAGTGCAATTCTACCAAACATCCAACAATAACTAGTGCAACTCCAAAGTATATGTATCCTTATCAAACAAAAATGAACGTTCAAGCAAATTAGATCATTGTTGCACGTCAAAAATGTTGACACCAAAAAAGTCACTTTGCCTCTTCAACCTCAAGAAAGTTACATGAAGTCGCAGCCTACCACAAATGGGCGATGCTACTTCTCAAAAAATCAAATATTGTCAAAATTAAACAAAAACTGCAAGATCCTTCAAGACAGCCAAGAGAGTACACAAGAAGTTTCGGGCCATTTCAAAATCATTTGGCTTAACTTCGCTTCTCCGACAGCTGAACAGGAGCTCCCGGCGGTGACAGCATCAAAGATATCAAATCTTCGATTTGAGCCTGTGGATGGTCTCAAATACATCCAAAAGGCTCCACGTCAAGTTCCAAGTCAAACCGACAATGTTTGACCCTCCATTAACCCTTGAACAAACTAAATTAAGCCTCTCGGCGGCGAGAACCACTGAGGCCATCACTCATCAAACAGAGCACATGGGTGGCTTCAAAATGCTTACAAAGGGCTACATGTCAAGTTTCAGGTCATTTCGACAACAATTGACCGGACTTTGACGCTCGAAAGCCAAATCAGGCCTATCGGCGGCGAAGCTCCCAGGGACCATGGTTTCCAAGACAGATCCTATGGATCATCTCAAAATGACTCCAATAGGTTCCCTGTCAAATTTCAAGTCAATCGGACATCGGTTGACCACACATCAAAACGCGATATCTTCTTCGCGATAAAATCAAGTCTACAGGCGACAGGACCCCATACGGCTTCAAAACTCAAAGAAAAGCCTATGGTTGGTCTTATTTATTGCTCAGGAGGCTTCACCTCCAATTTCAGGTCATTCCGACATCGTTTGTCCCAGTTTCAGCATCTGACGAAAAATCAGCAGCTCTACGCAACAAAGTCTTCGGCTTTCCCGGAAAACTGGAAACTTTGCACTCCAAAATGCAAGGATTCTTGTCAAGTTTTCTACAAGGAAATCAAGCCAATAAATGAGCAAAATGTCAAGAAAAATATGGAAGAAAAAAGAAGCAGAAATGACCTCAAAACGGCCGAAAACCGATGATCGAAGGGGAAAAATCCCCCAAGGGTCGCAGCCCGCGACCATGGAGCTCCGGATCGCCGGAATTGCAACGGAAGGCCCGTTTTCCGTCGTTTTTTCGTGATTTAAAGCTTGCAACTCCTGGAATTTTCCAAAATTCGTACTTTTGAGGTACCAAATCCTTTTACATCTATCAAAATCATGGGTCAATCTTCAAGAGTATCAAAATCAACATTGATCGCCAACCGGACGACCAAAAAAGTATACTTTCTACCCGATCGATCGAGAAATCAACAGGACAGATGTCACCGGCCCATTGTTATCTATCAATGTCTGAAGTTACATCTTGATCAGCATGTAGATCCATTGATGATCATCGCCAAAAGAACTCCAAAAGACGGGCACGGCCCGCAACTCTTTAACTACTCGGCGACCACTTAATGCAATTAATTGACTAGCTTTATTACAGTCATTAATTCATTACTTTGGACGGCCCAATCAGAAGCAAGCATTTGGGAGTTACAAGTCAAGAGATTCATGACATTTAAAACATGAAACTCCTCCCATCATGGCGATTAAAGGCGATTAAATGCCTCAATCTCCACCGGCCAATCTGAAGCCATGATCAAAGAGTTACAAAATAAAGAAATAAATCTTATAACTCCTCCCTTTATGTAGCTTTATGATAATTAAAGCTCATAAACTCTCCTAAATGGCTACCTAAAAGCCTATAAATATGAGAGCATTCCAAGCATTCATAAAATCCAGAAAACCACTTCCAAAGCATCAGACAATCTAGAAATCTGAGAGAAAGAAAAAGAGAGAAAACTATACTGAAGTTCTGCACCGGCCACCACTACAAGGTGACAAAAGTCCCTTGGGGGGTACTCCCCCCCTAGGTCCTTGCCTTCTCCTTCTGCCTCCAATGGCTTAGACGTGGCTTTTCAGCCCGTCTACTTAGCTTTTTATTGGATATATGACCTCCTCTTGGTCTTTGTCCTCTAAAAATTTGAGGTCATAGCCAAGCCAAGCAAATTAAGAGCATCCTCTGTTCTCATCTGCATAGATGATGGCGAAGTCCACATACGACTTGCGACCGTCAATCTGAACGAGTCCCCCACAATCTCCTGAGAAATTAAATCCTCCTTTTCTTGCTTTTCATTCTATTTTGTATTTTTCTAAAAGAGACAAAAATCACAACTCTTGTCTTTCATTATTGATAAGAATTGTAAATCGGCTATAAACGCCAAAAATCAACTATAAACGCCAAAATCGACAATAAACGCCAAAAATCGGCTATAAATGCCAAAAAATCATCTTTCACGGCAAATCAAGAAAATGTCTCTTTTCTTAAATATATGTCCAATGGAAAACTTGAAAGAAGTTGATTTCCTTTTTACTTGAGAAGGTTGATCTCTGGATCACCACTTGCAATTCTAAGTAAAATAGAAAATCTGGCACACCCACAAAAAAAAATGTTGATACCCGCTTTGCCACCGGTAACGAAAGGCTTGGACCCCATGTACCCCACATCCACCGACCTCAGTAGAACAGTACGCAGAAGCGCAGTCCATCAAGAAATGTCAATCCAATCTGCAAAAAAATAAATTAAAAACTTTAGTAACTAATCAATTCACAATTAGATCAATTATATAATTTTTCCCTCTAACAGATTTTTTTCAAGATTATGGGAACAAAAAATTAATGGTCCCTCCCAAGTTGGTTGTTCTTGTTTTCGGGCACTTCCATAGCTGTCTAACTATTTGGCCCCTCCAATATCCTTTTTTGAACTAGTTCCCAAATTGGGTGTCCTATGCATGTTTCCATTACTTCTTAATTCTTCAAACATATATTCTTTTATAAAATTTGTTATATTAAAGTTAATATACTTTACCAAGAAGGATGTCCACTCGGGGATGAGTCCCCCCCCCCCATTTCCAAAGTGTCCAGTGAATCCTTTACTCCTCAAAAGGTTGACGACATCTGCCATTATCTCCCCTTGCTTCTTCCCACCCTCTTCAAGCTCCCTTATTTTATTGTTCTGCATTTGTATTTGTTTCCTCTATGTCTTTATTTCTATCTCAAGGCCCTTCACATAAACACTTGTTTCAGCAGATATGGTAGTGGTCCTCCTAATAGAGGATGAAGGTCTCATGCCAAGTGTTAGATATCGCGATCACTGAGAGGGGGGGGGGGTGAATCAGTGATTCTTTAAAAACAGGTCCAATTTAACAACAAAAGCAAATCAAATCACACAAGGACACCAGATTTAACGTGGTTCACCGAAAGGCTACTCCACGGTTCAAAGACTGTCCGAACACCAATCCGGAACAGATCTGAATCTATTTAGTCGCACCAACGACAAAGAGCACCAACCCTTAGTTTCAGATAGCACCAACTATCTAGGAAGCACCTACTCCCTTGAGTTTCAGATAGCACCAACTATCTAGGAAGCACCGACTCCCTTTACAATTTATCTGCACCAACAGATAGGATCACCAAACCCCAGACACCAAGCACCAACTTGATGTTCTACAGAATAAAAGTAGAAACCTTTTTCTACAGCCCTTCCCCTCTACAATCTCTCTCTCTCAATCCCTTACAAATTGACAATTAAAGCATAAACAGAGAGACACTTATCTTATGGACGAAACACCATCTTCAAGAGCACATCCTCGTCCACACTTGCTGTAGAAACTTCTGATAATTCTGCACACAGCAACAGCACTCTCTTCTCTCCAAAACTCTCTCTCTTTTCTTCTCTTCTTTCTCTCTTGGTGTCTTCTTAAAAACGAACCAAACATGCCTTTATATAGGTTATGATAACCCTTAAGAGTGTTCAAAATAGGCTACAATTCGTTTAGAAAGAGTCCCAAACAAAATAGATAAGAATGCTGAATTTTCGTGCAAGACTTTTGTTTCTGCGCAACTCTGGTTCCCGTGCTCGGTCGACATCATGCCTTGCTCGGTCGACATCATACACAGTCTGTAAACAGACAACTGACATGCTCGGTCGACATCCTGGGGTCCCGGTCGACCGACGACACACTGTGTCACGAAAATAACTGGGAGCTGTCTGAAACTTTTTCTGCAGTTTCTCTTGCTCGGTCGACCGCATGGGGTGCCCGGTCGACCGCACACTCTGCTTCAGGAATTCTGAATTCCTGAACTGTTTCAACTTTGATTCTTCTTTTAAGCTCTATCAACACCAGCCTATTATCATCATGCTTGTGACAATGTGTTGACAATAATTCCAACTCAAAACAATACTTTGAGATATTAATTTCTTCAATTCTTCAAAGGACTTCTCAAGTCATCTCAAATTCCAACAATCTCCCCCTTTGGAATTGTTGGCAACACTATTGGAACTTCAACACTTGAAACACGTTTAAACTAGTTGATCTTCATGAAGCTTCTTCAGAACCATAGTCTCCCCCTGTCTTTTAAAAAAAAAAATAGAATCAATCAAGATCTCTAACACTCTTGATACCAATCTCCCCAAAGTTATCATAGCATAACTTCTTCTAGCATAGCTTTCTCCTAGCTTAAGTCTTTCTCCCCCTTTGACAACAAGTCCAAAGGGACCAACGAAGGAGCGAATAGGATATTCAAGGAATACTTTGCTCCCCCTTTCAAGCACAACTCCTAAGGATTAGGAGAGTGAGTAACTCCTAATTTTTTCCGGAGATACTCGAAGACTTCTTTTGGCAGAGGTTTTGTGAAGATATCAGTAACTTGCTCAGTAGTTGGGACATATTCCAACTTTACCTCACCATCTGCAACCTTTTCCTTGAGAAAGTGATAGCGAATTGCTACATGCTTCGTTCTAGAATTTGAACAGGATTCTTGGAGATGTGAATTGCACTTGTGTTGTCACAGAGGATCGGCGTAGGATCCGTTGTCGGAACTCCTAGATCAGAGAGCATTTGCCGCATCCATAACACTTGTGTACAACAAGTTGCCGCTGCAATATATTCCACTTCCGCTGTAGAAAGGGATACTGAATCTTGTTTCTTACTGTGCCATGCCACCAACCTGTCACCGAGATAGAATGCACCGCCACTTGTACTCTTGCGATCATCTATACATCCAGCCCAATCGGCGTCAGAGTATGCAACAAGAGTAAAGGATTTGCCTTTAGGATACCAAATGCCAAGCTCCATGGTACCTTTCAGATATCGAAATATCCTTTTTACTGCTGTGAGGTGCGTCTCAGTTGGTGATGCTTGAAATCGAGCCACCATACATACTGCTTGTAGAAGATCTGGTCTTGTAGCAGTCAAATAAAGCAAGCTTCCTATCATTGAACGATAAGTGGTGTGATCAACGGACGAACCCTTATCATCTTTGCTTAGCTTTGTGTTCGTTGTCATTGGTGTGCTCACAGGCTTGCTGTCTTCCATGTTAAATCGCTTCAGCATTTCCTTGATGTATTTCATCTGTGATATGAAGATACCATGTTTCAGCTGCTGAACTTGTAAACCAAGGAAGAACTTTAGTTCTCCAAGCATTGACATCTCAAATTCTTTCTTCATCTCTTCAGCAAAATTCCTGCACATTTCTTCATCGTTGCCACCAAAGATTATGTCATCGACATAAACAATGACAACCAGCTGTTTGTTCAACTCTGTTTTGACATAAAGATTGCTATCAACCGGTCCTTTTCCAAAACCGATCTTGCGGAGATATAGGTCCAGCCTTGCATACCACGCCCTTGGCGCTTGTTTCAGCCCATAAAGAGCCTTTTTCAACTTGCACACTAGGTCTGAATTTTTGCTAATAGGAAAACCATCAGGTTGCTCAATGTAGACCTCTTCTTCAAGTAATCCATTCAAGAAGGCTGACTTTACATCCATCTGAAATACCTTGAAGGTTTTGTATGCAGCCAATGCAAGAAACATACGAACGGCTTCCAGACGAGCCACCGGTGCAAAGGTCTCTTCAAAATCTATGCCTTCAACTTGAGCATACCCTTTACAAACCAACCTTGCTTTGTTTCGAATGACCTGACCATCTTCATTCAGCTTATTACGAAAGACCCATTTAGTACCAATAACATTCTTATCGGTAGGTCTAGAAACTAGTTCTCATGTGGAGTTCTTCTCAATTTGCTCCAACTCCTCATGCATAGCTTTCAACCAACTTTCATCGAGACTGGCTTCAGCCACAGTCTTGGGTTCAATGGTGGACACAAGTGAGTAATTGCTAACTACACTTTGTCTTGTTTTAACACCGACCTCAGGATCTCCAATGATTTGATCCTTAGGGTGTTGCTCTACCCAAGTGCTTTTCTTTCTAGGTGTAGCATCCTCTGAGTCATCCTTTGATTTCTCAGAATCATTAGATTTAGCCACTTCATCATCAATTTCACTTGAGTCCTCATAAACGGGACTGTCATAATGAGTTCCTTTCTTTGATTCATAGTTTTCATCAATTCTAACATCAGCACTTTCTATGATTTTTCTGGTCCTTTTGTTAAGACATCTGTAAGCCTTACTAGATGAGGAATAACCCAGAAATATACCTTCATCAGCTCTTTCTTCAAATTTTCCCGGATTTTGTTCAAGACGTTTGATGTAACACTTGCTACCGAAGACTCTGAAGTGCTTGACTGTTGCTTTTCTCCCAAACCATAGCTCATAAGGAGTTTTGTCTTCATGTGGCCTGATCAAGCATCGATTCTGAATGTATACAGCTGTATGGATTGCCTCCTTCCAGTATTTGTCAGCTAGCTTGCTCTCAGTTAGCATTGTACGAGCCATCTCTTGAACGGTGCGATTTTTCCGTTCCACAACTCCATTTTGCTGTGGAGTTCTAGGGGCTGAATACTGTCTTTGAATGCCATGGTGCTCACAATAGTTAGTGAATTCTTCAGATGTGAATTCACCGCCTCGATCAGACCTTAAAATCTTGATACGTTTTCCAAGCATATTTTCAACCTGTGCTTTAAACACTTTAAAACGATCAAGTGCTTGATGTTTATGCTTAAGAAACAATACCCATGTCATACGAGTATAATCATCAATGCATAACATAAAATACTTATCTCCATTGGTGCTTTGAGTTCGCATTGGACCACAGAGATCAGTGTGCACTAGCTCAAGAGGTTTCTTTGAATGATGCTCCTTTGACTTGAACATTACCCTCGTTTGCTTTCCCTTTTGGCAAGAATCGCAAATGGGGTTGGAAGGTTTTTCAATTGTAGACATACCTCTGACAGCCTTTGAATTGCAAATCTTTGACATGTTATCAAAGTTTAGATGCCAAAGGCCTTTGTGCCACAACCAACTTTCCTCTGTCCGACTCATCAAGCAAGTCTTTTCAGCTCCATCTGACAATGTATAGAGATTTCCAGCAGTCCTAGATCCAGTAGCCACTGTTTTGCCGTTGCTACACTTCTTGATAGCAAAACCATTCTTAGTGAAGACAACTTCGTGGCCTTTGTCACAGATCTGGCTCACACTAAGCAAGTTGTGTCTTAGTCCAGACACATATAAGACCTCGTCTGATCTGATCTTGTTTGCCTTTAGCTGAACAACACCTTTTCCGCAGATTTTGGCACCATCATTGTTACCAAACTTCACTGATCCGCCTTCATAGTGCTGTAATTTGACAAATTTTTCCTTATCACCTGTCATATGGCTTGAACAGCCACTATCAAGGACCCATGGTGCTGTCTTCTTTTGTGCATTGAATGCCGTTTGCACAATGAGAGATTCTTTGGAATTATCTTTCCTTTTCTTTGCCCTCCATGCCTTAACTAACTTGGGTTTCTTTTCAACCTGAAATTGGTTAGTTATAGGCAACCTACAATCCCTAGCCAAGTGTCTATAATTATGACACATATAGCACTCAATTTTGTGGCTGTTTAGGATTGAAAAAGGATTCCTAGTCACAAATGGGCTGTTTCTAACATAGAATTTGCAATCAGCTCTTTTATGTCCATATCTATTACAATGATAGCAATAACCATAGAATCTGAACATTCTTCCTTTCTTAGGTGGCTGGATAAACTCCACAAACCTTTTCTTGTTGAACATCTCAATATTAGGCTGAATTTGATGCTTTGTAGCCTTGAGAGGTATGGCACTTTGTTTCATAAACAAAGAAGGTGCAGCTTTAGAGGACTCTCCGGTTTCAAATCCAATACCAAATTTATTGTGGAAGGGCTTTTGAACTTTCAGAATTTCATTGAGTTTCATTGTCCCTTCAATCGCTTGGAGTGCTTTGAGTTTTCGGCTATTTTCCAAGTTTTCAGCCTTTGCTCTAGCGATTTCAGTTTCAAGTTTCATAGCCTCTTCCTTTTTGATACTTATTTGATTTTGAAGGACTTCCACCATTCTTTTATATTCTTCAACTTGAGTTTTCAAAGCAATAATTGAACTTTCAGATTCATGAAGAAGTTTCAGATTTTTCTTACTTGTTTTTCGTTCCATGCTAAGCTCCTCAAGTGCGGCAATGAGTTCTTCTTCGAGATTGACCTCGGCCTCCTCTTCCTCTTCCGGTTCTTGCTCCTCTTCTTCTTCAACGGTAACCATGAAGAGAGCTTCAGTTGCCTCGGCTGATTCATCATCGTCTGAAGTTTCAGACGTGCTGTCATTATATTGACTGATGAAGCTTTTTGCTTTGCCCCTCTTTCTGAAATTTTTCTTCCACTTACTCTTATCAACATAAGAGTCATCATCATTATTTTCTTTCAGCGGACACTTCGCAGCAAAGTGACCAACACCGCCACAATTGAAGCATTTAAAGGGTAGCTTCCCTTTGTACTTTCCATTGCTTCCTTTCTTCAGCTTTCTAACAAATTGAGCCTCAAGCTCATCATCATCAGTATCAGAATCATGACCAGCAGTCTCTTTTCCCTTTTTCTGAACTTTGAAGGCCGCTTCTCTATCAGATGAAGACGTCTTACCTATGCGCATCTCATAGGCAGTGAGTGAACCATGCAACTCATCCATGGTAAATTCATTCAGATCCTTGGCTTCTTCTATGGCTGAGACTTTTGAATCAAACCGGGGAAGAAGAGATCTTAGAACCTTTTTGACGATGACTGGTTCTTTAATCTCCTCCCCTAGTCCACGAATGTCATTCGTGACTTCGTTTACTCGTTGTAAATATGAGTCAACATTCTCGCTTTCCTCCATGCGAAGAGATTCAAATTGAGAGCGATGGGTTTGCAATTTTGCTTCTTGATCTTCTCATCTCCTTCATGAATGCTTTTCAACTTGTCCCATATTTCCTTGGCTGTTTTGCATGCAATTACTTTGACTAGCTCGCTGTCCACAAGGCCACTAAAGAGTGCATTCTGCGCCTTTGAGTCGTTGTCTGCTAACTTCTTCGTTGCAGCATCATTGGGTACAATGGCAATATTGTAACCGACTCTGACAGTCTCCCAGACATCATAGCCAAGTGACTTAATGAAAGCCTGCATTCTGATCTTCCAGAAGGAGTAATTAGAACCATCAAACAAAGGTGTTTTCTTATTCCCTGTATTGGTTGCCATGTGATTTGACAAGAGATCACCCTTAGCGTGTTAAGCTTTTCAAGGGAACCTTACGCTCTGATACCAATTGTTAGATATCGCGATCACTGAGAGGGGGGGGGGGGGGGTGAATCAGTGATTCTTTAAAAACAGGTCCAATTTAACAACAAAAGCAAATCAAATCACACAAGGACACCAGATTTAACGTGGTTCACCGAAAGGCTACGTCCACGGTTCAAAGACTGTCCGAACACCAATCCGGAACAGATCTGAATCTATTTAGTCGCACCAACGACAAAGAGCACCAACCCTTAATTTCAGATAGCACCAACTATCTAGGAAGCACCTACTCCCTTGAGCTTCAGATAGCACCAACTATCTAGGAAGCACCGACTCCCTTTACAATTTATCTGCACCAACAGATAGGATCACCAAACCCAGACACCAAGCACCAACTTGATGTTCTACAGAATAAAAGTAGAAACCTTTTTCTACAGCCCTTCCCCTCTACAATCTCTCTCTCTCAATCCCTTACAAATTGAAAATTAAAGCATAAACAGAGAGACACTTATCTTATGGACGAAACACCATCTTCAAGAGCACATCCTCGTCCACACTTGCTGTAGAAACTTCTGATAATTCTGCACACAGCAACAGCACTCTCTTCTCTCCAAAACTCTCTCTCTTTTCCTCCCCTTTAGCATCGTTCAACTCCTTGAATTGTTTGTGCAGCTTACAGGTATGGTTACTCAATCTCTGACCAAATTTTGTGTTCATTGCCTTTTCTATATCAATAGGGTCTCCTTCTAAATCAAGTTGATCCTGCAAAAAATAGATAAGTCATAGATAATTCCTAAAAAAAGAAAAAATTTATGATAAATAATTAAGAGATTCTAACCTATTTTAAATGTTAGCCCCAAGGTTATTTAAATTATAATTCAATTGATTTTGATGAATAACAAATATTTTGAATTTGATTTATTCAAATTAAGTTTTCAAAATGTTATATCAGAGGTTAATCCGATAAGAATGGGACTACAACAGTAATGCCAGGACTAGAACAGTAATGCCAAGGGACAATAACTACAAAGCTAGAGACCTAGCCAATTGGTTAGTTGAAGATGATTCATAATTTTTTTTTCTTTTTGAAACCCGAATGTTATAAATATCCCAATAGACATTCATCAGATAAGAACAATGTTACATTGTGGATGGATTCTTCTTTAATATTAAGTGTCAAATGCAGTGTTTCTTTATTACCTTAACAAGTTTTGTATTGATCAGACCAAACAAATTCTTTCATAAGGAAGCTACTTAGCCTTTAATTGACTAAGAAGGTTAACTGACACTGAAAATGAGCAAGTAAAATAGCAACTAAAAACTGTATCAAGGTGATCCCATCCTTCTCTTTTCTCAGCACCTCTAGCAATCAAATTCAACATTTATGGTAGACAACTTCAACAAAATTAAGAATTTAATTGTGCATGTGGTAAAAAAAATAGATGGGGCCTCTTCAGTAAGAAGAACCAGAGATATCAGTATCAGTTGGCAAGCCAAAACTAGATTAGAAAAGACAAACATACAACAAAAGAACTCAAACGATATTATAGTTATAAATTGGCTACTACATCCTCACATGTCCTATAATAGAGTAGACAGTGAACTTACATTCAAGCGTTGAAACATCGCCCCCTTAACGGAGGCATCGACATACTTCTACCTACGAACACTTGGATCTGGTAAACGTGTTCGCACTTCTACACCAATCTTTGAGACTAGTTTTGAGGCATAGTCCCCTATCGGTGCATGAAATTCGGGAGGGATAGGCACATTTAGCTTTCCATATCTATCAACAATGCCTTGAACCTCTTTGCCTCGACTCGGGCAACGAACACGCTGTTAGATATCACGATCACTGAGAGGGGGGGGGTGAATCAGTGATTCTTTAAAAACAGGTCCAATTTAACAACAAAAGCAAATCAAATCACACAAGGACACCAGATTTAACGTGGTTCACCGAAAGGCTACGTCCACGGTTCAAAGACTGTCCGAACACCAATCCGGGACAGATCTGAGTCTATTTAGTCACACCAACGACAAAGAGCACCAACCCTTAGTTCAGATAGCACCAACTATCTAGGAAGCACCTACTCCCTTGAGTTTCAGATAGCACCAACTATTTAGGAAGCACCTACTCCCTTGAGTTTCAGATAGCACCAACTATCTAGGAAGCACCGACTCCCTTTACAATTTATCTGCACCAACAGATAGGATCACCAAACCCAGATACCAAGCACCAACTTGATGTTCTACAGAATAAGAATAAAAACCTTTTTCTATAGACCTTCCCCTCTACAATCTCTCTCTCTCAATCCCTTACAATTTGAAATTAAAGCATAAACAGAGAGACACTTATCTTATGGACGAAACACCATCTTCAAGAGCACATCCTCGTCCACACTTGCTGTAGAAACGTGCAACACAACTGCACACAGCAACAGCACCTTCTTCTCTCCAAAACCCTCTCTCTTTTCTTCTCTTTTCCCTCTTCTCTTTCTTTCTCTCTTCTTTTGTTCTTAAAAACGAACCAAACATGCCTTTATATAGGTTATGGTAACCCTTAAGAGTGTTTAAATTAGGCTAGAATTCGTTTAGAAAGAGTCCCAAACGAAATACTTAAGTTTCCTGAATTTTCGTGCAAAACTTCTATTTCTGCGCAACTCAGGTTTCCCGTGTGTTCTACCGGTAGTACTTGCGGTAGAACAGATGAAATTCTCATGTCCAAGCTTCTGCTAGAATTTAAGCCACTTCTACCGGTAGTACTTGCGGTAGAACTTTCAGGGCAGCCACTTCTACCGGTAGTACTTGCGGTTGACAGATGGAAATCTTAGGGTCAGCCTTTTCTACCCCTTTTCTACCCCTGTTCTACCGGTAGAAATACCGGTTGACAGATGAAATTCTGTTTTCCTATACTGTTCTGTTTCAGCTCTGTTTTCTCTTTGAAGCTCTATCAACACCACACTTGTGACATTGTGTTGACAATAATTCCAACACAAGATGATACTTGAGATACTAATTTCTTCAATTCTTCATTAAACTTCTCAAGGCATCTCAAATTCCAACAATCTCCCCCTTTGGAATTGTTGGCAACACTTTTGGAACTTCAACACTTAGAACACATTAAACTAGTTGATCTTCATGAAGCTTCTTCAGAACCATAGTCTCCCCCTGTCTTTTTAAAAAAATAGAATCAATCAAGATCTCTAACACTCTTGATACCAATCTCCCCAAAGTTATCATAGCATAACTTCTTCTAAGCATAGCTTTCTCCTAGCTTAAGTCTTTCTCCCCCTTTGACAACAAGTCCAAAGGGACCAACGAAGGAGCGAATAGGATATTCAAAGAATACTTTGCTCCCCCTTTCAAGCCATCTCCTAAGGATTAGGAGAGTGAGTAACTCCTAATTTTTTTCGGAGATACTCGAAGACTTCCTTTGGCAGAGGTTTTGTGAAGATATCAGCAACTTGCTCAGTAGTTGGAACATATTCCAACTTTACCTCACCATCTGCAAACCTTTTCCTTGAGAAAGTGATAGCGAATTGCTACATGCTTTGTTCTAGAATGTTGAACAGGATTCTTGGAGATGTGAATTGCACTTGTGTTGTCACAGAGGATCGGCGTAGGATCCGTTGTCGGAACTCCTAGATCAGAGAGCATTTTGCCGCATCCATAACACTTGTGTACAACAAGTTGCCGCTGCAATATATTCCGCTTCCGCTGTAGAAAGGGATACTGAATCTTGTTTCTTACTATGCCATGCCACCAACCTTTCACCGAGATAGAATGCACCACCGCTTGTACTCTTGCGATCATCTATACATCCAGCCCAATCGGCGTCAGAGTATGCAACAAGAGTAAAGGATTTGCCTTTAGGATACCAAATGCCAAGCTCCATGGTACCTTTCAGATATCGAAATATCCTTTTTACTGCTGTAAGGTGCGTCTCAGTTGGTGATGCTTGAAATCGAGCCACCATACATACTGCTTGCAGAAGATCCGGTCTGTAGCAGTCAAATAAAGCAAGCTTCCTATCATAGAATGATAAGTGGTGTGATCAACGGACGAACCCTTATCATCTTTGCTTAGCTTTGTGTTCGTTGTCATTGGTGTGCTCACTGGCTTGCTGTCTTCCATGTTAAAACGCTTCAGCATTTCCTTGATGTATTTCATCTGTGATATGAAGATACCATGTTTCAGCTGCTGAACTTGTAAACCAAGGAAGAACTTTAGTTCTCCAAGCATTGACATCTCAAATTCTTTCTTCATCTCTTCAGCAAAATTCTTGCACATTTCCTCATCATTGCCACCAAAGATTATGTCATCAACATAAACAATAACGACCAGCTGTTTGTTCAACTCTGTTTTGACATAAAGATTGCTATCAACAAGTCCTTTTCCAAAACCGATCTTGCGGAGATATAGGTCCAGCCTTGCATACCACGCCCATGGCGCTTGTTTCAGCCCATAAAGAGCCTTTTTCAACTTGCACACTAGGTCTGAATTTTTGCTAATAAGAAAACCATCAGGTTGCTCAATGTAGACCTCTTCTTCAAGTAATCCATTCAAGAAGGCTGACTTTACATCCATCTGAAATACCTTGAAGGTTTTGTATGCAGCCAATGCAAGAAACATACGAACGGCTTCCAGACGAGCCACCGGTGCAAAGGTCTCTTCAAAATCTATGCCTTCAACTTGAGCATAGCCTTTACAAACCAACCTTGCTTTGTTTCGTATGACCTGACCATCTTCATTCAGCTTATTCCGAAAGACCCATTTAGTACCAATAACATTCTTATCGGTAGGTCTAGAGACTAGTTCCCATGTGGAGTTCTTCTCAATTTGCTCCAACTCCTCATGAATAGCTTTCAACCAACTTTCATCGAGACTGGCTTCAGCCACAGTCTTGGGTTCAATGGTGGACACAAGTGAGTAATTGCTAACTACACTTTGTCTTGTTTTAACACCGGCCTCAGGATCTCCAATGATTTGATCCTTAGGGTGTTGCTCTACCCAAGTGCTTTTCTTTCTAGGGTGTAGCATCCTCTGAGTCATCCTTTGATTTCTCAGAATCATTAGATTTAGCCACTTCATCATCAATTTCACTCGATTCCTCATAGACTGGACTGTCATAAGGAGTTCCATTCTTTGATTCATAGTTTTCATCAATTCTAACATCAGCACTTTCTATGATTTTTCTGGTCCTTTTGTTAAGACATCTGTAAGCCTTACTAGATGAGGAATAACCCAGAAATATACCTTCATCAGCTCTTTCATCAAATTTGCCCGGATTTTGTTCAAGACGTTTGATGTAACACTTGCTACCGAAGACTCTGAAGTGCTTGACTGTTGCTTTTTTCCCAAACCATAGCTCATAAGGAGTTTTGTCTTCATGTGGCCTGATCAAGCATCGATTCTGAATGTATACAGCCGTATGGATTGCCTCCTTCCAGTATTTGTCAGCTAGCTTGCTCTCAGTTAGCATTGTATGAGCCATCTCTTGAACGGTGCGATTTTTCCGTTCCACAACTCCATTTTGCTGTGGAGTTCTAGGGGCTGAATACTGTCTTTGAATGCCATGGTGCTCACAATAGTTAGTGAACTCTTCAGATGTGAATTCACCGCCTCGATCAGACCTTAAAATCTTGATACGTTTTCCAAGCATATTTTCAACCTGTGCTTTAAACACTTTAAAACGATCAAGTGCTTGATGTTTATGTTTAAGAAACAATACCCATGTCATACGAGTATAATCATCAATGCATAACATAAAATACTTATCTCCATTGGTGCTTTGAGTTCGCATCGGTCCACAGAGATCAGTGTGCACTAGCTCAAGGGGTTTCTTTGAATGATGCTCCTTTGACTTGAACATTTACCCTCGTTTGCTTTCCCTTTTGACACGAATCGCAAATGGGGTTGGAAGGCTTTTCAACTGTAGACATACCTCTGACAGCCTTGAATTGCAAATCTTTGACATGTTATCAAAGTTTAGATGCCCAAGGCGTTTGTGCCACAACCAACTTATCTCTGTCCGACTCATCAAGCAAGTCTTTTCAGCTCCATCTGACAATGTATAGAGATTTCCAGCAGTCCTAGATCCAGTAGCCACTGTTTTGCCGTTGCTACACTTCTTGATAGCAAAACCATTCTTAGTGAAGGACAACTTCGTGGCCTTTGTCACAGATCTGGCTCACACTTAGCAAGTTGTGTCTTAGTCCAGACACATATAAGACCTCGTCTGATCTGATCTTGTTTGCCTTTAGCTGAACAACACCTTTTCCGCAGATTTTGGCACCATCATTGTTACCAAACTTCACTGATCCGCCTTCATAGTGCTGTAATTTGACGAATTTTTCTTTATCGCCTGTCATATGGCTTGAACAACCACTATCAAGGACCCATGGTGCTGTCTTCTTTTGTGCATTAAATGCCGTTTGCACAATGAGAGATTCTTTGGAATTACCTTCCCTTTTCTTTGCCCTCCATGCCTTAACTAACTTGGGTTCTTTTCAACCTGAAATTGGTTAGCAATAGGCAACCTACAATCCCTAGCCAAGTGTCCATAATTATGACATATATAGCACTCAATTTTGTGGCTGTTTAGGATTGAAAAAGGGTTCCTAGTCACAAGTGGGCTGTTTCTTACATAGAATTGCAATCAGCTCTTTTTATGTCCATATCTATTACAATGATAGCAATAACCATAGAATCTGAACATTCTTCCTTTCTTAGGTGGCTGGTTAAACTCCACAACCCTTTTCTTATTGACCATCTCAATACTAGGCTGAATTTGATGCTTTGTAGCCTTGAGAGGTTATGGCACTTTGTTTCATAAACACAGAAGGTGCAGCTTTAGAGGACTCTCCGGTTTCAAATCCAATACCAAATTTATTGTGGAAGGGCTTTTGAACTTTCAGAATTTCATTGAGTTTCATTGTCCCTTCAATCGCTTGGAGTGCTTTGAGTTTTCGGCTATTTTCCAAGTTCTCAGCCTTTGCTCTAGCGATTTCAGTTTCAAGTTTCATAGCCTCTTCCTTTTTGATACTTATTGATTTTGAAGGACTTCCACCATTCTTTTATATTCTTCAACTTGAGTTTTCAAAGCAATAATTGAACTTTCAGATTCATGAAGAAGTTTCAGATTTTTCTTACTTGTTTTTCGTTCCATGCTAAGCTCCTCAAGTGCGCAATGAGTTCTTCTTCGAGATTGACCTCAGCCTCCTCTCCTCTTCCGGCTCTTGCTCCTCTTCTTCTTCAACGGTAACCATGAAGAGAGCTTCAGTTGCCTCGGCTGATTCATCATCGTCTGAAGTTTCAGACGTGCTGTCATTATATTGACTGATGAAGATTTTTGCTTTGCCCCTCTTTCTGAAATTTTTCTTCCACTTACTCTTATCAACATAAGAGTCATCATCATTATTCTCTTTCAGCGGGCACTTCGCAGCAAAGTGACCAACACCGCCACAATTGAAGCATTTAAAAGGGTAGCTTCCCTTGTACTTTCCATTGCTTCCTTTCTTCAGCTTTCTAACAAATTGAGCCTCAAGCTCATCATCATCAGTATCAGAATCATGACCAGCAGTCTCTTTTCCCTTTTTCTGAACTTTGAAGGCCGCTTCTCTATCAGATGAAGACGTCTTACCTATGCGCATCTCATAGGCAGTGAGTGAACCATGCAACTCATCCATGGAAAATTCATTCAGATCCTTGGCTTCTTCTATGGCTGAGACTTTTGAATCAAACCTGGGAAAGAAGAGATCTTAGAACTTTTTGACGATGACTGGTTCTTTAATCTCCTCCCCTAGTCCACGAATGTCATTCGTGACTTCATTCACTTCGTTGCAATATGAGTCAACATTCTCGCTTTCCTCCATGCGAAGAGATTCAAATTGAGAGCGATGGGTTTGCAATTTTTCTTCTTTGATCTTCTTCATCTCCTTCATGAATGCTTTTCAACTTGTCCCATATTTCCTTGGCTGTTTTGCATGCAAATTACTTTGACCAGCTCGCTGTCCACAAGGCCACTAAAGAGTGCATTCTGCGCCTTTGAGTCGTTGTCTGCTAACTTCTTCGTTGCAGCATCATGGGTACAATGGCAATATTGTAACCGACTCTGACAGTCTCCCAGACATCATAGCCAAGTGACTTAATGAAAGCCTGCATTCTGATCTTCCAGAAGGAGTAATTAGAAACCATCAAACAAAGGTGCTTTCTTATTCCCTGTATTGGTTGCCATGTGATTTGACAAGAGATCACCCTTAGCGTGTTAAGCTTTTCAAGGGAACCTTACGCTCTGATACCAATTGTTAGATATCGCGATCACTGAGAGGGGGGGGGGGGTTGAATCAGTGATTCTTTAAACTCAGGTCCGATTTAACAACAAAAGCAAATCAAATCACACAAGGACACCAGATTTAACGTGGTTCACCGAAAGGCTACGTCCACGGTTCAAAGACTGTCCGAACACCAATCCGGGACAGATCTGAATCTATTTAGTCACACCAACGACAAAGAGCACCAACCCTTAGTTTCAGATCGCACCAACTATCTAGGAAGCACCTACTCCCTTGAGTTTCAGATAGCACCAACTATCTAGGAAGCACCTACTCCCTTGAGTTTCAGATAGCACCAACTATCTAGGAAGCACCGACTCCCTTTACAATTTATCTGCACCAACAGATAGGATCACCAAACCCCAGA
Source organism: Litsea cubeba (assembly GCA_012931725.1). Taxonomy (NCBI): domain Eukaryota; kingdom Viridiplantae; phylum Streptophyta; class Magnoliopsida; order Laurales; family Lauraceae; genus Litsea; species Litsea cubeba. The sequence goes on along the minus strand of CM022951.1, from coordinate 21,718,075 downwards.
CACCAAGCACCAACTTGATGTTCTACAGAATAAGAATAAAAACCTTTTCTATAGACCTTCCCCTCTACAATCTCTCTCTCTCAATCCCTTACAATTTGAAATTAAAGCATAAACAGAGAGACACTTATCTTATGGACGAAACACCATCTTCAAGAGCACATCCTCGTCCACACTTGCTGTAGAAATGTGCAACACAACTGCACACAGCAACAGCACCTTCTTCTCTCCAAAACCCTCTCTCTTTTCTTCTCTTTTTCCTCTTCTCTTCTTTCTCTCTTCTTTTGTTCTTAAAAACGAACCAAACATGCCTTTATATAGGTTATGGTAACCCTTAAGAGTGTTTTAAATTAGGCTAGAATTCGTTTAGGAAAGAGTCCCAAACGAAATACTTAAGTTTCCTGAATTTTCGTGCAAAACTTCTATTTCTGCGCAACTCAGGTTTCCCGTGTGTTCTACCGGTAGTACTTGCTGGTAGAACAGATGAAATTCTCATGTCCAAGCTTCTGCTAGAATTTAAGCCACTTCTACCGGTAGTACTTGCGGTAGAACTTTCAGGGCAGCCACTTCTACCGGTAGTACTTGCGGTTGACAGATGGAAATCTTAGGGTCAGCCTTTTCTACCCCTTTTCTACCCCTGTTCTACCCCTGTTCTACCGGTAGAAATACCGGTTGACAGATGAAATTCTGTTTTCCTATACTGTTCTGTTTCAGCTCTGTTTTTCTCTTTGAAGCTCTATCAACACCACACTTGTGACCATTGTGTTGACAATAATTCCAACACAAGATGATACTTGAGATACTAATTTCTTCAATTCTTCATTAAACTTCTCAAGGCATCTCAAATTCCAAACACACGCTTAGCAGCAGATATTGTGAAGCCATGATATTGAATTAGTTAGTATGTGAACAAATTTAATTAAGATCTCAAATCAATGTAAATAAAGAGTGTGTCTTACCAATAGTATTACTGGTAGTCACCTCAACTTGAGGCTCGACATTGAGAGGTGGTGAGGGATGGCTACCCGCCTTAGGACGTGAAGAGGTACCCCCCTCTTCTATTGTGTGGGTCAATTCCTCAAGATGAGATTGTGAACGATCTCTAGATGGCATCTCTAACAGCTGAATAACATAATAAAATATGAATATATGTACAAAGATATACATGTATATGTGCATGAATTGAAAGTGACAAGAAAGAATATATTTTCACAATTGCATAAACGCATAGTACCTCATGCTCAAAAGAATCATTGGATTCAGTGTGACTGCCATCTTCACCCTCTGACGGTTGATAATCGTCGTCATTTTCCCTCAATTGCTATTTATTTTTCCTTCCTCAATTTCTTATGTTGAACGGCTTGCCATCAAAGAAGTTGTTATATTCTTCAATCCTAGAGCATTCATTCTCTCACGGTTTCTATTAATTGTCTTCGTTCTTTGTTTCTCATAGTTCTTTACCTTTTTAGTTGCGGTACTTCGTTTGGTCAACTGTTTTTTTTGTAGTGTCCATTTTACCCAACTATAAAGCATAATTGAACATTTTTTGGGTGGATACGCATAATTGAACATTAGATGTAAAGAAAAGATAATTATATATTTCTATACATAAAGCATAAAGTAACAACAATCTCAACAAGTGGATATGTCATATAAGCTCTAAATCATTGAAATATGGCTAGAGTGAGAGAGATGATTTTTTTAACCTTTTGCATATCATAGAACAAATTAATTATGAAGCCATCAGACACATAATATGACCAATCAATGACAAACATACATTACAGTGGATGAACCCCACAACTGAAATTCAACTAAATTAATTAACAACAATCTCAACAAGTGGATATGTCATATAGGCTCTAAATCATTGAAATATGGCTAGAGTGAGAGAGATGATTTTTTTAACCTTTTACATATCATAGAACAAATTAATTATGAAGCCATCAAACACATAATATGACCAATCAACAACAAACATACATTACAGTGGATAAACCCCGCAACTGAAAATTCAACTACATTAATTAACAACAATGTTTCATATAGAAAGTGCAAAATAAAAACTACAAATCCTAGTCCACATCAAGATCCATATCGTAATCCACATCAGGTTCGTCATACTCTTCATTTTCTTCATCATTTCTATTCTCTATCATTACTTCAACAGATGACCTAACCCTTGTAACAACTTCCCCTTCAACACCATCTCTATAAACATTGAACATTAGGGTCGATGTCAATTGGAACAGCATCGGTAATATTTTCTTTTTGGAACACATCGTTTTCTTCTGGTTGGTCCGATGCTTCTCCATCACCCGCCTCTAGTACATCAAAGACACCCCTTTGTTGCACTCGTTAAACGACTTGCCATGGTTGACCCCATTTGGGTATCGTTTAGGTAAAAGACTTGCTTAGCCTGGCTAGGCAAGATGAAAGGGTCGTATTGATACCACCGGCTTGTGACATCAATACTTATGCAATAATCATCGGTTCGTAGTGTTCTACTTCGACCTGTGTTTTCCTGTGTTGTACCATTCACACTGAAACAATACGACTTTGTTATGACACATGTACTCCAATTCCCAAACATTGCTCAAGTGAACATAAAATTCATGCGTCACTCCCTCATGATCCCCTTCTGTAAGCACACCACTATTCTAACTCTTACGGCGATTGTCTACTTCTCATGTATGGAACCATATGCCATTGATTATGCAACATGAGTACTCTTTTACTAGCAAATAGGGGCCAGTCGCTAACGACCATAAATCATCGGTTGCCTCTGGTGACTCTTCTTCTCTCAGTATATTTATCTATAATCATATACAACGTACATGAAGATAGTAAAAATAAATTAATAAATGATCAAATCTTATACAAGTTTTTAATCATGTCCTACAATTGCAAATGCCTTACCCGCTCTTTGAACCACTTGGGAAACTCTTGTTGTTGTATACGAGTTATGCTTTGGTCAGATGGAGTCCGTAATAGATTTTTGTGTATCCTACTCAAAAGAATGTGATTATTATGCATTGCTAACTACATCAACAAAGCTAAGAATACACATATTTAAATGAAAAACATACCCTAGAACATAAACAAAGCTAAGAATAGACATATTTAAATGAAAAACATACTCTAGATACTTCTTTATCTCGGGGCAACTGTTCAACAAGAACCAATGAGCCATATCACGATATGCTTGTGTCATATCAGCATCCCTTGTGATTAGGCCAATAGGACGGGCAGTTTCTGTGAATACAATCAACCATTTGCGATGTTCGCCATGATCTTGATTTCGTTCGGGTCGATTATGCACTGTTTCGATTCCATCAACATACATTGAACAAAAAGTAATGCACTCTTTGACAATGTAAGCCTGTGCGATTGAACCTTCTGGTTGAGCCCGGTTTGAAACAAACCTTTTTAAAGCTCCAAGAAACCTTCAAAAGATAATGAGTTAGGAGCAAGGTTACATATGCAACATATAATTATGAACCTTTCAATTTAACAATTACCTTTCGATCCGGTATATCCATCGATATTGCACCGGTCCTCCAAGAATAGCCTTGCGCGGCAAATGAATAGCCAAGTGAACCATCACATCAAAGAAGGCTAGAGGAAAGATTGTTTCAAGCTTGCGTAATATGTGTACTATACGTTTATCTAATTTCTCATGTTCATTACGACGCAGTGTCCTTGAGCACAAATCCTGGAAAAAGCTACCTAACTCAAATAGTTTATTACTAATCTCTTTGTCTACGTAACCACACATCCCAATTGGAAGAATCCGTTGTAAGAGTACATGGCAGTCATGACTTTTCAAGCCTGTTAATTTACCATTTCTCACATTAACTGATCTTGATATGTTTGCAGCATAGCCATCCGGATACTTCACTGATTTCAAGAATTCAAAGAAACCCTTCCTCTCTTCAGGGGTCAATGAAAAGATTCCCCTTGGCTTGACATATGTTCCATAAAGACGACGTGTTAACCACAACTCTTTCCTTATACCCATATCTTCCAAGTCCATCCGTGCTTTGTCGGTGTCCTTGTTCTTCCCATCAATGCCTAACATAGTTCCAAAGGTATTTTCACTGAAATTCTTCTCGACATGCATGACATCAATGTTGTGTCAAAGCTTCCATTTCTTCCAGTATGGTAACTCATACAAGATGCTCACCTTTGTCCAATTTGGTGCTTGACGGAGTCTTTTCTTGTTTTCTTGGATGCTTCCCATATGTGACACCTATCACCCTGTCCAATTGCTCTAATATCTTTTCCCCTAGTAACTCTAAAGATCTCTTTCGTTTCTCATGCTTACCATTGTAAGCCTTGCTCTTTCATCTTTCAGGATGATTGTGAGGCAAGTAGCATCGATGGTTAGTGTATGCAGTCTTACCTTTCACGGATTGAAAATAAGGTTCATCATTGCAAGTGTAGCAAGAATAATGACCCTTTGTTCTCCACCCAAATATGTCACCAAATGCAGGCCAATCATGTATAGTCCACATCAAAGCTGCACGCATCTGGAAAGACTCACCAATTGAGGCATCATAAGATAATGCACCATATTTCCACAACTCATTCAACTCATCAACCAAAGGTCGCATGTAGACATCAATATCGATCCCTGGTTGTGATTCTCTAGGAATAAGTAATGACATCATAAGAAAGGGATCTTTCATAACCAACCAAGGTGGCAAGTTATAAGGAATGAATACTACAGGCCACAAACTATATGAGTTGCTCATGTTCCCGAAATGATTGAACCCAACAACAGCCAACCCTAGCCTCACATTTCGAGCTCCAGGGCAAACTCAGGATGTTGCGAGTCAAATTCCTTCCACTCATCACTATCGGCGGGATGCCTCAATCTCCGTCATCTACACGTTCCTCAACAGTCTTCCTTAACATATACAATTTTTTCAACCCTGGTGTCAATGGGAAGTACCGCAACACCTTATGGGGAATCTTCTTACCCCTGCCACGATTGATCTTGTATCTAGATGCCTTACATTTTTGACATTTATCCAATGTTGCATTTTCCTTCCAAAAGAGTAAACAATCATTTATACAAGCATCAATGAACTCATATGACAAGCCCAAATCACAAAGTATTTTCTTAGCTTCATAAAATGACTTTGGGAGCAAGTTATCTTTTGGTAAAAGTTTTGTTAAAAACTCAAACAGTGTGTCAACCGACTTATTGCTCCAATGGTTTGTTACCTTCATATTAAGCAACTTGATGACAAACTTTAGTATATAGTGTAATTTGTGCAACCTAAGTACACCTCACGTTTGGCTTCATTCAATAGTTTATCAAATGTCTGTACTTCCTCATCCTAGGGTGCATCATTTGGTTCTCATCTTATTCGATCTTCCACTAAGGCATCAATACCACCTAAAACCTCATCTTCATCAACTGCCATTTCATGGTGAGCCTCATTTGATACACGGGGTTCCCCGTGCTCATGCCAAATAGTGTACGTTTGCATAATCCCATATTGAAGCAAATGTATATGCACATTTCGAAGATTTTGGGAATAATAGTTCACACAGTTCAGACATGGGCACGGAATTTACTTTCCTAGTCAACAACTACCATTGCAAATTTAATAAATGACGTCACTCCATCAATATATGGCTGCCTCACCCTTCCATCAGGCGTCTTACCCAATGCAATCCAACTCTTGTCCATGTCTGATCACAAACCAACTAAACTAAACTAACAACTAAGCTGCGAGAAAAAGAAAAGAAATTGATAAATAATAAAAGAAAATAAATAAAAAGGGCATACATAAAAATATGAAAAAAAATTATATCATTTCATGTTTCGATGAAAAAAATATGAAAAACTAGGAGTTAGCTTACATAAGAAAAATTATAAATAATTACATAAGAAAAATATGAAAAATTATAAAAATATGAAAAAGGGCATACATAAGAAATTGATACATAGAATTTACAATAAATAAATAACCAGGAGTTAGCTTATCATATCATTTCATGTTTCGATGAAAAAAAATATACAAACCTCTACTAGTCTCAAAACTACCATCCACGTATTTTGTCTATATTAATAAGGGGCTAATGTACCTTCTACCAAAACCCCTGGATATCTCTTCAGCATTGCATAAAAATGGGGAAAAATATTTAGGGCATCACCATGCATGCCCCACTTTTACTTCCCATACTTCAGATTCTGATTATATGCAACTTTATAAACACAAAGGAGAAGAGTACATGCATATAGAATTAAAGTTTTAATGGTGATAGCCTAATGATTTTCTTTCCGTTGAATAATGAAAGAATTGGATATCCATCCACAGTTTAGAATCGGGAATTTTTGTGAGAACAAAATGATGCCCTTAGGTACCTGCACGATATTGGGTTTAAGTAGTATATTCATCTAAGTGTCTTGAGAACTAGAATAGTGTGTTGCACTTCCCTTATTTATTGCTTTTAATATACAACAGTAGATAGTTTTAGTTACAATCAGAATCAGCCAAAGATATTTATTGGCTTTCAATTTTGAAGTATCATTTTAGATTTTACACAGTAGATATTTGATCACTGACACTGAACCATCAAAAGATCTTGTGCCAATATCATGAAAAGGGAATAAAGCTTTTGAGGGCTTGTAGCAAAACATACAATACCTGATTGGTAGATATTTTGAAGTACTAGCTAAATATAATCTTCTTGATTGCCCCATTTTACAGGGCAAGTCAACCCTCCTGGCATGATGAATGCTTGGCTCAAAATTGGGATGTGGGACTAGATTTCTAAGGCCATGTCTATTCCACTCTGAGTTCCATACATTATATGAGGTTATGATGATGGATCGAGAATTTTAGAGACAAAAAAGAGAAAGAGAGGTGTTGTCAAGTTAGAAATCCTCAAACCATGAAATGGTCAATTTTAGGTGAGTAAATTTGTATGTCTGTATAGTATTCCTCCTTTCATTCTACTAACTACTTGTAAAATCCAGATTTGAGTACTCCAAGGAAGAAGACTTTCTAGAATAACAAGAAATTCTAATCAGCTGTGTATCTATCAATATATACAATTTTATCACACAATCAGAACAGTAAAAAGAAGAGGCTAAGCATGGAATGTATGATTATAAAGATCCAAGAATAACATCTTTATTTAGAATAAAATAAAAAAGGTATGCCCAATTTAGATCAAGAAAAACATTTTATCACTAAAAAGGATTTCCATCTTTTTCTTTTTTCTTTTTTATCAGCAACAACTGCATCGTGAAATGGGTACCTAAGGATTTGATAGAAAAGGGAAGAGAATCATGAAAACAAAATATATATCATAAAAATCCCACAAATCTAAATGCCATGAAAGTTTCTCTCAAGAAAAAAAACTATCAAACTTTTCCCAAATGGGTTCTTGAAAAGTTGAATTTACAGACAACACTATAACAGAGAGAAAGGGAAAGCACAATAATGAAACACAAAAGAATAAAAAAGAAAAACAAAACACATAACACAAAGTAGAATCCAATGCAAGTAAAATGTCAAAGGTCTCACTAATAGAAAATACATCAATTCCAATGTAGTGATTGATCTTACATGAGATTACGGCAAAAGAAGAATCAAACACATGTAAAACAACACAACCAGATCTAGATAGATATTCATGAACGAGTAGTAGAGACTAAGAGAGGTAGGTGTAACCTGGCGATGGCGGACTCCTTGATGGAGGATGATGGGCGCAGATGATGGTGATTGGTGATGGTGGCTGCGTCTGGGAGTTCTGGGCGAGAGAGACTGAGAGAAGTAGAGATGAGAGGGATCACTGATCAGGGATGGGTCTACCCTGCGTGCGTTGATGGAGGGTGATGATTGATGGGGGCCAATGGGCCATGGGGCTGCTGCCTGACATGATGGGTGGGAGATGTTGGAAAAGGGGGAAAATGGTTCTTCTCCTCGTCTTCTGGAAAAGGGTTTTGGAAAAGGGAGACCGGGAGAGATGGAGGGACAAAGGGGGAAATGGGTTTTGGAAAAGGGCCGTTGGATTTGGGGGAGGGGCAAGCAGGATGGACGTTAGGGCCTGGGGGGGGGGTCATTTTAGTCATTTTAAAGGCTTTTCCAAAGCAATACGTGTGAGAGACGAATAGGCTCGAGTGCGAATGAAATTAGCGCCACAACAAATGAAATTAGCGCCTTATTTTGGTGACGAAATATTTTCGTCTTCCATAACGTATCCTTAAAAGTGACGAATTACATTCGTTGCAAAAAAAATTATATTTTGTGACAAAAATGTTCGTCTCCAATGAGCTAAAATAATTCGCGCCAAAGCAAATGAAATTGGCGCCTTATTTTGGTGACGAAATATATTCGTCTTCCATAACTTATCCTTATTGGTGATGAATTACGTTCGTCACAAAAAAAATATATATTTTGTAACAAAAATGTTCGTCTCTAATGAGCTAAAATAATTGGCGCCAATGTCAATGAAGTTGGAGCCTTATTTTTGTAGACAAAATTTTGTTTTCGTCTCCTATACTTTTGAAAAAAATAAAAACAAACGACAAAATTTATATTTCGTCCTCCTTGGGTGTTCTTTTAAGACAAGAAAAAAAATTATAGTCATCAAATTTCGTCACAACAGCCTACATTTCTTGTAGTGCTAGCCGCACTTAGTAACTATACACTCATTCACTCGAAATTAATTAAGAGTCACTACAAGGTGTGCTTCTAAGTTCTAAGGATTGTGCCATCTTTCTAAAGGCTTTTAAAGATACTGGGGTAACTTGTTCTTCTCTAAATCAAACTTAGAGATAACTATGAGCAAGGGTCAACTCATTTTCAATGGTGCCAAACCCTGGGGCGTGTGACTATCAAGGGGTCCCTGTCCATTGCAAGATTTGGATTGGGCGATAGATGAGACCCACCCATCGTTCTCATGGTTAGAACCACGAGAACAGTTCTCAGTCTTCTCACCTGATTATTTTCCTTATACTATGGTACCCTAATTGCTTGATCTTTGATACGTATCTATTATTTAATTTCAGTATTATATATTTTATTAGAATATTTTATTTAGGAATTAGTTTTATTAGGATTCTTAATTGTATTTAAAATAGTGTTGTCTAGATTGTATGTAAATATGCTTTATGTACGTGGAAGAGTGGAGAGATAGTGGGTTAGTGGAGTAGTAGGTTAGTGGTAGAGTAGTTTTAATGGTTATGGGATATGTATAAATATTTGTAGATATCATATGGTTGAACATATGAATGAAGAACAATTCAAGGCTTTGCTCTTGTCTTAGGAGTTGTGGTTCTCCTTGAATTGAACCATAGGAGGTCTCTGTCCCCCTCGAAGTAGACTCTTTCTTTCCCATTCTAATTTTCTGTTTTATTTTTATTTTATTATGTAAAATGGTACGTATCAGTTGGTATCAGAGCAGTCGATTCTTACAATGGCTACACCTATGGAGATTTTGCAGTCAGTGCGTGATGATTTTCAAAGAGGCTTCAAGAAACTGCTTGAGGATAATCAACGCATGCAAGAAGGCTTCAACAGTCTTAGAAAAATCCTTCAAGAAGAAACTCAAGATGTCAAGCAAGCAAGTCAAGCACAAGAAGAGTCTACTTATTTTGGTAGTCTATCCTCGAGACGTGCAGAAAAAAGCCAACGGATAGCAGCTGATGTACAACTCTTTATGCAGAAATTTGGCCCAACAACAATTAATGCAATCAACTTTGATCATGGGAAGCAAATTTCTCTAGTTATATTCTATGTCTCTCATCGCGTGCCTCCAAAATGACCATCCCGTTTGTCGCGATTATTACATGAGATACACATTGATCATGCTCGTGCTTTCAGTAACAAAGATAAAAAAGTTTGCATCCTTGCAGAGTTATTTTCTAACAAAATTTGGGATCCTGGTATATTGGTACGAATAAAACCTTGAGGGCAAGGTTTTTCAAACGGAGATGGAATGATAGTACCTATTATCTAATTTCGGTATTATATATTTTATTAGAATATTTTATTTAGGAATTTGATTTATTAGGATTCTTAATTGTATTTAAAATAGTGTTGTCCAGATTGTATGCCAATATGCTTTATGTATGTGGAAGAGTGGAGAGATAGTGGGTTAGTGGGTTAGTGGGTTAGTGGTAGAGTATTTTTAACGGTTATGGAATATGTATAAATATTTGTAGATATCATATGGTTGAATATATGAATCAAGAACTATTTAAGGCTTTGCTCTTGTATTAGGAGTTGTGGTTCTCCTTGAATTGAACCTTAGGAGGTGTTTGTCCCCCTCGAAGTAGACTCTTTCTTTCCCATTTTAGTTTTTTGTTTTAATTTTATCTTATTATGTAAAAGGGTATGTATCAATCTTTGAATTTTTTGCACTTGGGACACTTGAAATATTCCTGATTTCCTTATTTGGGTTACTAAATTTTTGGTGGGGTGAAGCAATTACCTTGAAGGATTCTACGATTATGGGTTTCGATCAAAGATTGGCAAAAAAGTTGCTCAATTTATGTGAATGGCTTGCTCATACCTTGGTCTTAACGTTTAATCATCAAAATTCTTTTGATGGTCTACAAAGGGTTGTAGGATGGCTATTGCATCTCACACAATGTCAGGCATATTGTTGGAGATTTTTCAATAAATCACCAAAACTATTTTTGAATTATATTCAATGGAAAATAATTTCTAAAACAATTGAGATTTCGAATGAAGATTTGGAAAGGAAATTTCCTCCCATTGAAAAATGCTCATTCAAGGGGCTTTGAGGAGTCTCAATTGTTTACGCTGAGTGAGTGTGGCTGTGTTGACTTAATTGAGTAAGCAAAGTTTTGACTCGATTCACCAAGTCATCAGGTGTGTTGGGTCATTAGCCCATTCATGAGCTAATCGTTTCACCAAAAAAGGTTGACTCATCCAAGGGACCGTTGTGAGTGTCTATTTTAAGAGTCACAAACAATTTAAATGAGGGTCAATGTCCTTTTTGATGAAGGATCACAGCCCATTTTAATGAATGGTTACCTAGCTATCTTTCGATTAAGGGACACAACCTTTATATAAAAGGGTCACCTAAGCCTCTTAAGAGTCTTGGAGAGGTATATAAGACACAAAAAATTATATGAAGGGTCACGTAAGCCTCTTAAAGAGTCTTGGAGAGGTATATAAGACACAAAAAACACACATTACAGCCTTTCCACGGGATACATGGCGTGCATAAGATTCATGGCAAATGTCTTCAAAAGTTCTTAAAGAATATAGGAATGGAAATACATATAAAGCCTTCTCAAAAATGAACTTTAGCAATGTGAGAGCACCTCCAATAGCTCCTTCATTTCTCCACCTCAACCAGCAACGGTCATAAATGGCTTCTCACTTTGTCTCCAACAGAGCCTCCAAATCCACGTGGCATTTGACATAAGGTTTGGTATGCCTAATTTGGCGTACCAAAAAGTAAAGTTCAAATATTTTTTTTTAAATAAAATAATATATATGTCTGTTGCATAGTGATGCTTTGCCTGTTGCATTTGAAGCCGTTGGGGATGGTGTCAGTGGCCATTTGGGATGGAATTCAGTGAACGTTCCACTGCTAGATTTATAGCCATTGTAGTTTTTTTTTTACTTTTTTTTTAATTTTAATGGGTAATTTAAATTGTGATAATTTGAGAATCTCTTGGAGCTTGAATATCTATAAATTATGAGTGTTTGAAGTCCTTTTTTTCCTCATTCACACTATGGATTCTCAATTCTCTAATTTTTCTACCCAATATTCACAATATTTCGGTGAGGCATCCGAATTCCCTACTGATGATGCCCCAAAGAAAGAGGCTGTTGGTTTAGAGTCCGCAAGGAAGGATGTGAAGCGTGCGTTTGGAGTGCTACAAGCATGTTTTGCAATTGTTCGTGGGCCTGCTCGTTTCTAGGATCGCCAAACACTTCAGCATATAATGAAGGCATGCATCATAATGCATAACATGATTGTTGAAGATGAACGCGATAAAAGCCTTCCACCCAATACGATGCACAAGAGGGTGAATGTAGTGACCTTGCTATGTCACGTGACCACATTGCAAAATTTCAAAATTTCATTCAAAACCACTTGTGTATTCGCGATAAGAGAACACATTCTCAACTCCAAGCTGATTTGGTTAATCGCACCTGTGGCATTTCCAAGGTCAATATGAAGACGCTTATGATTGACTATAATATTATGTAATTTGATTTTACTTTTTCAATGAAAAATGGGTTTCAAGTACAATTTGTGCATTTTTTTATAATTTATGACTTAATAACATTTAAATCGTACCAAATCCCATTAAATATAAGTAAGATATATGTAATAAAGTAAATGAGGATTAAATGAAAAGGATAAAATAATAATTTGACATCTCTCTTGGAGTTGCCCAAATGAGATGCCAAATTTACATATGCTTTTTTTTGCCACATATGCCTTTATTTTGAGGCCATATCTATATTTGAAGTGTCCCTTAGAGATGTTCTGAGATGCCTTGTTTTCAAATAGCCTATTACCCATGTAAAGCAAAATTCTTTAAAGAACAAAAGGACAAAACATCTTTTCAAAACACACCTTTTGAGTTTTTGAAACAACCAAAATCCCTACACTGGATAACAGTTTCACTGGGGATTTATATTCTCAGACCTCATCACTCACAACAAGAAAAAATGCTTATAGTGTGGGCCCTCGGCCGTCGGTAAAAGTGTTTCTGGCCGCCGGTTAAAACAATTATCGACGGTCACAGTGGCCGTCGCTTGGCGACGGTATACATCGGGTGGGTGAAGGTTGCAGCGGCGCTCGCTAACCGCCACTATTGTTTTTTTTATTACGGCGGCTCTGACCGCCGGTAAAAGTTATGCGTGGGTAGGCGATGGAAGGAATTTTTAGCGGGGACCAATGGCTGCCGGTAATAGTAACAATTGTCGTCGCTAAAACCCTTTTTTTAGGGGTGGTCAGGTGGCCGCCGCTAAAAGCAGTAATGTTTAAAAAAAAAACATTGCTTTTAGCGGCGATCATGTGGCCGTTGCTAAAAAGAAATATTTTTTTTTTAACAAATATTAGCCCACATGAAGCACAAAAGTACCTACCAAATACACAAATACCTCCAACCGACCAAAAACAAAAGACCATGGTTGTGCAAAAAAAGGGAACTAAGAAAATCAGTAAATAACTTATCAGTCAAAAGAAATATGACAAGAGTTAAAAATAAATAAATAAATAAAACCTAGGCATTCTCATGATACTAAAACCCATCACATTGTAAGGACATACTCATCAGTAGAAGATCATCTGCATTTCTTGCAACTGATTTAATTACTGTAAATCCAAATACTAGTATTTTTATAGGCAATCATACACCACAGAATGAAAAATGCCGCATTCAAATTGAAACCAATCTATCATGATGATCCAATCTGTCATGATGCCTCAGCTGTAAATTTGGAATAGAAAAAGAACATCCAAGATGGGCACATCTTGCTGAGGGCATCCAGGTGCCACCTAAATTGTAAAGTAATTTATTGGATCAAGATTCCACATAAACCAAGAGAAACATAGCATCATAGTCACTGTTCACAGTCAAAATCAGAAAAAAGAACAAATAAGCTGAAGAACAAAAGTTTCAGATGGCTACTATGAGGCTCACTGCCCGTGTGAACATCCGAAAAAAAAAGTAGGAAAGAGAACGATGTAACTCAACAAACCTTCCACAATGCGGCACTCAATGTGGATTAGTTGCAACCCAGCTAGAAAGTGGTACAAAACTACAGATCAAGACAATAAAAACAATCAATCAGTGTTTGTTAACTGGGTTTTTATAAAGTTGTACAAGTCAAGAAAACCTAACCAGTCAATCAATGCCTGTCAACCATATCTTTAAATAAAAATCAGTCATTTGTTCACATTCATGAAGAACCATAAGGATCGTTAGATCGCATGCAAAGAATCTGCTTATTCATGTGGCTTCTGTAATCTGTACTTGAATTAGGGTCGAGCCACCCTCAATAATAACTGGTAAAATACATGAATAAAATATAAAAAAACACACAAAAGGATTTAAAAAAAAAAAACAAAACAAAACAAAACCAGATGTGCCCAAATGAAATATCCGAGAAGAAAAAACCAAATGATTTACGGAACATGCAATCTGAGAATAAAATTTCCATAACTAATACCTGAGTTTTGTTTATGTTGTCTGGAAAGAGAGAGAGAGTCCAGAGAGGGTTTGAAACACTTTTGATTTGGGGGTTTTCGAATGGAGATGGTAAGGATTGGAGATTTGGGGGTTTTCGAATGGAGAGGAAGGATGAGTGAGAGAAGAGGGATGGAGTGAGAGAGAAGAGGGATGGTGTGAGAGAGAAGGAGAGGGCCAGAGATATGAAGGAGGTCGAGAGATGGAGGGCTCCGCAGAGGAAAAACGGTGACAGAGTGAGAGAGATGGAGGGGTGCGCAGGGGAGAGGGAGAGAGAGAGAGAGAGAGAGAGAGAGAGAGAGAGAGAGAGAGAGAGAGAGAGGGTTGCGCAGGGGAGAGATGAGGGGGTGAGAGTAAGGGTGAGAGTACTGTTAGAGTGAGAGACCGTGAGGGAGAGATAAATTCGAGTGAGATAGATTTTAGGCGTCACACTTTTACCGTCGGGGGCAACTTATGGCCACCGCAACAAATAATTTGTAGCGGCGGCCAACACTTGACTGACGATAAAAATAAAAAATTCCCCGTGAATTCTTGGCGCCCTTGGATAAATGTTTTTTTAGCGACGGACATAGCGAAGGCCACCAGTACAAGTAGCTTAGAAATTACGTTACAGCGACGGGTCAGCTTTGGCCGCCGCTATAAGTATCTTATAGCGACAGATTTTATTAGCCGCCGCTATAAGTCTGCCGCTAAAAATATATTTTCTTGTAATGACTTCAATGCCATGAACAGACCCCAAAACCTCTATCCGAATTCCCAATATCTGAGTTTTAACTGTGAACCAAACATACTCTTGTATTGCAATCATTTTTACATCCTTAAGCATGGCAAGATGATCGGTGAAAATTGTTACACCCCATCCCGAGGTAATCAAGACTAACTCTAGTTAATTGAGATTAATGTGTATTAAGCATGATTAATAGTTGCTTTATTTGTGATTAAGAATTAAAATGAGTTAAATTAGTCTTGGAAGAATGAATTAAGCATAATAAGATGATTTGGAAGACATTAAATTGAATGAGTTGTATTTAGACTTGAATAAGTGAAATGAAGGATTTTTCCGTAAATATGGATTTTAATGTATTTCGTCGAATTTGGTGAAATTTGATACCATCGTGTGTATCTCGACGAGTACATCAATTTTCATAATACATTCAAATTCATTTGACTTTAAAAGTATTAAGTGAGTTGTGATTTGACTTAAACTTGAAATAAGCATAATGAGTGGGGGTTAAGTGTAAAGTTCTGTTTATAAGGTTTCAAGTGAAACCTAATTTCAGTCATTCGATTGTTCCAGCTGAAGAGAGAGAGAGAGAGAGAGAGAGAGAGAGAGAGAGATTTAGGGTTTTCATTTCTTCTTCATCAATAGTCCAAGTTTAGAGTTTTGCAAGTGATTTTGAAAGGGAGATTGTGAGATTTGTCTTCTCCATCATCTTCTTTATCTTCTTGTTGGATTTCTTGGAGCTAGAGTTTAAGAGGAATCTTGAGTTCTCAAGTCTCAAGCTACCAAAAAAGAGTTTTGTGCTAAACTTGAAGTGAAGGCAAGTATAAATGATTATCTGTGATTAAAATGCTATTGGATATGTTTTCTTTTAGATTTGTAAGAGTTAGGCTTTCAAACTCATTTTTTATATAGAATTGGAGATTATGCGTGGATTGATGGGATTATGGAAAAGAAGTGTTGTTGATTTTTGTATGGAATGGTGTTTGAGGAAGGGAACAGGAGGTTTCATAAGTTTCTTGCAGGTTTGAAATGGATTGAAGTCAGAATCAAAATTCTGAGATGAATTATGTAATTCCTGGGTCAGTTCGATTAGCCGCATGGCTAACCGTGAGGTGACTGAACTCACCTGGTACTGTTTTTGTGAAAAATGTCAGCTTTTGGAAAGCTGACCGTGAAGTGACCAACATTGGTTGGTTAGCCGAAATCCTCAGTTCGGTTAGCCGAAATCCCCATTTCAGTTAGCCAAAATTCAATGAAATTTGTGAGTTTCTAGGATTGTAACCATGAGGTAACTCAATAAACTGCAGATTGGTTTCGGTTAGCCGAAAGGTGACCGAATTAGTGACCGAGTGTCTTTTTGGAAATTTGTCAGGAAATTGAAGTTCTGGGAAGCTAACCGTAAGTAACCGAAGTAAATTCGGTTAGCCGTAATCCATATGTCGGTTAACCGATAGGTAACCGAAATTGTGGAATTTTTAGAATTAATTTCTACATTTTAAGATAAAGAGCCTATTAATTAAATCAAGGTTGTTAACATTGTTTATACCTCTATAGGTGTTAGTTAAGGGGACTTTAATATATAAAGTCATATAAATTGTGATGTCTATCGAGAATAACACGTACATTAAATAACTGAGGATTACACCTAAATGGTTTGTATTGTTTAATTGTTAATTGTATATTGAATTGTATCCAAAATGGATCATAACTTGAATTGAATCCTAAAAGGGAGTATTTATTGAATTGTAACCATTCATTTGTAATTAAACGGAATTAAATGGAATTAATATATTGAATTTGTATTATTCATTGAGTTTGGCACTACATGATAATTTCTACAAGTTCATTAGAGCTGTTACTGCTGCAGCAAATTATTTGAGAGTGTTCTGGAGCTCCGTGGTGATGTCAGTAGTTCCTGCCCCGGACACTGATAATTTCCTCGGTGGCTCCCACTCTGGGAGCAGGTAGCCCTTTTATGGCCCCTAATCCCTTTTCTTTTTTTGGACGGTGTCTCCCACTCTGGGAGCAGGTAGCCCTTTTATGGCCCCTAATCCCTTTTCTTTTTTTGGACGGCTCTCATTCTACTCCAAGTATCGTAAGTTGAACCTGAGACGTGAAGGTCGGCTCTCTTTGATACCAAATGTTATGGACCTAACTAATACACCAAAAACCTTATGACTGATGATGAAATACGTCAAATTAAATCTTATAATTATTTAGAACCATAATAGGTGACTCACCTATTAACTGATTTTGTTTTGATTCCACCAAATGGTTAGTGCAAATCATTTTAATAATAACACTTGAAGTAATCATTCTTCTTCTCCTTGTGACTTTTGCCAAATTAGGGTATCCAATTCCAACAAGACGATTTTCGATATTTACTTATTTATTTTTTGGAAAATAAGCAGGAACGATGGTCATGGGTTAATTTTTAGTATATCTTTTCTACATAGGCCCTTTGATAGTGTGGATATCATTCGGTGCACTAATTGGTCATTGATCGTTGTAAAGTATGTAAATTGAATCGATTTGATTTGAGTGCTGCTATTGGAACACCAAAATTTTCTTTTCAAACACAAAGAATTTGATTTTTTTTTAATTATATTTTTATCCCTTTATGAAATGACCAAAATATCCATTGCCCTTCTTTTCACACACAAGCTCATCTTCTTCCCTCCCACCCATCTCTTCTTCCCTCCCACCCATCTCACTCTCCACTTTCCAGAAAAACTCAAAAGGCAACTCATCTTTCTCCATTTTATGCTCTTTGGGCAACCCATCTTCCTCCATCTCCTTCATCTTTCATTCTTCTTGTACTTTATCTTTTTTCATTCTATAACTAAAGGATTTCAAGTGCAATGAAGGAAGAAAACAATAATCAAATGGTGCATTTCAATCAGTTTTATGCCTCTTTTTTTAAAAAATTTTCTCGCCTGGAACGAGTTGCAGGTTCCCGATATGTTCGGTCTTTCAGGACCGAACATATTGCATATGTTCGGAAGTACAGGACCGAACAAAAGGCTTTTGTTCGGTCCTGTACTTCCGAACATATGACCGAACAGAGTCGCGATTTCTAATACCCTTGCGACGATGGATAAAACGCACCCAAATGCATGAAAAAACACTAACATTGTTTTTAAAAACTTACATTGAATGAGAATCTATCCCCATAACAAGTTTCCATGAAAAAAAAGATAATCTAAGTTGGAAAAAATGGTAAAGAAGAGATGGGAAAGAAGAATAAATGGTGAAGGAAAAAGGGAATGCCAGAGGATTGTGGAGATGGTGGAGCGGACTGGTACGCCGGAGGAATGCCGGAGGAACGCCGGAGAAAGGGAAGAAAGGGATGAGGATGTGTGTGGGAAGAAAGAGATGAGGATGTGTGTGGGAAGAAAGAGGGAAATGGAGGGATGGGTAGTTTAGGAAATTTTATTATGTGTGAAAAGAACTAATGTATTTTTTAAATTATAGGAATGTGTGTAGAGAGAATTTGTGTTTGAAAAGAAAATTTTGGTGTTCCAATAGCAGCACTATTTGATTTTTTCAGTTCCTACATAAAGTAGTATCAAAGCCTCTATTGGTTTGCTCCCATCAGTTTCAGATGGCAAACGAGTGCCTCCAAATGACCTAAAACCCACTTGTAATCTATTTGCGGACCCTTGTGTGTGTGTGTTTTTTATTTTTCTTTGGTGAATCTAAATTCTAATTGAAACCATTCATCAGGAGGATCTTACGTCATTTGGCCCATGGGCCATTGGGGGCGTTTGAACATTTTGTAATAACATGGTATTACCTTAGACTATTTTTGACCTCTATGGGCTTTCGAATGCCGGTTTCTTAGAAAAATTGTCAGAATTCTTATCTGGTAGAATTAATAGAATTCCAAATGCTCAATCCCCATCTAGCATTTGAATGCTCAAATTTTTAGAATTTATAAGGCTAAAAGTGCATTTTCATGTTGTTTGAAATTCTAAATTCTTGCAGGGAACATGATGCCACATCATGTCATAAATCACCAACAAGCCCAATTCTTTGTTAAAAATGCCCCTAATCAAACAGGAGGTCAAGGAAGTTTTGAGCCGGATATGATGATGTTTATTCTCATTTTCTTTTCATTTTTTTATTTTTTTGGAAAGGTAAGTAAGAATATATTAAGTTCAATTAAAATAGGGTAGGGCAACCCACTATACAAAAAGAAAATTGGAGTAGTTGTGATTTTTTTTGGAGGATGAACACGCAATTGTGGTGATTGTCCAACTGTGTTGTGCCCTAAAATAATAAATTTCCACAAATTGGGTCAGCCTTTTTATGCATTTTTTTTATGGGCCAGGCCAATAAAGAAAACGATCCAAGTTGCCTTCTCTACTAAGGGTCTTCCAAGCGTCAAGATTCGTTCATAAATGAATTGTGCAAACTTACATTTGCATCTTGGTGCCACAATAGAGTTCTATGCATTTAAAGTAAAAACAAGCAAAACAACAACATTAAGCAAAAACATGCCTATATCTGAGCCTGACGCAAATTCCACTACAGATTCAAAATCCATGCCCAAGCCCAAGTCCAAACCACAGTTTTTTACTGGAAGATACACCCACCTACAACTAGGGGTGAAAACTGGTCTAGGCGACCCAGACATGGCATGGCCCAGCACGGAAATTTCCTGGCCTTGGCTCGGCACGACTAGCTGACCGTGTTGGCAAGGCACGGCACTGCCCATGTCGGTGAGGGGGTCCTGGGCCATGGCACGGTCCAGGGCTTTCGGCCGTGCTACGCTGGGCTAGGGTTCTTGGGCCTCGGCATGACCCAACACAAAATTTATATAAAATTTTTAATTTTTTATATAAATAACATATAAAACTTAAAATAATTTATATAAATAAAATTTAATATTTGTGAATTTATTCTGATAGTTTCAAATTTATTTCAAGTTGGGAGCCCTAAAAGTCCATAAAATCTTTTAATTTATATAAAAAAAAATTATAAAGATTAGGAGAGGCATGTGGGCCTGTCCATGGGTGGCACGACCCAGCCCATCCGGGGCATGGCCCAGCACGGCACACCCTAAGCTGTGCCATGGGCTACGTTGGGCCGACCCCAGCCAACCACAGCACGGCGCGGGACGACTGGGCTGGCCTCAAAGTGAGCCTTGCCGTGCTACCTGCAGCATTATAGTTAAACAAAAATACCATATCTTAAAACATCATTCTACAGGCCTTTTAAAAAAAAAGAAAAAAAAAATCTGCAATGGACTTCCTCTGGGTTAATGGGAAAACCTGAGTAAGCTTCAAAATCTCATTCTGGTGTTTCTTCAACTCAGTAGGAACAGACTGCACCAGCTTTTTGTCTCCAACAGAAATAACCTCAAATACTCGTGATTACTTTTTTCTTTTTTTTTTTTTTTGGTAATGTGTCCCCGCTTTCACTAAAGTAGTGTGGTACGCCACTCTCATCGATTTATGAGCTTATGAGTTTAAGTTCGTTTCGTGGAAGTAGGCACGCTATCCGAAAGTGGGCGCGCTACCGGTAGTAGGGTGCTCTATCCGGTAGTGGGTACGTTACCTTCGTTGATCTAAGTGTGTAATTTGATAGTTTGTACGTTACGTCCGCAGAAGTAAGTGCCCTACGTTACTGTTTTTGTTACCGTTTGGGCTCTTCTTTACATAGAGGTTCCGCGGAAGGCCTCCTAGCACACATAACACTACTATCACTCCGTAGAATATTATGTCTCTTTTGCTCTCTGGTTTTTGCCATTGTTGCCGCAAGAAAGTCCAAAATAGTGGTCCAAGAGTTCAACGAGTGCAGGAGTGGTGGAGATATCTTATCAGGAAGCCAACGTATCATGAGATAGAGATGTCCACGAGCCCACCCCACAATTGTGGGGGGCGAAATCTTTTTTAAGATAGCATGCTCTTTGATGTGCTTCGACTGCCAGCTGTTCGGGTTCCTTCTTTCCTTTCTATGATATTATTATTAATTACTTATTGACAATTTTCCTAAATAAATTTCCAATAAGCTATGGCTGTTGAATCAGAATATGATGATAAGCATTAGACCCAACAACTAATAAGCAATGATCGCTTGCCATTAAGAACACACATAAGAATCACACAAGTATCAATGCATCATGCTCAAATAAATCCATATATATGCTCAATAAGTCCGCTTTTACAAAACTCTATGTATATAAGCAATTACAAAAAAAAAAAAAAGAAAGAAAGAAAGAAATCACTTTGGGAATCATACACAGCTTACTTACATAAAATCATATAAGAATCATATGAAAATTACAAGAATCATATTAAAGTTTAATATAAGTACTTGCCTAAGAATCACACAAGCATGGGTGGAACTAGGTAGGAGCTGGGCCAGGGCCAGAAATCCAATAAAACACTAAAGAATTTCGCATTTTCACATTTGGCCGTCCAATAAAAATAGAAAAACATGTAGAAAATTAGAAAGTTTCCGCCCAAGGCAAATTTCCTGGTTCTGCTGCTGCACGTAAGAATCATTCTCAAACAAACCCCACATCTATATTCAAATAAATCCATATAGAAATGAATAAGAAAACCAGAGGGCCGGGCTGGACTGGCCTGGGCTTAGTATTGTCCAAGCCCAGTCGTAAAATTGGCGGGCGTACAAACCGTTTAACGGGCTGGGCGAATCTACCAAAAAGAGCATCTGGTGCCGAGCATAATCAGACTCTCTCTCTCACACTCAAATGTGAGTTTCCCGCTTCTTAAACTGTCGAGTGGCTATTTCTTCTACATTTTTGTTTCTACTATGAGAGCATGAATTGTAACAGTAAATCATTCCTCACCTCATTTATGTTCTTGTACACTTCTACTCTTCTCATTCATCCAAACACCCACCCAATCTCCTCTTCACTCAAACACCTCACCTTCACTGCTCCCATCTCTGCTCCCACATTCTCCCAAACTCAATCAACTCTCTATATACCATTTCACATCCATCTCACACCTCCAAACCCACCATCTCAATTGAGGAAGAACCCAAATCCTACATTTCCCTAGAATTCTGCTCGCGGGTTCTCTCCACCTGCAATTATAAATCCTTGAGAGAGGGCGTCTCCATCCACGGCCTCATAATCAAGTCGGGTTTTCACGATGACTTGTTCTTGAACAACAATTTGATTTCGTTGTACTCTAAGTGTTTAGGATCTGGTAACGCACGCAAATTGTTCGATGAAATGTCCCAGAAAAATGTGGTCTCTTGGACCGCGGTCTTGTCTGCTTATGTTAGAGATAGGAACTTTGAAGCAGCCATTGAATTTTTTGATTTCATGGTTGGTTCTGGTTTTATTGCTAATGTGCCTCTTGGGGGATTTCGAGTGTGGTACCCGTGCTCAGGCCCAGATCATAAAGCGCGGGTTTGGGTTGCATCTGGTTTTGGGAAGCGCACTGGGTGATTTCTATTCGAAATGCGGAAAATCTAGCGAGGCATACAAAGTTTTTGAGGGGATGAATGATCAGGATACAATGTCGTGGACCACGATGATCTCTGCTTTTGTAGAAGCTGAGGACTGGAATGGGGCTCTGAGGCTGTATTGCTATATGCTAAAGGATGGGGTTCCTCCAAATGGGTTTACTTTTGTGAAACTTTTAATGGCATCTGCTTTTCTGGGTTTGGAGTATGGGAAATTGGTTCATGCTCATGTGATCCTGTGGGGAATAGAACTGAATTTGGTTCTGAAAACAGCCCTTGTAGATATGTTTTCCAAATGCCAGAGGATGGGAGACGCTCTCAAGATAGCGAACAAAACGTCGGAAGCTGATGTGTTGCTATGGACAGCTATGATTTCTGGTTATAACCAAGCTTCTTGTTACAATGAGGCTATTGTTGTATTCCAACAGATGGATCTTGCTGAAATCTTACCAAATTCTTTTACATTTGCAGGAATTCTTAATGCTTGCTCATCCATTCCCTCTCCAAAATTGGGGAGGCAGATCCATTCACGGACAATAAAGGCTGGACTGGATCATGATGTTTCTGTTGGAAATGCATTAGTGGATATGTACATGAAAAGCTGTTCATATGCCGTGGAAGAAGCTTCACTTGTGTTCAAAGGAATAGTTCAAAAGAATGTTATCTCTTGGACCTGCCTGATAAGTGGATTGACTCGAAATGGGTATGATCAAGAGGCTCTTCAGGCATATAGTGAGATTTGGATTACCGGAGTACAGCCAAATTCCTTCACTCTCTCTAGTGTCCTCAAGGGATGTAGGAGTTTAGAAGCTCTAAGACATGTTGGAAAGCTCCATGCTTATATATTTAAGACTAAGGCTCACTTTGGCATAACAGTAGGGAACTCTCTTGTTGATGTTTATGCAAGATTTGGAATGGTTGATGATGCATGGCGTATCATCGACATGATGGCCAATAGAGATGCCATCACGTACACAAGCTTAACAGCAGGAATGAATCAGATGGGTCATCATGAGATGGCATTGGACATCATTTCACTCATGCATCATGATAATGTTAATATGGATGGATTTAGCGTGGCCAGCTTTTTATCTGCATCTGCAAGTTAGCTGCAATTGAACCAGGCAAGCAGCTGCATTGCTACTCGATAAAATCTGGTTTAGATCATCAAATTTCTGTTTCCAATGGAATTGTTGACCTGTATGGAAAATGTGGAAGTGTAAATGATGCCTACAGAGCCTTTCAGGCAATAACTGAGCCAAATGTCGTGTCACGGAATGGGTTAATTTCTGGGTTGGTGTCTAACGGGCATTTCTCTGCTGCGCTCTCTTATTTTGAAGATATGAAGTTGGTTGGAATCCAACCTGATGATATTACCTTCTTGATAGTCCTCTGTGCTTGTAGCCACAGTGGCTTGGCCGATATTGGTCTTGAGCATTTTAAATCAATAAGCGAATGCTATGTTATCTCACCACAATCTGATCTTTATGTTTGTTTAGTTGATCTCCTTGGCCGGGCTGGACGGCTGGAGGAGGCTGCAAGCGTTATTGAAGACATGCCTTTTCCGCCTGATGCTCTAATTTACAAAACATTGTTGGGTTCATGTAAGGTGCACAGGAACTTACCTTTAGGAGAGTATATGGCAAGTTGTGCTCTTCAAATGAACCCATCGGATCCACCGGTCTATGTGCTTCTTTCGAATATGTATGACGATGCTGGCAAGTCAGATTTTGGTGAGCAAATGCGCAAAATGATGAGAGAGAGGGTTGAAGAAAATTCCTGGCCAGAGTTGGATGGAAATAAGAAACAAGATGTATCTCTTCACTGCAGGAGATAGGTCGAATCCACAGATAAATGAAATTCATCAAAAGATTGATTCATTGACTGCAAAAGTGATGAGTCTTGGATATGGTTATGTAGAGAATAACGGTTCTTCTCATCATAGTGAAAAATTGGCCCTTGCTTTTGGACTTTTGAACACCCCATCTATGGCTCCTATACGTATAATTAAGAACATACGCATTTGCGATGATTGTCATAATTTTATAAAGCTCGTGACTCATTTCATTGATAGAGAGATAGTTGTTCGGGATGGAAATCGCTTCCATTTCTTCAAGAAAGGTGACTGTACTTGTGGAGGCTACTGGTAATGGTGGCAAATCAGTGGTCAATTTTTCATCGTAAAAGGATGACTGTTCTTGTTATTGTTGAGAAATCATCTCCTAATGATTGCGCTTCCTATAGTTTGACTGCAGAAGTTCTCGCAATCAACCATTTAGTTACTGGGGCTGCATTTGAGAGTCTTCGTATTCAAAGATTGATTAATATAGGTGAGAAAGGAGATTGAATTATTTAGTCTGCATTTTAAGGGTCTTAGAAGGCAGTCAACACTGAAACATATTCTATACTAGATCCCAAGGAATTCTTTTTCCAAACTTTTTCGCATAAATTTTGTACTATGAATAAATATATATATATATATCAACTTCTTATATTTTCTTCAAGACAGAAATGTTCCTAATATATATGCGTCGAAAAAAATAATACAGGTACGATTATATAGAAACCAAGTTAAAAAACTGGCTGAAGAATCCTCCTCTTCCTTGGTTTATATTACGAATGAAGAGATTGGTTCCAACTAAATGTCTGCCATCCACAAAGTTATATATTTTTTTAAAATCCTCAATCTAAGATAAATTGCATTCAGTCATATGCTTTATTAAGATTCTAAGAAAAATCGAAAAGAATATAGTTTTGATATTATTTGCTGAGAATTTGTACAGAACGGACAAGTTTGTTATGATGTGTTATTTATTACTAATGCATTAAACTCATTACTTACCTTCATTCAGTTATATTTACCACTAGGTTTAAGTCCACTAGAAGTAGTTAATTGTTTGGACTTTTGAGTGCCACTCATTTAAACATGAGGCTCCTTTTGCTGCATTGTAGATCTTCTGTAGCCTTCATTTTCTTTTTAATTTATGAATAAAAATATTTTCATAAATCATTTTCTTTCTCTAAGGGGTATCTTCTCCTTCAACTTAAGAGGGCTTCTTTACTTGGCTGCTATCACTTTAAGTGGGTGTTTCCACTTTGGACTAGTGGACCTTGCAGTCGTACCAGTTTAAGTGGGTGATTCCATTTGCATTTGCACTCATGAGTTATTTGGAAGCAGGTTTGATCGCTTTAGTTGGCTTGTCCACTTGGTTCCTTGAGACTGCTGGTAATGTAGGTCCTGAAGACAAGACTGGGCTTCGATATGTAGGTACCATCTCTCATTTGGAAGGTGAATCCGAGATACGATAAGTTCACCATGATGTATCCATGACTTGATCTGGAAGTGAATCTGATTTCAACCAAAGCTTTAAAATCTAGGCGTTATGACATTCTGAATAACATTAACCTTAGTTGATAAATAAACGATTCATGCGTCTACTTTTGGTAATATGTGAAAAACGCATATATGATGTGCAAGCAATGCGACCTTTTCCCAAAGTGTTTCTGTTTAGATGAATTCATACACTTTAAACATATTCTCATCATCTTTATATCATTGTTCCATTTCAGCTACTCTTTTGTGAAAAGGTTTTCTGCTGCAGACTCAATTTTATATTATTATTATTATTTCCAATTGTACTACACTGGTTATGTTACCCCTTTCTTGTGATTTTATTGCTCAATGGCTGAAGAAAATGGTGTTGGCTGTTTTGAACAAATCTGCTCTGAGCCTTCAGATGGTGTCAATTGTCAATACCATTGTTGATAAGGTATGAACTTGAGCCTTGTACACTGATGGCCTTCCTATAGTATGCACTTACTGATGTTTATGTATGTGATTGATCTTTCCTGAACTGGTGGGTGGGGGTAAGTCATCCTTAGTTGTAACCTTTTTCTGACCATGAGTGGGGAATATACAAATGAGGCGGGA
This sequence comes from Litsea cubeba, assembly GCA_012931725.1. Taxonomy (NCBI): domain Eukaryota; kingdom Viridiplantae; phylum Streptophyta; class Magnoliopsida; order Laurales; family Lauraceae; genus Litsea; species Litsea cubeba. The sequence goes on along the minus strand of CM022951.1, from coordinate 21,691,765 downwards.
AACTAGATCCAGAAGAGCGAACATACGTCTAGAAAGAAACCCATCACTGACAAAGAACATGGGACGTCCATATGTATAGTAAGTTCTTTAACTTAGTTTTGCACATATTTGGCTTGGCTTGTCTTTCTGTAAATTTTGCTCTCCTTTCAGTTAGTTCATTATGTTCTAATTCATGGGGTTGGTTGTTACACTTTTATCATGGGCAATGATATAAATGGATCTCCGGTCTCTATTTTTAAGCTCATATCCATGCATGTGTTGATACTTGATACATTTTATCTTGGGATGGGTTGGTGGGTTGGTAAACTTTTGTTTTGAGAAATAACATGCATGGTTCCCAGGACTCCAGTTCCTGCTGGTTACTAGCGGAGTAAACTGTTTAACTCCACTTTTCTCTCAGTTGCAACATGAAGAACATGCCCTAGTATAAGGTGAACAAAGTGTGCTAAACTTTTACTTGAAAAGCTTAGGCTTCTTTGGGACCAGCTGAACATGAGGGACCCCTTTAGAAGATAGGGGCTCGGATCCTAAAGGTTCTAGATGGGACAAATAGGTGCTCAGATCCTAAAGGTTCTAGATGGGACGAATAAGTGCTCAGATCCTAAGTTCTAGATGGGACGAATGTCATCTAGCAATAAAATAGGCTAATGATCTCCAAGTTCTTTACAGTTAGATTTTTAAGCTACTTAAAAACTGATCTAAAAAATAAACCCAGACAGACTGTTGAATCATAAATGGGAGCCTACATCTTTTAATGGTTACTTTTGAGGTAGAATCATCTCTTTACAAATAGACTTGATTGGGTGTGTACCAGAATTGGTGTTTTAGTCATTATCTTTTGAAATGCTAGAAATTATATGTAATTCTCTTTGTCATGCATCTGGAATATGGCCGACCTAAATCATGACAAAGCCCTGAAGTTACAAATTACTAACAACCGCTGATTATGCCGCCAGCGGTGATCACAAACTGGAAAGTAACATTGTCACTTGACCAAACAAACCTTTTCCTCTGCGCATGTCACCTTTTTTTTTACTGTTGTTGCAAAATGCCCGTCTTCTCTGTTTGCAGTACATTGTTTTTCTTGTACTGAGCTTATTCATCTTCTCTATATTTCTTCTTTTGAAGCCATACAAGCCTCAATTAAAATTTTGTTTGTCCTCCCCATGCATTGGATTGGTTGCATTTTAGTTCTTTTTATGGAAAATTCAGGACTCTCGTTCTGGCCTAATCACATTTTGATAATTTTTGCAATTGCAATGAAGCTCTTCTCTCTGTGTATGATAGTTCCCTATTCATGTTCTCTTACATTCTTCCATTAATGATATAAGGACGATCAATAGTCAAATTGAATCATATTTCAGATTTTGGTGGTTTAGAAACTAATGTGCACGGACTCAGTATATCGGCATGCCTATGTGTGGGATTTTCCAAAAGTACTTCCAACTTTGAATTGTCTTTTTCCAGAGACACAACCATTGCATTTCCCAGTATTGTGGTAAACTCTGAAATTGAAAACTAATCCCAAGCTTCACACTTATAATAACCAATTTTGTATTCCTGAAAATGCGTAGAACTTTATTGTGACACCAAGATGCAAAGGTAAGTTTGCATAATTCATTTATAATCGAATACTGTGATTCTTGGCACTTGGAAGACCCTGGTAACTATCGTTTTCTTTTATGAACAGATACTGAAGTTCTAGACATACCTTGTCTTGCAAATTAGGTTGGCCACGATGAAACTCATATATACCATCTGCAACTCCTTATATGCCAATTTCTGCCACAATATTGTGTTGTGGGCATAACTTGTGTGGCTCTGCATGGCTTAGGTGTTAGGTGTGGAATAAGTCTCTTGAACAAGTCATTTTCTGTTTTTCCTCTCTTAGTAGTTGCTATTTGTTAGGTGGGTTGTTGCATTTTATTTGTTGCTTATTACTAGTTTATAGGAGGTGGGTTATCCACTTTCTTTTGTTACCGCTGTATGATGATGCCTATAAATAAGTAGGCAGCAGTCAATAAAAATTATCTGCAATTTATGAAGTACTCTGGGAGGTTTGGTTTCCCTCGAAGAAAACCAGTCACGGTCCACTCTTATTTATAACTTCCATCAGTACTTTCTCCGCTCTCGAACCCTAATCCAAAATAGCTAGGGGCAGGAAAGGTCGGGGTAAAGGAACCCATTTCCTATTTGAAGAAAACTTGGACCGTGAGCCTCAAACCTTTGAGGAGGCACACAACAGATTGTCATCCCTTGAAAGTTTTATGCAGAAAGGATGCAGTTATAGTTATACGCCTGATGTATTCTATGTAACATCTTCGATTCGAGCATGCTTTTCCTATCTGGACATAACAATTGAATGTATATTAAGGCTTCTCTTCCATTTTCATGGATTTTGATCCATGGTACCTGGTTCTTCAAAATAGGCAACATGTCCTTATCATATTGCATCTGATACCCTTCATTATGTGTAAAATCAGTGTTCTTGTCATATCCCTGGCATGTCCTATTATCATCTAGGCAGCATAGATCTATCTGGATCCTATTATTAAGAAAAAAAAATTGTCACTTTATTTGGTTTTTCCTTAGTTACCAAATTTGCTTAACTCTTCCTGTAAACGAAGCCAACTGAACTATTTCATAGTTCGTTGCAAACTAAGTCAAAAACACTAAATAATGACGCTGAAAAACACATAAAACGTCGGCCCAAAACCGTCCTTTATATTGGATGGTCACGCTTTAACCGTCGTTATTCCCTCTTTACCGAACTTTAAAAAAAAAAAGAATGTCATGCCAAATGAAACTCGGCATGTTTGGATGTCTAGTGAAGTGAGGTGAGGTGGTCATATCAAAAGTATACTGTTAGAGTATTTATTTTGTTGCAATTTGATAGGATGCATTCATTGTCATGGCTTGACCTCTCATTCATTCATGTTCTTAATCTTAGGATCATTATGCATATTTATCTTTCATAATCTTTGAATTTATTATTTGATATGCATGATTTTCAAAGTCATTATGTCTCTTAAGATCATGAAGTTTTTAGTTCAGGTTTTCAAGTGTTTTGATCCTTGGTTTCAAATTTTCATTTCAAGCTTTCCAATGTTTTCACTTTAAATCTTTTCTTATTTGAAGGTTCATGTCTTTATATTTTCATTTTTAATCCTTTCTCTTTCATGAATCCAAGCTTGAATCAGTGTCTAATAGTCCCCTGGAAAGATGCCCTCAAATCTTCTAGTTTCTATTTTTTCAAAATTCTGGGCATGCTTTCGGTCGACCTCCTGTGTGGTAGGTCGACCGAACCAAGGGCTTCGGTCGACCGACCACACTGAGAGGTCGACCGAAAAGTTAGCCGTTGGGGCTTCCTGCAATGGGCAGATTTATGACCGTTTGAGGCAGGTTGACCGGGCACAAGGGCAGGTCGACCGAAGACTATCCGTTGGGAACTTTTTTGCTATAAAAAGTGGTTTTTTTGTTTGGGAAAGTTTGCTGAACTTTAATGGACTTTTGAGGCCAAGGAAGGACAACCTTTTAAGAGACTTATTGAAGGGATTATGGGGCTAATCCATGGATTCAACCTTTGATTCATCACAAATGGGTGTGCTCTCTTTTCTCAATATATCTCATGCTTTGTCTTAATCTTTGTTTTCTTTCAAAAGCATGTTATAAGTAAATGAATGTTGTCTTCCTATCATCTTTAGAACTTTAAACTTGTTTATCCATAGGACTACAACATATGACTTATAATTCATATGAGTTTGTTTAACTTGTTTGATGTAAGTTACATTTGTTTAAACTCAAGTTAGCTTATCTTTACAAACCATGTGTTTCTTCATTCTACTCTTTCTCATACATATGATTAACATCTTTGCATCATTCAAAGTTTCATCTTTCAAAAAAGAGATAGAGTGGTTTCTAGTATATGCATAAATCATAGACTTTCTCATTCATATGCATGTATCTAGAGATTGATATTTCATTTTCAATTCAGCCTATTTAGAGGCACTTCATTGCACTTAATTGTTCTCTTATCCATGCATCAATAGGCATTTTATTTAAGAGAGAAGCCTCTTGTTGTAAAGATTGGTGCTTAGCCTTGAAAAGCACATGTTGTGTTGTAAAGGTTCATGCTTAGCCTTGAAAAGCATAGTGATGTATTTGTTGTAGAAGATAATGTGGCTCAGGCCCACTAGGCCCAGCCTAAGGGCTTGTACACAACTGTATATCAGATCCTCTTGGATAATGTTCTGATTTGATGCTGATTTATTTCCTTGTATAGATTAGGAGATTAATTGTTAATTCCTTGTATAGATTAGGAGATTGATTGTTTATTATTCTGATTGCCCTTGATTAGGGTGTAATGATATTATAAATATACATACGATCCTCTATTGAGGTATCGGTTCATCTTCAACCTTTGTCTCTTCCTCTTTCTGTAATTACATGGTATCAGAGCAAGGTTAATCTCTGAACATCTCCTTAGTAGTCATCTGGGATCATTTTCTTCAGCCAGATCTTCTCTGATCATCCCTGATCAAGACGTGGCCCACTTCAGATCAACTTCAACATCTCTCAAAACCACCTCCATCCTGGTCGACCAGCATTGCTGGTATTTATGAGCATTTTTCTGGATTTTTCTCCCATCAGAGGTGAGGTTTCCAGCAACATTTGTGATATTTCTATTTCTTGCCTCTGTTTTCATCAAAACCGTCCAAATTTGTGGATTTTGATCCGATTTGAGTGAAACTTTGGCCTGGAGTTGCGAAAATATCTTGTCCTTCCATCCCCTACCTCTGATCTTGCTGTTGATCCTCTCATGAAGTTCCTGTTCAAATCGACACACTGCCGAACTTAACGGTTTTTACCGATTTCGACAAACTGTTTCACGGTTGCTCTCTGTTTCACTATTGGACCACTAGCGACCACTGCAACAGCACCAACTGTCAACCTAGTGTTGGTCGACTCATTTTTCTAGGAATTATGGTGATTTTTCAGGAATTTTTCCATCACCTTTGAGATAGTTTCCAACATCTTCTTCATCTGACGGTTTTCTAAGAGAGTTTTCATCATCACCGTCCAGATTTGTGGATCTTTTTCCAAATCTCATCAGATTTGGACCTGAAGGAAGTACATTTGATCCACTTTACAGCGATCAAACCTGATCTGTGATTCGATCATTCTGTGGGGCCCACGTGTGGATTCACCAGCTGACGATAGGGACGTCAGGCTTCCCTGCACTCTGTTGCTGCTACTGTGCACTTCTGTTTGCACCTTCCTCACCCTCTGGCTACCAGCATCCACCTGACAAGTATTACCACTGAGTTTTTAGACCTGCTACTGCTGTTTCTGCTACTTTTTGGCTGTGTTTTCAATAGTTGCTGCTGTTTCGATTTGCTGCTTGCAAGCTTACTGTTGCTACTGCCACTGTTAGCCCTCTTTGCTGCCGCCACATTGTTGCTATTACATATTTGCTGTCCCTTGCTGTTAGTATTTTTCCTGCCTCTTTTCTACTATGGACAATTATGATGCTAATGGTGATCGGTATCAATCTCACTCTCCTCTAGCATTTCCAGCTTTTCATTCTTCAATATCTCTGTCTTCATCCATCACCCCATCCACATGGTTTCTAGATTCAGGAGCATCGAACCACATGACTTCTGTAGAAAGTAGCTTTACAGCCTCTCACCCTTACCTTGGAAAAGAAAAAATCACCACTGCCAATGGAGACCAATTAATCATCTCTGGAATTGGTACCATTATTTTATCTGGTGTCTCTGGCCAGTCTCTCCACCTTCCCAATGTCTACTTTGTTCCCAAATTATCAGCCAATTTACTTTCTGTAGGACAACTTATTGATGATGGGTATCATATTATCTTTTCTTCCACTGGTTGTGTCATACAGGGGCGGCAAACTGGGAAGGTGATCGCAACAGGGAGTAAACACGGTCGACTATTTCTGCTGGACATTGGACATCATTCTCTCTTTTCTTCTTCTTCTCCTCAGTTAGATAAATTGTGGACTGTGTGGCATAGTCGTCTTGGTCATGTGAACAATGCGTATTTACTTTCCCTATTTAAAAATGGTTTTTTAGAACCCACTTTTAATAATAAAGTGATGTCCTCTTTCCTTCAATCTAAGTGTGAAACGTGTTGTTTGAGTAAGAGTCATATCTTGCCTTTTCCTATTCATAGTTCTCGTGCGTTATCATCTTTTGATATTATTCACACTGATGTTTGGGGAATTGCACCCACCTTGAGTCGGACAGGCTTTAAGTATTATGTGACATTCATTGATGATCATTCTCGTTTCACTTGGATTTATTTCATGCGCTTCAAATCTGAAGTTTTTTCTTTCTTCCAAAAGTTTTACAAAATGGTTCAAATTCAATTTCAGAAAGAAATAAAAACTCTTAGGTCTGACTCTGGTGGAGAATACATGTCCCGTGAATTTTCTGCCTTCCTTTCTGATAAAGGAATTCTTCACCAAAAATCTTGCCCACATACTCCACAGCAAAATGGTGTTGCGGAGAGGAAGAACAGACATATTCTTGAAACTGTTCGTTCTCTCCTCCTTGCATCTTTAGTTCCTCCCACCTTTTGGTGTGATGCTGCACAGACTGCTGTATATCTCCTCAATCGTCATCCTAGCTCCGTTCTAGGAAAGACTACTCCATATGAAGCTCTCTTTGGTAATACTCCTTCATATTCTCACTTGCGTGTTTTTGGTTGTTTATGCTTTGTCCATCTTCCACCTACAGAACGCACTAAGCTGTCACCTCAAGCTGCCAAATGTCTCTTTCTAGGATACAGTACTGAACACAAGGGATTTCTATGCTATGACCAATCTGAGAAACGCATGCGAATATCTCGTAATGTAATCTTCTTAGAACACATTCATTTCTTCTCTTTGCGTTTGGATACACATCCTGTTGCTGTCTCTTATCTGCCACAATTTCCTGCAACTACTTCTCCACCACCACCTATTACCAAGGTCTATGTCCGGCGTAACAAGGTTCCTCCTGTGGGGCCTCCTTCTCCTGATCATCTCCCAATACTGCCTCATACACCCTCAGGTATTAATACTTCCTCCACCGATAGTGTTATACCCTTGCGACGCTCTAGTCGTCCTTCTGTTGCTCCTGACAGATATGGCTTCCCTGCTCTTTTCACTTCTTTGGATAGTGCTCCTATTCCCACCTCTTATTCACAGGCTTCGAAGATTGCATATTGGCAGGATGCTATGACTGAGGAGTTGCTTGCTCTTGAAGCAAACAACACATGGGACTTGGTACCGACTCCTGAACGCACCTCTGTGATTGGCAGTAAATGGATCTATTCTGTAAAGGTTAACTCTGATGGGAGTCTTGATCGCTATAAAGCCCGATTGGTTGCGCAAGGTTACAAGCAGGAGTATGGCATTGACTATGAGGAAACATTTGCTCCAGTAGCTAAAATGACCACTGTTCGTACTCTCCTGTGTGTCGCTGCAGCACGCAACTGGCCTCTATGGCAAATGGATGTCAAAAATGCTTTTCTTCATGGCGACTTGAAAGAGACTGTCTACTTAAAACCTCCTCCGGGATATGCTTGTCCTCCACAGCATGTTTGCAAGTTGCGAAAATCTCTTTATGGACTTAAGCAGGCTCCCAGGGCTTGGTTTGATAAATTCCGGGCAGCAATTCTTCAAGCTGGGTTTCGTCAGAGTCATTCTGATAGTTCACTATTTCTTAGATGGACACCGAAGGGTTATACATTCCTTTTAGTCTATGTTGATGATATGATTATCAGTGGCAATGATATTTCAGGCATTACGGATCTCAAGCACCATCTCACTCGCCACTTCAAAATGAAGGATCTCGGTCCTCTCACATACTTTTTGGGGCTTGAGTTTTCACGTACCAAATCAGGCATTCGGGTCCATCAGCGGAAATATGATACCGATTTAATCACCTCAGCAAGACTTGATGATGCTCACACCTTTGATACGCCGATGGAATTAAACAACAAACTCAGTGCAGAGGATGGCCCTCCCCTGGGTGATCCCTCTATTTTTCGGCGAATAGTTGGTAGTTTGCTCTACTTAACTATGACTCGACCTGATATTTCTCATGCAGTCCATACGGTTAGCCAATTTATGAGCAATCCTCACAAACCCCACCTTGCTGCTGCTTTGCGTATACTTCGCTATGTTAGAGGCACTCTTACTCATGGTCTCTTCTATCCTTCTGATACTTCTCTGCGCTTATCAGCGTATGCCGATGCCGACTGGGCTGGTTGCCCTGATTCTCGGCGATCTACCACTGGCTGGTGTATGTTTCTTGGTGACTCTCTGATTTCATGGAAGTGCAAGAAGCAAACAACTGTGTCCAAGTCTTCTGCAGAGGCTGAATATCGAGCAATGTCGTCCGCAAGTGCTGAAATCATCTGGCTCCGCCGTCTTCTCTGTGAATTCGGTATCATTGTTGATCATTCTACACCTCTTCATGGGGACAATACCAGTGCTACCAGAATTGCTAATAATCCAGTTTTTCATGAACGGACGAAGCATATTGAGCTTGATTGTCACTTCATCCGTCAGCATGTGGTCACTGAGAAGATAACATTGCCTCATGTCTCTACTCATGACCAGTTGGCGGATATTTTCACCAAAGCACTTCCCAAGCCACGCCATCATGAACTCACTCGCAAATTGTTGTTTTCTGCATTACCACATCAATTTGAGGGGGAGTGTAGAAGATAATGTGGCTCAGGCCCACTAGGCCCAGCCCAAGGGCTTGTACACAACTGTATATCAGATCCTCTTGGATAATGTTCTGATTTGATGCTGATTTATTTCCTTGTATAGATTAGGAGATTAATTGTTAATTCCTTGTATAGATTAGGAGATTGATTGTTTATTATTCTGATTGCCCTTGATTAGGGTGTAATGATATTATAAATATACATACGATCCTCTATTGAGGTATCGGTTCATCTTCAACCTTTGTCTCTTCCTCTTTCTGTAATTACATTTGTAAGGTTTGAGGTGATCCTAAACCTTAATTTGTGTTAGTGGAAATCCGGTGGGGTTACCGGGAGTGGATGTAGGCACGTTGGCCGAACCACTATAAATTCTTGTGTCATGGTGATTGCTCTTTTGCTTATCTTATGTGATTGATGCTTTTATTGTTTGTTGTTTCTTGTTGTTATCTTCTTGTGAATGATTAACTTAGAGACCTCTCTTTTTCACAAGATAATTAATATTCAACAAAGCATAAGTGACTTAAAAGCTAAAAGAATTAAAATTGGTCAAAGTCTTTGAGCTCACCCTATTCACCCCCCCTCTAGGATTCGATCTTGGACTTTCATATACAATTTCAAAATTCCCTCCATCTTTTTCAAAAAAAAGTACAAAAAAAAAAAATACAACCTCCTTTATCCACTAAAAGACAAAAAAGCTCTACTTTTATATACAAAAGGTCAAATAGATTTCATACCAACCAACCAAAAACAAAATACCATCATAACCCCTTATATTTTATTCTCTCTTGATTTGATGATTCACCTCACTTTACTTCAATTCACCATACATCCAAACACGCCAAAACGAAGTTGCACTCTCCGATCTCTTGCTACTCTCTCCATCCCAACAATTTCTAGGGTACAAAAGTTTTCCATTGAAACATGAGTAGGTTTAAGCTCTTTTTGGCATTTATTTCAAAAAAATTTGGGAGAATAGAGTTAGATGAATAAATTAGTTGGATGATTGGTTTTGCTGAAGAGATTCACTAGATCTTTGGGTTTTTTTTTTTTTTTTTCATAGATTTAAAGCGTTTTGTGAGTGGAATCACTCTACTGCAGCTTCTAATGATCTGATTTGCTGAGAGGAACATAGAAGCATCTTCTGCAGTTCTTGGATTGGGTTTTTACTTCACTGTTGGTGTGTAGAAAGGGCCTTAAATTAGGTTATTTTTCAGAAATATTGATAAAAAAGGGTTCTGATTTTCATTGTATGATTTCAGTTTCTATCTTGAGGTGGGTTTTAGGTCTCCCTTTTTTTTCACTATGGACTTCCAATGGGGTTTGAAACCAAAATGAACCACTTGAACTAAGTTATACCCGACCTTAGCCTTCATCAATTTGATGGTCTTCCTATTTCAAAAACATTGCCTCAACCTGTGGGCATACTTATTAGTTGAGCACTAAATTATGATGTTCAATCATTTTTTAATATGCAGCATGATTATGACTATAGGATTATGTTCTACCAAATTGAGCGTCTTTACTTGAACACTATGAGGTAAATGTGGGCCATGTTTACTAAAGTGAGATATAGTATCAAAATCACACAGCATGACAAAATTAATTTATCCATGTTTTAAATTGTTTTTGCTTCAGAAGAATCTAGGTGAGTTTCGCCTTTCATTTTGTACAGTGGGTTGGCTCCTCATTTTTTTAAAAAAAAAATAGAGGGATATTAATATTATTCACAACAGAGCAGAGTCGACAATAAAAAATATGCAGAAAAACAAACTCTACAACAACACCAAAAGATAAATTAGGTAAACCAAAACAGACTATAGTCATAGCCTACTCACAGGAGACTCGAACTCATGCGCACTCACACACCACACGATGTCCATAACGAGTTGATGGTTCCAGTTTAGGGGATGCATCCAAGTTTGGTTCCACAAGAAAGGTCCACTTGCCCAAAATCATGAAACTAAGCCGTCCGTTCAACTGATTCTAGTGAGAGCCTTGTCAGCCATGAAACTTCTGCAGCAGAATTAACTCATGCAAGTGGTTATGAATCTACAAATGGCAATGACATTGATATGGAGATCTCACACTGGCAAGCAATAATGAAAATGGAAATGTTTCAAATAATGCTGTCAGACCTGTTGTGGAGCCACAGTTTGAGGAAGATTCTGTATTTACTTCTAATTAATGACTGAATCTTTCACCCTTTATCGCATTTTATATCTATGTTGCTTGCTTGCTTGTACACTGCATATATATTTCTGAAAGTTGCATGCGCATGCACTGATCATGTTTTGGTAGAATTATTTGCATTTAATTTTTGGTGTCAGACTTGGCATATGGAGTGTTGTTTAGTAAATATGTCATTGTGGAATTTGGGGATGGATGCTGGCTATTTTATGAAAATGATGGATGCTGGCTATCGAAAGAGCATTGATCTGATAGTAATGATGATTGGAATAAATTTATTTCACTTATTGGTTGATCTTGCAAGACTCGGCATCTCATCTAGAGCCTTGTTCGACCTTTTTGTGCTTCAAATAAGGGTCCATCTACATCTTGCAACTTGCTACAAGGAGACCAGACTTCCATCTCTTTGCACACATTTGTTCGTTGATGAAAATCACTGACAGACCCTACCTCAAATATTGCTTGGTACTTTAGGGATTAATAAGTATTTTCTCAGGATTTTTCTATAAATCCGAGGCCTGTTTCTAGCCTGAGTTCTGGTTCAGCCTTTATCTGCACCTATTTTAATCACATTGGTTGATCTTTGCAGTCAACGGTGAGATCTAGATCATATTCTGGTGCAAGTTTGTTTGTTTGGTGGCACACATATTTTTAGTGTTCAAATTTGATCTCAGTTTCTCCTCTGGAAGAAATCTGCATTCCAAAATCATATTTTGTGGTTGCCCGGCCAAACTTTTGTCAGAATTTCTCTTCCTTTGCATATTTTGGCATCAATTTATGCAATGGACAAAACAGATACTATACAAATCAAATTTAATGGGAATAATTATTTTGGATGGGCATTTCACCTGAATTACTTTGTCATGGGTCATGCCCTTATGGGATATTTAGATGGGACAGTCACTAGAGATGACAAAACTGCCGCTACTTGGGACCAGAATAATTCAAAGGAGGTCATGTCGATCCTTAATTCCATTGATCCTTCCCTCTCAATATCATTGCAATCTTTTTCTAAGGCATCTGGAATGTGGCTTCATATGCAATCCATTTACCATCAAGTTAACAGAGCACGAAAATACAATCTTGATTTCGAACTCACAAAATACAATCAAGGGAACAGAAATGTCCAAGAATACTACAATGACTTCCTTACCCTCTGGACTGAAAAGGATTCTATAATACTTGCTATTTTGAAAACTGAGGCCAATCTGAGGTTCAACTAATTCAAGAAGAGTCTCACATCAGTCAAATCCTCATGAATATCAGGCCTGAATTTAAACCAGTTAGATCTGCTCCAATGAACAGAGAAGTCTCCCCTGATTTGAAAACCGATGTTCAAGAGGTCCTTCAGGAAAAAACTAGACCTCGCTCACAACATTCTCTGGTTGATGACACTAAAGCATTTGTTGCTCCATCCTCTGATGACGCTGTCCTTTTGGCCTCACGGACAGTTCGGTTCTTTGAACGCAAAGGGTATGAGTGTATGACCATGTTGCTATATGGTAAGAAGAAAAACTTTTGTAATTACTGTACACGCAATAGCCACTGTGAAGGGACCTCCACAAGGAAATCGAAATCAAACCACTCTCCAGGCTTAGACAACTGATGCAGATGCTTCCTCTTTAGCATGCATGAGTCTTACTCTTGAACAGATTAGAGACATGATCCATAGTTCTGTTCAGAGTTATGTCAATAACTCTATGGCCTTTGTTTTCTCCTCCATGGGTATTTATGGTCAGTCCCTTTACTGTTTTTTTCTTCTCTATCTATGTCTAATATTTCTCCCTGATTCATTGATTCTTGGGCGTTTAACCATATGGCCTCAATTAACCTACAGTTTACAGACATCAAACCATATAATGGACACGAGTAAATCATGATCGCTAATGATGACCATCTCTGATCTATTGGGTCTATTGGACTCACTACCCCTAGAATCATTCACTTATGCTGTCTAATATTTTCTTTATTCCTGAGTTATATGCTAATTTGTTATCAGTTGGACAGTTAGTTTATAATGGTTGTTTCATAACTTTTTCTTCTTCTGGTCCTACTATAGGACCAGTAGACTAGGAAGGTGATAGGGACAGGATGTAAACATGGGAGAATGTTTCGATTAGACAACGGACCAATATCTTTGCTTACCTCTTCTTTTCCTTTTACTAATAATGTTTGTTTGGGCCCTCTGGCATCATAGATTGGGCCATCTGATTAATGAACATTTATCTATTTTTTTTTTCAGAATGAATGTTTGCAATCTTTTATTTCTAATAAAAGCATCTTGCCTAGTTCTTTACAATCCAGATGTCATTATTGCTGTCTAAGTAAAAGCCATATCTTACATTTTTTCACACACAATTCACGGGCCTTGGCCCCTTTTGACATTGCTCACCTTGATATTTGGGGAATTGCTCCTACACTAAATCGGCTCGGTTTTAAATCTTTTGTTACTTTCATTGATAATCATTCTTGTTATACATGGATTTGTTTTCTGAGAAAAAAATTAAGGTCTTTTTCTACATTTCAAAACATTTACAACCTCATTAATACACAATTCAATAAATCCATTAAAACCATTCATTCAAACTCAGGGGGAGGATATATCTTTGATAAATTCTCTACCTTTTTGTCTGAAAAAGAAATTCATCATAAAAAATCATGCCCTCATACACCACAACAAAACGGCATGGTAGAAAGAAAGAATCGACACATATATCTTGGAATGTGTCCGACCTTTTCTTCTAGAATCAATGTTCCCAGAATCTTTTGGTGTGAGATAGCCCAATCTGCAGCTTACTTGAGCAATAGACTTCCAACTAAGCTATATTGAATCAAATATCTCCTTTTGAGAACCTATTTGGTACTCCTCCTTATTACTCTTACTTACGTGTTTTTGGTTGCCCAAGTTCATCTTCCAAACTTCTGAAAGAACAAGACTTTCTGCTCAATCGGTCCAATGTGTTTTTCTTGGATACAATGATGATTATAAAGTCTTTCTTTGCTATGACCCCGAGGCCCGTCGGATTTGCGTTTCTCAAAATATGATTTTTCTTGAACATGTCCCTTTTTACTCTCTTCCTTCAAGCCCTAGCCTTTAACATATCTCTTACCTTCCTCTTTTTTTTCTTTTTTTTGGTAAATTCTTCACCTCTAAAGGTCTATGCTCACCGACAGAAGCATAATTTAAATGTTACATTGGACTCCATTCCTCCTCAGACGCTGGGTCCTGCTCATCCATTAGGTACTTTCCCAGCCCCTATTACTTTGAGACATTCCTCTTGGCGTTCTACACCTCTTGATATATATGATTTTTCTTCTTTATTTACCACATTACATTTTGTAGCCATCTCTACTACCTATTCACAGGCTACTAAAGAACCATGTTGCAGAAGGCTATGGCTGATGAGTTATTAGCCCTTGAATCTAACAGAACTTGGAATCTTGGCAGAACCGCAGAAGGCTATGGTTGATGGATGTGAGTAACGCATTTCTTCAGGTAGATCTTCGAGAGATAGTTTACATGAAGCCACCACCGGGTTATTCCTGTCCCTCTATTATGGTATGTAAACTCCGTAAATCCTTATATGGCCTGAAGCAAGTTCCACATAACTGGTTCGAGAAATTTCGACATGCCATTCTCAACGCTAGATTCTATCATAGTCACAATGATCACTCACTATTCATCCGTCACACTTCTAGTGATTGCACTGTATTATTGTTTTATGTGGATGATATCATCGTCAGTGGCAATGATGTCATTGGCATCAATCAAGTAAAGTCTTATCTCATGCAGACATTTAAAATGAAAGATTAAGTGAACTAACATGCTTCTAGGTCTGGAAATTAAGCGCACTCCATTCGGCATATATGTATACCAAAAAAGTATGCTGAGGACTTGTCGACCATGATTGGATTCTCCAATATACGTATTTTTGATACTCCAATGGAACTTAATCTGAAGCTTTGCAGATAATCCTCTTTCTGATGCTACCTCATATCGTGACTTGGTTGGTAGCCTGATCTACCTAACTATTACACACCCCAATATAGCATATGCGATTCAAGTTGTCAGCCAATTTTTGAGTGATCCTCACAAAAGTCATCTTTCAGCTGTACAACATCTCCATGATACATTAAGGGCATGGTCTCCCAATAATTATTTTATTCATCCACCTCTCCCCTTTCTTTTTGGGGCTGTACGGATGCACATTGGGTCGGTTGTCCTAATATTTGGCATTTCACAACTGGTTGGTTTGCTCTTAGGAACATCTGTTATATCCTAGAAGTGAAAGAAAGTAGCCCACGATTTCTAAATCATCAGCTGAGGCTGAATATAGGGCTATGTCATCTGCTTCTAGTGAAATTGTTTGGCTTCGCCGTCTTTTGAGAGAGTTAATTTGGTGTCTTCCTCAAATATCCTACACCACTTTTTGCTGATAATACGAGTGCTATTCAAATTGCGAACAATCCGGTATTTCATGAGCGACAAAACACATTGAGATTTATTGTCATTTTATTCGTGAGAAGATCTTGTCCAAAGTTTTTCATCTCCCACATATTCCATCTCATGATCAACTGTAGACATATTCACCAAAGCCCTAACGTAGTCTTGCCAGGGTTTTCTCACTTCCAAAATGCTGCTTTGCTCAACTTCACATCAATTTGAGGGGGAGTGTAGAACGAATGATCAAACCCAAAGCTCAGGCCCAACCAATGGCCCAACATCTTAGATGGATCAAAGCCCAGCAGTCCAATAATATCCCACAAGGATATTCCATTGGTCAAACATACTGTATATAGCATTAAACAGTTGTATAAATACTTATATTTTTTTCTTTTATGCTTGATGCATGTAATCTTCTGTAATTTCTGCCTTCTATGGCAAATACACTAATATAAATCTGGGCGTCGATCCTCGAAGAAGACCACCAAGAATTCTCCACTTTCATCTTACATTTCTGATTAGGTTAAGACCCAAATCTTGGTCATCACTACACTCTTGTAGGAGATTGGTTGTGGACCCCACATGGCCCACCCTTAGATTAAAAACCCGATAATCTAAAAGAGTATTCATGGATCGATGACCCCTGTTGTGCAAGTTTTCAAGTGGTTTGGGCTACCAAATCAACGCTCCAAAGCTATTGCACGTATAACGCTATTTGAGTTATGAACTTTTGAAAAATCATGCAATAACCCCATGTTTTATTTGTTTTCTTGAAATAGCCCTGAAATCATGTTGCTTGAAATATTTTAGTCCATTTGAGACCCAATTGATCCTTTGGCACCTTGTTAAGTGTGTGCCCGAGTTCCATGTGCTCTATCACTAACGTCCAAAGCATTAAATAACAATGGTAGTGTGGGTGTAGGTTGAGATCTGATGTTGTTGTAATGCAAATTGATTCACATCATTCTCCCCCACTTTTAAAACAAAACGCACTTGAATTATGATGCCACATCGATTCTGGAGAAGAACAATTCTCAATTCCACAAATCATTGTGAGATCTCTACTGTTGAGGTTGTAGTTGGATGGTATACTTGCAAAATCCATGTTTCACGTCAATTCAATCCACCCAATCAATTCACCCGATGTGTTTTTGTGTGGGGAGATTTCCAGAACTCCAGGATTACGCTAATCACAGCTGTGTGGGGAGATTTCCAGAATTCCAGGATTACGCTAATCACAGCCATCAGATGAGACTAAGCATCCTCACGTGCCATCCGCGTGCCATCCACGTGGCACCAGACTCACCTCGGCTAACAGGGCAAAGGCCTCAGCCGAAGTCAAACAGCTCCAAGCCGCTAGCGCCGAGCTCGGCCGCCCCATGTGCCCATCTCGGCTGAGAGCTCCATCTCGGCTGAAGGAGCCGAGACGAAAGCCGAAGCAAGAAAGAACTTCCACTCGCACCCCTCATCCCCCACGTCATCAGGCACGTGGAGGAATAGGGGCGCGAGCTAGTGAGACAGATGCGACATCCAGCCGTCCGCAATCTTCGCCAGATCACTGACAGGGCGGCATCCAGCGGCTGAAGCCACATCAGGGCAAGGCCCGAGGGCGGATCCGATGGTACCCCAACCGTCAAAGGCGCCCAACACAATCTGGCCCAACAAGACGCGCATTTAATGCGATGTGGGCTGATCCGACTGGCATTAAATGCAGAGTGGGCTGGATTGGACCGCATTTATTACTTTGTGGGCTGATCATGACTTCCCAGTCGAATCATGGGACCCACCCCAAGATATCCTCCAAAGATATGACCCAAGCCTCTATAAATAGAGCTTCATACCACATGCAAGGTACGCACAATACAACCCACAGAGCTGTTACTATGCCTCTCTTCTTCCTCTCCTTCCATTGTTCCAGTTCACTCACTGACTTTGGCATCGGAGAGCCTTGCGCCGCCCAGGCCAGGGTCCTCTGACCGTTTGCTCTTCTCTTTCAGGCTTTCGGACGGTACCCAGTCATCACCAGTTTGGATAAGTCCTCTAAGGCTCCCCAGTTATTGTGGGTCATTATTTTCTGCACCTACAATTGGCGCCGTCTGTGGGAAAGTAATATCCCAACCTTCCCAACCTTCTCAACCTCAATCTCCCAGAAGCCATGCCTCCGAAAGCTAGGAAAGGCGGAGAATCCTCGAGAGCAGCGCTCGAGCAGCCAGCACCATCGGCAGACGTCCCTCCTCAAGGGCGTTCCCGAACGGTGCATGGCACATCTGCAGGCGAGGGCTGCTTAGGCTCGCAGCTTTTCGTCGAGGTCCCCCTCCAAGAAGGACTCGACACCTCGTCCTCAGCAGACGAAGTTACGCCACCCCGACGCGACGAGCGTCGGCACGAGCGTCCTCGCAAAGATAAAGCCGTTGCCGTGGAAGAAACGCGTCGAGTTCAACCTCCTGCCGCTGGAGGAGATGTCGCAGCTCAAAATGCTCTCCTCCAAAAGCAGGAGCGGTAAATCCGCGAGCTCCAGCAGCAGCTGAGAGCAGCGCAAACTGCCTCGTTGAGGCAAGTCTCTGATCCTCAGGGAAAGAAGAGGGACGCCCCCAGCAGGGCAGCCCAGCCTCCTCGCGAAGATCTCAGAAACCATCTGGACCACAAGCGAAGCCAGATCCATGATGAAGGCTCGAGCAACAGCCGAAGTCATCGTAGCCGCGATGGCCGAGCCCATAGCCATCACAGCCCGAACCACTCCAAGCGAAAGTCAAGAGCCCAGACTCCAGAAAAGGACGACGAGCATGAGCGATTCGACAAGCGCATCAGGTTGGCTCTTCAACACAACCTGGACGTGCGAGACCAGAAGCAGATCTGTGGCCACACCGATCTGGGGGCCTCACCCTTCACGAGGGACATCGAGCGCACCCCCTTGCCCAAAAGGTTCTCCGTCCCGCGGTTCGTCCCCTACGACGGACTGTCCGATCCATCCGCTCACCTCCGTCACTTTTCCCAGAAGATGTCCATCTGGGGAAACGAGGGCCACCTCAACTGCAAGATCTTCTCCTCCAGTTTGGGTGACCTCCCTTTGAAGTGGTTCTGCGCCCTCCCAGAAAAGTCGATTTCTAGTTGGAAGGAGCTCCAGCTCTCCTTTCTAAAGAAATTCCAAGCTTACAGCGCCGTCCCCAAGAAAGAAGGGGACCTTCTCGCCCTGAGAATGAAGCAGGGCGAGACCCTCGCCAAGTTTGCCCGACGATTCTGGGCGGTTTACAGCCAGATCGAGGGCACTAGGGAAGAGATAGCAATCTACGCCTTCCAGCATGCCCTGATCCCCGGCCACGACCTCCGGAAGGACTTGGCCGGAGACCCCCCAGAATCCATGCCAGCGCTAATGTCCCGGATAAAGCGCTTTGTCGCCCGGGAGGAAGATGAAATACAGGCCCGGGAAGAGGACAAAAGGCCGGAGCCCGAGCACAAGAGCAACCAGCCTCGGCAGAGAGGCGGGAGGTCCTTTCAGAAGCAGAAGCCCAAGCAGGCCTGGGCCGTCAGTTCGGCGAAGCCTGCGACGTCCCGGTCTGGGGGCACCTGGAGGCCCACACCTCCCACCAGCGCCGATCAGGGCGTCAACGTCGTCTTCAAGGAGCCGATATACCGTATCCTGAGCAAGATAAAGACCAAGCCATTCTTCAAGTGGCCTCCGCCCTTGAAGAATGAGCCCACCTCCGGCAACCGAAGCAAGCTCTACTGCTCCTACCATAAAGGTAAGGGGCACAAGATCGAGGACTGCAATTCTCTGAAGTGGTACCTGGAGAAGCTAGCCAGCGAAGGCCACATTCCAGAGTTCGTCAAGGCAGAAGATGCCGGCGGCAGCGAGGGCCGAGTTCACCAGAGCGCGGCTCGGGAGCCAGACAGTGAGGATTCAGAGAAGATCATTAACGTGATCCATCTGGCGTCCTCAGTTCCCTCTCCCTCATCTCATGGAGGCTCGCGGGCCCGCGCCGAGGCCAGGCGAGCGTCGCATGGGAAGGAGGTGCTGAAAGCCGAGCTCGCACCGGCATCCAAGAGAGCTCGCCGCGACCGGCCCGCTATCTCGTTCTCAGATAAGGATCTAGAGGGAATCCAGCTCCCTCACAATGACCCCCTGCTCCTCACAATGAAGCTAAGAGACTCACTGTGAAGAGGATCCTCGTCGACTCCGGCAGCTCTTCCGAGGTCCTCTACTACGATTGCTTCAAGAAAATGAACCTCTCGGAAGCAGATCTCACGGAGGTCCGTGCACCCCTGCTAGGGTTGTCCGCCACGCCAGTCTATCCCAAGGGTAGGATCACTTGGAAACCCGAGTCGGCGGAGCCTCCGTGTTGGCCGACTTCCTGGTCGTGGACGCCCCTTCTCCCTACAACGTCATTTTGGGCAGAACGTGGGTCCACAAGTTGGAAGCAGTCCCTTCTTCCCTCCACCAGAAGCTGAAGTTCGTCCTCGAGAACAAAGAGGGCAAAATGGAAGTGGTCACGGTAGAGGGAGATCAGCAGCAGGCCAGGCAGTGCATGCTGGCCGCGGTCCCAGCAGTGAAGGAGCCAGACCGCGTCAACCTCGCCGAATTCGAGAAAGGCCTAGATGAAATCGGCCGAGATCCCGAGAAGAAGAGCATTGAGGACCTGGCCGAGGTCAGGCTGAACTCGGCAGACCCAGATAGGTTCTTCCTGATCGGCAACCAACTGCCAGACGAAGAGAGAGACGAACTCTCAAGGTTCCTGATGCAGAACGTCGATGTCTTTGCTTGGAGCCCAAGCGAAATGCCTGGGGTTGACCCAGAGGTCATGTGCCACAAGCTGAATGTGGACCCCAACCACAAACCAGTAGTGCAGAAGGCCCGAATGACAGGGCTGCAGCAGACAGACACGGTCGTCGAAGAGGTCGACAACTTGCTGAAGGCAGGAGCCATATGGGAAGTCCAGTACCCGGTCTGGCTGGCCAACACGGTGGTGGTCAAGAAGAAAACTGGTAAATGGAGGGTGTGCGTGGACTTCACAGACTTGAACAGGGCCTGCCCTAAAGACAGTTTCCCCCCTTCCAAAGATTAACCAACTGATCGACACCACCGCTGGTCACGACCGAATGAGCTTCCTCGACACCTACAGAGGCTACCACCAGATCCCACTTTACGAGCCTGATGAGGAGAAAACGTCATTCATAACCCCCCGCGGCACTTACTGCTACAAGGTGATGCCCTTCGGGCTAAAGAACGTGGGGGCGACCTATCAGCGCCTCGTGACAAAGATGTTCCAGGCTCAGCTCGGCCGAACGGTAGAGGTGTACATCGACGACATGGTCGTCAAATCAGTGCACTCCAGCGACCACCTGGCGGATCTTGGCCAAGTCTTCGACATCCTTCGCGCGTACAAGCTCAAGCTAAATGCCTCCAAGTGCGCCTTCGGCGTAGCCTCTGGCAAGTTCCTCGGCAGCTTGGTGACGCGGAGGGGGATAGAGGCTAACCCAGACCAGATCACCGTGATCCAGGGCATTCAGAGCCCCTCTACCACGAAAGAAGTCCAGAAGCTCACGGGAATGGCTACAGCACTCAATCGCTTCATCAGCCGGTCATCAGATAAGTGCAGGCCTTTCTTTCAGCTTCTAAAGAAAAATTTTAAATTCCGGTGGACCCCTGAGTGCGACCAGGCATTGGCCGCGCTCAAAACCTATTTGATGTCACCACCCTTGCTCTCCACCCCAACTCCGGGGGAGGTTTTGTATTTATATCTTGCGGTCTCGGATCACGCAGTGAGCTCCGTCCTCGTCAGGGAGGACGAGGGAGTTCAAAAACCAATTTATTATACGAGCGAGACCCTGCTCGATGCCGAGACCAGGTACCTTTTATTGGAGAAGCTCGCGTTGGCTCTCGTCAGTGCCTCCCGCAAGCTCTCCCATTATTTCCAATCCCACACCATTGTGGTGATCACGGAGCATCCACTCCGTTCAATATTCAAGAAGGCTGACTTTTCAGGGCGAATATCAAAATGGGCAGTAGAGCTGGGGCAGTATGATATACAGTACCGTCCCCGAATTGCGATCAAAGCCCAGATTCTGGCAGACTTCATCGTTGAGTTCGTCTCGCCCAATTCAGCTCCGACCCAGCCTGGCACGGTACTGGGGGCACAGGGCACGAGCCAGAAGTGACTGAGGATCGAACAGTCTCCCGCCCAGGCATGGAAGATCTTTGTCGACGGATCGTCCACCTCCAAAAGAGCTGGCGCCGGCATAGTCCTCCAATCGCCAGAGGGTCTGGTCATAGAGCAGGCTTTCACCCTGGACTTTTAAAGCGACGAACAATGAGGGCAGAGTATGAAGCACTGATAGCATGGTTGAACAGCGCCCAAATCCTCGGAGCCCAGCACCGGTGATCTTCAGCGATTCTCAACTGGTAACTAGCCAGCTCGCTGGAGACTACCAGGCCAGGGACGACAGGATGGCGGCCTACTTAACCCTTGCGAAAAAACTGCCGTTCATTTCCAGAAAGTCGAGGTCAGGCAAATATCCCGAGATACCAACACGCACGCAGATGCGCTTGCAAACCTGGCCTCCGCCGTCGAAGCAGGAAAGAAAAGGACCGTCGAGGTTGGGTCAATATCAAGGTCAAGCTTAGAACTCCATTCATTTCGGCTTGTCCTCTGTGCTGACCTCGGCCCAAGCTGGATGGATCCAATCATCGCCTACTTAAAGGATGACCAGCTCCCTGAAGACAAGACTGAAGCCCACCGGATCAGACTCAAGGCAGCTCGATTCTGACTCTCTCCCGAAGGCAAACTCTACAGGAAATCCTTCACAGGTCCATACCTCCAATGCGTCCACCCGAGCAAGGTGGACGACTTCCTGTATGAGATCCACGAAGGAATCTGTGGCAGTCACATAGGAGGTCGATCACTGGCCTACAGAGCAATAAGCCAGGGTTACTGGTGGCCCTACATGCAGAAGGACGCGCAGGTGTACGCCAGGAAATGCGAGAAGTGCCAGAAGTTCTCCCACTCCCTCCATCAGCCAGCGCAAGATCTGAGTCCCCTCTTTAGTCCATGGCCCTTCGCTCAATGGGGCCTGGACATTGTGGGGCCTCTTCACCGAGCTCCAGGGAACAAGAGATGGCTGATAGTCGCTACAGATTACTTCACAAAATGGATAGAAGTTGTACCGTTGTCCTCAATCACGGACAGGGACTCCAGGAACTTCATTTGGAAAAACATCCTAACGAGGTTCGGCATCCCCAGGACCCTGATTTCGGACAACGAGACTCAGTTCGACTCCAAGTCCTTCAGAGACTTCTGCCAAGAACATGGTATCAGAAACCATTACTCCACTCCGGCATATCCGCAGAGTAATGGCCAGGCAGAAATCTCTAACAGAGTGATCCTGAACGGCCTGAAAAAGCGACTGGACAAGGCAAAGGGAAGATGGACAGAAGAGCTTCCGAGCGTGCTATGGGCATACAGAACGACTCCAAGATGTTCCACTTCGGCAACACCTTTCTCTCTGGCCTATGGGATGGAGGCGGTCATTCCTTTAGAAATCGGCCTTCCTACCCTGAGGACAGAGCTGGTCGACCAAGGCCGAAATGAGACGAACCTGGCAATGGAGCTGGAGCTGGCAGACGAGCGCCGAGAAGCAGCAGCCCTGCGACTGACCGACTATCAGCAGCGGTTAGCCAGGGCATACAATCAAAATGTCAGAGAAAGAAGATTCTCCGTGGGAGAGCTGGTTCTAAAGAAGACCCTGCCAGCTGACAAAGAACCAAACGAAGGGAAGCTGGCTCCGAACTGGCATGGCCCGTTCAGGGTGGTCTCACTGGCAGGGAAATCAGCCTACAAGCTCGAAGACTTAGAAGGCAAGCCACTGCCGAGACCGTGGAACGCATCCCACTTAAAGAAATTCTATTTCTAAAGATGTAATGAATCCCAGAATCAATGAAAGCAGCTTTCGCCCTGTCATCAATCTGTCATCTCTCTTTGACTGACTCCGGCAGCTCTGGGTCTACCGCCCTGAAAAAGGCCTCGAGTTCGAACACTCGGCGATTCCTAAAGTCCGGGTTTTACCCCACTCAAGGGTCTACCACCCTGGAAAAGGCCTCGAGTTCGAACACTCGGCCGATTCCTAAAGTCCGGGTTTTACCCCACTCAAGGGTCCACCGTCCTGGAAAAGGCCTCGGAGTTCGAACACTCGGCCGATTCCTAAAGTCCGGGTTTTACCCCACTCAAGGGTCCACCGCCCTGGAAAAGGCCTCGAGTTCGAACACGTCGGCCGATTCCTAAAGTCCGGGTTTTACCCCACTCAAGGGTCCACCGCCCTGGAAAATGCCTCGAGTTCGAACACTCGGTCGTTTCCTAAAGTCCGGGTTTATACACCCCTCAAAGACCGTTGCCGAACTCATGCTCACATAGCCGAGACCAGCGGTATTCTGGATCCACTTCGGTGCAAGCAGTTCGTCTCAGCCAAAGCTAGCCATTTCGGCCAAAGACAGTTTTTAAGAAAGAAAAAGCTGTTGCAAGCACTGAAGCGCAAGAAAGCAGCATAAAAACACAAGTGTTCCAAAACAGTGCAAGGAAAGCAAAAAAGCACACAGGTTGAATAATCACAAAGCTCTTCCTTTTTATTCATTGCAAACTGCTTCATTACAAGAGTTACAGAACAGAAAACAAAATACAGAAAGGAGGATCGCAGTCCTCTAAAAATAGAAAATAAAGTGAAAGCTGGGAGACTCTGATCTTCACCGACTCTTCAGGCTGCAGGCTCGAAGACGCCGGATCGTTGCCTGGAGGTTCTGAGGGATCCTGAATTTCACAGAGCTTTATAATACGCTTTGGTTGGTCAGACCAAAGCATTCAGGATCCCCTCCAGTTCGGAGGCCCTGGACCTCGCTGAGCTCTTCAACACCCTCTGGTCAGTAAGACCAACCGAAGTTTGAAGAACCCCCAGGTCCAGCGGGGCCTCAATCCCACCCTCCGTCCGGCGGTCGCGCAAGACCGTGCCAGACGCAGAGGGCGCCACCATCCCACAGTTGCAGAAGACTCCCCTGCAACCGGACCGGGGACGGTTGGCCGTGAACCCGCGTTCAGAGAGCGCGTGGTCCACAGGGAATTCCTTCAGAGAGCGCGCAGACCACGACGGGCTTCCCCCCTCGAAGATAGCCGTCCACAGGCGCAGGGGTTCCCCCCGGATCAAAGGTTCCAAAACGTCCACTGGGCATGGCTCCTAGAACTGTGTGAATTAAACTGTCCTAATTCCGTTTCTTTTCTTCTCCCATGGCGAGCCTACTACCCCTACTTATAGGAAGAAGAAGGGCTCAGTCTCCGAAGGAAGTTAAGGGGCGAAGTCTCCCACGCGTTACATGGGACGCACGTCTTCCTGTCTGTTGACCAGCGATTACTATGGCGCCACGTGGAGACGTCCGCCCGTTTCCCTCATCGGCCGTATCAACCATGCTTACTGCTATTTATGGTCTCCAGAATACGGAGAATCGGCACAGACAGCTATGAAGACCGTTCGACTCTCTCTACCTCGAGGTCGCGCGTCACAGTAAAGGTATTCAATACCATTCAATACCACATCCAGAAGTGAAGGAGAGAAAAATGCAGAGAAAAATGCACAAGTAAAGAAGCCCGTCTTTCATTAATAGCAAAGAGTATTACAGGGCTGAAAAAGAAAACATTACATATAAAAGGCCAAGAGAAGTAAAAGAAGCAAGGCTATTGTGGCTTCGGCGACTCCACCAGGTCGATCACCGTATCTGCTGGACCAGTGGCTTCGGCCGTAACCGTGACCTTGCTTGGAGCGTCGCCGGCAGAAGGGGCTTCAACCGGTATCTCACCCGAAGCGGGGGCAGGAGAGGCTTCGCCTTGAGGCGCGGCCGAAGCGTCGCTGGCGACCGGGGCATCGCTCGGGGCCGGGGCAACTGGAGCGTCATCTTGAGCAGGAACGACTGCAGGAGCTTCGACCGGGGCACTTTCCGCTGCAGGAGCGGGCTCGGCTCAGGAGCCGGGTCCGAGTACTTCGGCAGGTCCCGATAGACAGGGTGGTCTTCAGGGACCCCCGCACGTCTCAGTGCGGCCAGGCATCCTTCCTCGAACAGAATGGAGGTGATCTCCTCCACCTGCTTCTCATACAGCTCTGTGGCGTGGTCCACCCCATTCTGGAAAGCGGATTGGGCCTCGGACAGAAGAGAGGCCTTCTCCTTTTCCAGTTCGGCGTTCGCCATCTTCAGCTTCTCTCTTTCAGCGCGCCCGGCCAGCACCTCCCCGCGCAACCTCGTCCCCTCGGCCGCCGATTCAGACTTCGATCTGGCCAGCTCCGACTCTAGCTCGGCGATCCTCTTGTTCCTCGCCCAGACCTCGCCTTTCAAATGATTAGCTCTCGACGTGAGTTCGGCAACGTCAGCCAAAGCCGACGCCAGCCGAGCAGTCTCTTCAGCGCTGGCCTTCTTCAGCCCCTCCATTCCCTTCCGCAGCTCTTCCAGCTCCTTCTTCAGCTTATCCCTCTCGGACTCCAGCTGAGTGACCCTCGCAGCGTTCCTGTCACTCCTTCCCACCACGGTCAGGAGCCTCTGCACGTTCTGAAAATGGAAAAAGTGGGTCAAACCGGGGCAGACGAGCTAAACCACTTGAAGAAGAGCGCTGAAAACACTTACCAGAAGGTTAGCCTGGATCGCCGAGACCATCAGGCTCTCGTTGTCGAACCTCTCGTGCGTCTCCATGTCTCGCGGCAGAGCGCAGACCTTGGCGAGAGCTCCGATGACGTCGGCGTTCCCCATCAGCCGGTCCTCGACGTTCAGAGGCTTACCAGGTTGCGTCTCCATCCTCGATTTCCATGGCGCTAGGGCAGTTCGAGGTCCCGAAGCCGATCCAGAACCTTGCCCTACCGAGATGGTCAGCCCGCGGGTCGCCCCGCCGGTCGACTTGCTGGCCGGCGCACTCTTCTCAGTTGGAGCCTTGACTCCGGGGGCCCGCGCAGGGGTTTTACCCTTCGGAGGCTGTTCAGCCCCCGAGTCCTTCTCCCCCGCCTTGGACTTCTTCCTGGGTGGGGACCCCTCCCTTGGGCGATCCGGCAAGCGTCGCCGAACTCCCTCGCTCGGAGCAGGAGCAGGAGCAGGAGCAGAAGTAGCGCCAGCACCCCCCGAGCCCGAAGCTGCGCGGGTAACTGGCAGATGACGGCGTCGCAGAGGAGGAAGACCCTCGCCTGAACTTGGCCGCCAGATCCTTAACAACTGGCTCCCTCGAGCTTCCCGCCATGTCTTCTTCCCGATCGGAAGAATAAGCGTCCACTATCTGCGTCAGGTTCGGTGGCTCCGAACTAGAAGTGGACGCCTCGGCGCCAGACGCAGCTCGGCTCGAAGCAAGATCGGTCAAAGGGATCCCGGCAGGCACGACAACGGAGACGGTAGGACGATCAGGGTGCGCCTCGTCCACCTCGTCTACTCCGGTTCTCCTGTAGTGACCACAGTACCTCGGCGTGTACCCGAGCAGCTTCCAAGCCGACCTGGTCTCGTGCCCCTTGTATCTTTCAACCTTGTTGATGTCGTCGGTGTTCCTCCTCCAGCCTTCACTCGCAGCTCGGCGTCGCCTCGCGTCTGCCTCTGCACAACAGACAGTAAGAGTGTCAGCTCGGCATCATCAAGATCAAGCAAAGCGAGTAAGAGAAAAGAAGCGATGTTTACTTGGGACAGTCCCGGGGCGACGTGGGACCATCAGCCTCCTGCTTTCGCCAGCGCCGAACTCCCAGTCCCCCGACACACAGAAGAAGGTTTCCTCGGCGTTCTTACTCGAATCCTCCAAGGCCAGGACGAAGCCTCGTCGGTGCGGCTTCACCCGGAGATAGTATTTCCCTTCCCCAGCCTTGCAGATATCGTAGG
The DNA here is from genome assembly GCA_012931725.1 of Litsea cubeba. Lineage (NCBI taxonomy): Eukaryota > Viridiplantae > Streptophyta > Magnoliopsida > Laurales > Lauraceae > Litsea > Litsea cubeba. The sequence continues at coordinate 21,664,523 of CM022951.1, read as the reverse complement.
TATCCTCGATATCATGGACACCTAGGTCGGTCCCCAAAATCTCATTCAGCTTCGCTGTGCCCATGATGACCTTATAGCCATTGGGCATCAGCTGGCACGGGGTAATGGACCAGGTGCTAAGGCAAGCCCTAAGCAAGGGGTGCAGAGGAAATCTGACCCCGCCCTCGATCACGGAGATCAGAGGGAACGGCATCCAGCCGCAGGACCAGCGCATTGTGGCATAATCGACGGAGTCCGCCGGCTTGAGGAGGACTCCCTCCGGAATATTGAAAGCGGCCCTAAATCTGGCTATGCCCTCTTCAGTATCTAAATCAAACCTAGGGGTACCCATGTCTAAGAAGGGTGACAGCAAAGTTAAACCCTAGAAGTCGCGAAACCCCAAGAAAAAGCTACACAGAGGCACGAAGCAACTTACAGAGACAAGTGGGGCGACTCAAGAACAGATCCGGGCACGTCCTATGGTCGTCCTCGCTAGAGAGATCTCGAGCAGCAGAAGAGCAGAAATCAAAGGTGAAGGCAAAGGCAAAGGAAATCAGAAACAAGAAAGGAAGAAGACGACCCTATTTATGGAAAGGGAACCCTCGACGCGCGCTACTTTCGAAATTCGAAAGGACGGATTTCGCGATCCGCGCCCGTTCCATCAATAAGACAGCGCAATCAGTGAAGAGGCTACGCGTGTAGCCGTCGACTCGCTTCCCAGGACAGATAGGGCAGAGCATTTATTGCTTCAGAAAAGTTGAAACGACACCAGGCAATGATCGCCGCATCCCCAGACGAGTTTTTCTAGCTTCCGACCACTAAAGGCTAGGACGCTTAAGAGGTCGAAAGCTAGGGGGCAATTGTGTGGGGAGATTTCCAGAACTCCAGGATTACGCTAATCACAGCTGTGTGGGGAGATTTCCAGAACTCCAGGATTACGCTAATCACAGCCATCAGATGAGACTAAGCATCCTCACGTGCCATCCACGTGGCACCAGACTCACCTCGGCTAACAGGGCAGAGGCCTCAGCCGAAGTCAAACAGCTCCAGGCCGCTAGAGCCGAGCTCGGCCGCCCCATGTGCCCATCTCGGCTGAGAGCTCCACCTCGGCTGAAGGATCCGGGACGAAAGCCGAAGCAAGAAAGAACCTCCACTCGCACCCCTCATCCCCCACGTCATCAGGCACGTGGAGAAATAAGGGCGCGAGCTAGTGAGACAGATGCGACATCCAGCAGTCCGCAATCTTCGCCAGATCACTGACAGGGCGGCATCCAGCGGCTGAAGCCACATCAGGGCAAGGCCCGAGGGCGGATCCGATGGTACCCCAACCGTCAAAGGCGCCCAACACAATCTGGCCCAACAAGACGCGCATTTAATGCGATGTGGGCTGATCCGACTGGCATTAAATGCAGAGTGGGCTGAATTGGACCGCATTTATTACTTTGTGGGCTGATCATGACTTCCCAGTCGAATCATGGGACCCACACCAAGATATCCTCCAAAGATACGACCCAAGCCTCTATAAATAGAGCTTCATACCACATGCAAGGTACGCACAATACAACCCACAGAGCTGTTACTCTGCCTCTCTTCTTCCTCTCCTTCCATGTTCCAGTTCGCTAACTGACTTTGGCATCGGAGAGCCTTGCGCCGCCCAGGCCAGGGTCCTCTGACCGTTTGCTCTTCTCTTTCAGGCTTTCGGACGGTACCCAGTCATCACCAGTTTGGATAAGTCCTCTAAGGCTCCCCGTTATTGTGGGTCATTATTTTCTGCACCTACAGTTTTGATCCAGTAATGCATGATCAAATCACAAATGGGTGTAGGCTCTCCATGAATGGATCTTCAAAGTAGTGTATCTCGATATAACCATCTTCCTTGAACAAAAGATCAAGGTACTCTTCCATGCTCTTAGCGATTTATTCATGATCATTGCAAAAAGACATTGGCTTGTAGTATGGATCAAAGCTTCTGTCATCAGGGTACACGTTGAAGACCGGTGTGTCCTCATCAATATCATCTGAGGACTCATCAAATATCGGAGGCTTAGACCAATTGTCTTCCTTCGATGTTGATGATCGGGCCCTATCCTCACCATAGAAGATCTTCTCATCACCATCGTTATCCGATCCGTCATCTTCATCATCATCATATATGGCTCCCTCATTATCATACTAATCTTCCTCCAATTCATTGTTAAAACCATCAAGATGATGTGTACGAACCATATACTCTAAGCATTGGGTTAGATTTAGATACTCAACTTGCGTTCATATATATTCTAAATTTCTACGTCCCTCAGACTTGGTTCACGACTTGCATTCATTCTCATCAGGGGCAACATAATATTGAGAGACGGATTCACAAAAAATCAAACTCAAAATCAAATATGATCATTTTGCTTTGGCACCAACAGATGACGCAGTCCTGATTTCACAAAATAAGACTAACTAGCTGTTAGGAAAATTGTGTGACCCGACTGCCATGGGCCCACGCCAGATTGAGCCCGATGGTATGCCGCGGAATGAACTCCCAACAAGTCTTGATCTGGTGAGTCAGATAAGGATCAAACTCTTGGTGGTAGAATTTGGATTAAGTTCAGACTCTTAATTGGCAGAATTCTCACGCTGCTCAGGAGATGTGGGATTCCAGAAAGGGTAGAGTCCGTTGTAGTCGTGACTCCTAGGAAGGGAGATTGAAACCCTTGCTTGATTATCTAGTATATCTATCGCAGGTCTACCCCACACCGGAACGCACAAGGTTCTCGGCGAGTTCGGTTCCGACACCCATCTGGGACCAGCTAGTGCTTTCAAATTGTATCCGAGCCTGATCTATGCGTTTTAACGGTTTGGATCTTCTGATAAGGCTGTGGATCGACGGGATCTGAGTCTTCTTCTTCATGAGTTTTCTTTCCGATCGACATTATGTTTTCTATTACGGGAAACAAGGAGGAAGAAGACCGATCTCTTCTTCTCGGATACAAAGATCGAGACCAGAGGGGCCCAACCATGTCCAACCTGATCCGATTCTGAGCCCAACAGCAGAGACTTGCCTCAACGCAAGAACCGGTACTGCACAGTACACGGATGACATCCTCGGGACGCGCGCCAGTGCAAACCTTGCCAAGCTTTCGCTGCAAGCCAACTTTCGGGCCAGGCTACGTTGACACGACCCGTCTTCAGCCCAGTCCACTTCGTTGCAGAGAAGGCTGCTGCAAGAGACACCATCGCGTGCTTGGTTTGTCTCGGTTCGCGCGTCAGAAAGAGGAATTCTAGCTTCGGGACGCGGTGTAGAAGGAAATCTCTCCTTGATTCGGGCACTGCATGCCAAGGCGGGTCAGGTTAGGGCGGGGCGGACGCCGATCGAGTTGGACCAAGCCCGTTACAGTGGAGCCCAAAAGCGCTATTAAGAGCTACACGAGTTCATGGGGCTGACGTCAGACGCTGGTGACGACGGGTTATACTCGGGCGCTGTACGGGTGGCTGACGCAGAGGCAAGGCGTTGCTGATGCAAGCGTGGGCCCAGTCAACTGTCAACAGAAACTTTGACCAGCCATAACTTTTTCATCCGGATTCGGATGGACAAGCAGTTTAGTTCTACGGATTCGTGGTGACGAGCACTACCCAATAACATTGACAGATTTGGGATCCAATGATCAGATATGTTTTGGACCAGATGCAGTCATTCTTGACGCTTGATTATTTGTCGTGCAATATCTGGGTCATCTGAGCTCCGATGGACGATCCGTTTGCGCCTGCGGACTTCTGGCAACAAGATCTATACAAAGCAGTGAGAGATTGACAATCCAATGGTTAGAAAAGTTCTTGGTCAGCGATCACGGTCAATGATATCTTGACTTTTCATTTATTTATGTTGGATATGTCTTATATAATCTGCATTGTATTAAATCACCAATAGCGATATCTTCGACGAGAAGAACCCACTTGTGTAGAGATATCGAATGGGTGCCCTATGTAGGAATTGTGCGTTTATTTGTTGTGATTAGATCCAACTTGTATTTTCTTTTGATGAACCCTTGACGACCACTGCGGTATCATTTAATGGTAATTGGGCATTACCTTGTGCTGTGGGGTATGATAATTGATCCGCAAAATATTTGATGTGTGGATCAAGGGGTCGAGGATTTGATCGAAAGAATGTGAGCACAATCTAACGGCACAAAAGAGACATATGATCTCTAGTTAGTGGTAAAAATTCATAAAAAACCACTGGATCTCGGATGAAAATAATCTATGATGCATGTATGTACTATTAATTGCCTGATGGATGTGTGATTTACAACTAGGTTGATCGGATCACTAATTAAGTGTTGACCACATTGGGAAAACTAATTGATCAATGTGTTCCAATTCTATGTCTATTGTCATGGTCTTCCACTTTAGTGGCGGTGTATCTCTTAAATCCCAAGCCTCTTAAATATTTAAATTTCAATGAAATTTAAGGCAAGAAATAAAAATAATTAATTTTAGTCATGGGGACATGAGAATATGACGGGATAGACAACCTAGTGGATCGGATACAAAGGTTATAGTCGTATAACGGTGGATCTGATGAAGGTGTAAGAACGGACCTGCTGGATCGATTTGTGGTTTTCCATGTGATCTCAAGGATGGAAATTGAAGTTTTTTTTGAATTCATGAAAACAAAATCCGGAGATTGTAAGCATATATAAACGTGGAACAAATTTTGTTGTGTGTTTTAGAAAATGACATGAGTCTACCTGACTCTGAAAATCCAATTTGTTGCATTCTGGGGATGCTTAACTAATTACTACTCTCTGATGAGTAAAATTTGTGGCTCAACTGGTGATAGAATAGATAAGGAAATCTGTTCTGAGGCAATATAGTTGTGATTTGCATGCATGGAAGATTGTTGCATTTTTTTTTCTTTTCTGAGATGATATTTACTTGCTTTATATAGCTTGTAATATTTAAATCTTCTAGTTTTGATTATTCTGTATGTGTTGGATGTTGTGGTTTGGCACACCTATGGCATTTAGAATATGACACATCAACAAAGACAGAATAAATGGACTGGTTGGGATGATACCTTTACCTGACCTTAGTATTTGTGAGCCATGTCTGAGAGGAAAATGGTTGAGTAACTTTTTTTCCGGAATAACTAGAAGTGTGGTTGAATGATATCAAACACTCTAAAAATATGCTGACCGCTTTATTTGTCCAAATTTAAATGGGTGAAGTGATTTGATACTTCGATTGGTGACTTTAGCAAATACATTTCAATTTATCTGATTTGATATAAGCTTGATGTACTGTCAAATTGCTATGAGTGGTATACTGCTGAGTCATGGACCAATAGGGTTGAAAAGTTAATGGATGAGATCCATTAAGTGGGGGAGTGTACCTATGTACGATTCAAGTATATTGTGCATGGAGGAGATAATATATTTATATTTGATTCTGTACACCCTACAGCTAAAATAGTGTGGTTGGAAACTTTTAAATCATTTTTTTTTTGATATATTAGATCCATATTAACCACACGTATCTTCTGCTGTGTGCTGTAAGGGGGAGATATTATTGAGTGCACAATATATATTGAGTCGAAACAACTCCTAAAATTTAGCCCAAAAGACCCATTTATGAGTTATGGACTAGTGCCAAACCTAAAACTTGACCTATGATATTGAGGGGATGTGTTGTACACAAACTATTGGCGGCCACAATTATAATACCAACTGCAAATAGAAACAAAGAAAATCATTCTTTCGTTGAGAAATTGAATCATCCAAAAGGATATCGTGTGATCAATCACAAATATCGGATTATAACCACAGTTCAGAATGTATGCTTCCTTGTGGATCCCATACAAATCCTAGAGATGCACCACAACGTCTCTGAGGATGGAGGGTGTTACGGAAAGTGGGATTTTCAACGTTGGTAGTGTTGGAAGTGTAAGTCCTGGCCAGGGTCCACTTGACAATGAACAACCCGGGTTATTAATTGGGAGTCCTATAGGATTGATAACATTCGACATGGTTGGATGATTGGTGCAGTTATTTGGTTAAAATCTTGCAAGATCTTAATCTGTCATTCGTTGTCAATCTACGCAATATGGTGATCGACCGAACACTATAGATGTGAAAGCAAAATAAGAACCAAGCATGGCAATTGGTCAGTCCAAATAAGGATTGAAGGGCCATGGGTTCTTGGCAATAAAATGATAATGACAGATTGATAGATAAGCACGATGGGTGGCACAAGGATTTAGAAATGAAGGATTTGATTACCGGGAGATTATCTCTCCGAGCGTAAATTCCTATCCATGTGAATCCTAAGGGCAATGGTTGGTTGTGAGAATCTGTTATTGCACATGGTGGATGTAAAGGCTGAGTTCCTAAACGGCAAAAAGTAGGAAAAGCTTTACATGTAATCTGCGGATTTGGTGGTGCACAGATCATGAGGATCAATGAGTACAAATTATCTTTACATAAGAATTTCACGAGGCCATACGTGAAATTAGTTTATCCCCGGCATATGAGATATGCATTTAGGTCAAAGCAGTGGGAGTAGTTATATATTTGTCATTGGATGACATATTGATTGTTGGTGGCGAATTGGAAGCAATCTCCAAACAACAGTGTTGAAGTCTTGATTCATGAAAACATGGGTTGAAGCATTATGTACTGGGCATATGCCGTAACCATGTAAGCCGAATCTGGTACGGACTTTGTCACATGGGTCCGAGTAGGACGCTGTGTTAAAACAGTTGGATATGGAGATGTGCAAGCCAATCGATACTGTCATTTGCATGTGTATGAAATTGTCCAACAATCAGGATCCCATTAGTGAGAAGGACATGCTCATGACCGGAGACAGGCCTTACTCGAGGATAGTGGGAGGTGCATAATGCATGACATCCTCATCGTGCATAAAATGCTGTGATTCCGGATTTATGAGACCGGAAATGGATCGCCAATGGTCTCATAATTAGATTCCTAAGTTATCCGGGTGTACCTGATATCGCAAGTAATAAGAGGAATCTGTGTACATCAAAAATTTTGCTACACCGTTTTTCGTGGCACGATTGTTGTCTTGGAACTGCATGGTTGTATGGTTGCCTCTTGGGATGATGACTTGGACGAGAGGGAATCCATGTCTGGTTATATTTAACCCTTTGGCAAAGGTCTTGATTTTTCTGGTATAAAGAAAACAAACATGGTAGCTCTGTTGAGAACAGAAGCTGGGATACAACCTGCGATGCAGTAAACCAAGTGGCCATCAGGTTGGATCTCTACATCGATATTTGAAGTTGGTAAGAACCATGAGCCGGTGCAAATGTTATGAGTCCACCATTACATCAGTGAATGGAACCACAATTCCACAATCCCTCAAGATATTAAATTGTTATATCTGCATACCTAAAACGTGGGAGAGAAACTTAAGATTTCAATCTCAAGGACCCCACTGGTGGAATTGACGTGTATTCCTTCATTAAGCCTTTTCCTTGGCTAGAGATGTATGTAGGGACTAGTGTATATGTTGATGTACATTGGCACGTTTGTTTTACATGGCACTCGTAACCATGTTTGTTTTCTGGTATAAAGAAAACAAACACGGTAGCTCTGTTAAGAATAGAAGCTGGGATACAATCTGCGATGCAGTAAACCAAGTGGCCATCAGGTTGGATCTCTTCATCGATATTTGAAGTTGGTAAGAACCATGAGCCGGTGTAAATGTTACGAGTCTACCATTACATCGGTGAATGGAACCACAATTCCATAATTCCTCAATATATTAAATTGTTATATCTGTATACCTAAAACATGGGAGAGAAATTTGAGATTTCAATCTCAAGGACCCCACTGGTGGAATTGACGTGTATTCCTTCATTAAGCCTTTTTCCTTGGCTAGAGATGTATGTAGGGACTAGAGTATATGTTGATGTACATTGGCACGTTTGTTTTACATGGCACTCGTAACCATGTTTGTTTTCTGGTATAAAGAAAACAAACGCGGGTAGCTCTGTTAAGAACAGAAGCTAGGATACAACCTGCGATGCAGTAAACCAAGTGGCCATCAGGTTGGATCTCTTCATCGATATTTGAAGTTGGTAAGAACCATGAGCCGGTGCAAATGTTACGAGTCTACCATTACATCGATGAATGGAACCACAATTCCATAATTCCTCAATATATTAAATTGTTATATCTGTATACCTAAAACGTGGGAGAGAAACTTGAGATTTCAATCTCAAGGACCCCACTGGTGGAATTGACGTGTATTCCTTCATTGAGCCTTTTCCTTGGCTAGAGATGTATGTAGGGCCTAGAGTATATGTTGATGTACATTGGCACGTTTGTTTTACATGGCACTCGTAACCATGTTTGTTTTCTGGTATAAAGAAAACAAACACGGTAGCTCTGTTAAGAACAAAAGCTGGGATACAACCTGCGATGCAGTAAACCAAGTGGCCATCAGGTTGGATCTCTTCATCGATATTTGAAGTTGTTAAGAACCATGAGCCGGTGCAAATGTTACGAGTCTACCATTACATCGGTGAATGGAACCACAATTCCATAATTCCTCAATATATTAAATTGTTATATCTGTATACGTAAAACGTGGGAGAGAAACTTGAGATTTCAATCTCAAGGACCCCACTGGTGGAATTGACGTGTATTCCTTCATTAAGCCTTTTCCTTGGCTAGAGATGTATGTAGGGACTAGAGTATATGTTGATGTACATTGGCACGTTTGTTTTACATGGCATTCGTGCCAAGTGGGAGATTGTTAGGAAAATTATGTGGCCCGACTGCCATTGGGCCCACGCCAGATTGAGCCCGGCGGTGTGCCGCGGATGAACTCCCAACAAGTCTTGATCTGGTGAGTCAGATAAGGATCAAACTCTTGGTGGTAGAGTTTGGATCAAGTTCAGACTCTTAGTTGACAGAATTCTCATGCTGGTCAGGAGATGTGGGATTCCAAGAGGGGTAGAGTCTGTTGTAGTCGTGACTCCTAGGGATTGCTCTATATAAGGGAGATGGGAACCCTTGCTTGATTATCTAGTAAATCGGAGAGCATTCGCAGCGAGTTTGCAGGTCTACCCCATACCGGAACACACAAGGTTCTCGACGAGTTCTGTTCCGACATCCATCTGGGACCAGCTAGTTCTTTCACTAGCTAGGGCCCATATAAACCAAAAATAGAAAATCCAGCAAATAGGGTTGTCCACTTGTCGCATACAATTAACAGAAAATTATAGAATTTAAATAAGCAAAGAACAACTTCTCAATCTTCTAATTAATAACCACACGATATTAAAGGGAAAGGAAAAGAACAAGGAAAAACACTGTATCTCTTCTTCTTAATTTTTACTAAAGCAAAAACAAAACTGGCAAACATTGTACTATTGTAATCGACTGGTCGATTGTATATAGAGCATACAATTTATCAAGCAAAAAAAAATCTCTAGGAAATACCTACCAATTAGCTTCTTACAATTAGAAGTCCCACTGATAATTTCCTAATCACATCAAGCTTTGATTTCTAAAAAAATCAAAAGAAGTCACAAGTTTCCCAAATCCTAGTCGTCATTGTACTCTTCTAAGAGATTGGCATGGACCACCCTTTGATGAAACAAGCCAACAATATGAAAGAGTATTCATAGGGGACCCCTATAGTGCAAGTCTCCAAGTGGGATGAGTTTGGAATGGCCCACCAAATCAAGGCTCCAAAGCTGTTGCACGTACAACTCTATTTGAGACTCTTTTGAGGCCCAATTGATCCTTTGGCTCTTTAATTATAAGTGTGTGTCCAGGTTTCTATACTTGATCACAAGCATCCAAATTTTCCAAAGCATTAAATAATCAGTTTCCTTGTTCTTCCTCAGCTGATGTAAATTGATTGGCACTAGAAACCCACTCTTTAATAAAGGATTGATGAGAGGATGACCCAGCGGATGTAAATTGATTGGCACTAGAAACCCACTCTTTAATTGATTGGCACTAGAAACCCACTCTTTTTAATAAAGGATTGAGAGGATGACCCATTCAATCCTATTCCATCTTTATGCAATCCCTTCCTACAGTGGGATTACTTTCCTGACAACAATTGTAGATGCTCATGGTAGATGCTTTATTTTATTTTTTTTTGAAATTTTTACCATACGGGATATAAAAGACTATAAATTTCTCAAAATGGTGTTAACCAAAACTATATCCCAAATATAACTACGTACTGTATATGGGACCCCAATTTCTTTTTCCAATTCTACCCACTTTGTGCGATATCGTATAATCTATGTGATATCGCACAAACTGTTCGATATCCCTCTTACATTTCTCTCTGTTTCCATCTCCTAAAGCACTAAACCTCCTTTTTTTTTCTGCGACCTTCTCATTCTTACTACTTTCTCAATCGTTAAAAAAGATTCCCAAAAGGAGTAGTCTTTCATTCTCTTCACCTAAAGATAATTAATGAGAAGCAGTTCCAAAAGCATACATTTACCACAAAAATTTTCAAGGTATTGATATTGTGAATCCATCCCTTGTCCTCAGGGTAACGTTATCACAATAGGACAATGACCAAATGGAAAAGTAAAATGAAGAGGAGTTGTGGAGAAACATTGAGATACTTTTGAATAAATGAAAAAGCAACGGAGAAACCCTATTCAAAATATTTTTTAACGATGGAGAAAGTAGTAAGAACGAAGAAAGTCGTAAGAAGAAATGGAGGTTTAGCGCTTAGGAGATGGGAATGGAAGAAAATATAAGAGAAAACTGATTATTTTCACCTTCAATTTGTACGATATTGCACACAGAGTGAGCAATATCGCACAATATGGGTAAAGGAAAAGGAATTTGGAGCCCCATGTACAACACCTCAGCAGGAGAAGGGCCGCCCTCTTTGAAAAGTACCACTTGATGGGACATGTTTCATTGACTTAGCTGGCCAGTTGCCCTTCTTACTACGTTTATGATAATATGCCCAAATGAATCCGTTGTTAATAAGTGGCACATCTCTCCCAACATTTTTAGACTATTTGTTCCATATATTTTGTTACAGTGACTCAGTCTTACTCATGTGATTCCACCCTAATTTCGACCAGTACACAGTGACTCAGGCTTAGCCACGGTTGGATTTGTGCTGATCCGAGGATGTTGCATAGAGAAGAAACTTACATTCCTCTCCCTCCCTCCAACAGGAAATCAAAACCTTCTTAGTAAAAAAATTAATTCATTTTCTTCCATATCACACGGAGAAAATTTTCATCACGAATGAGTAAGCTATGTAAAAACCCTAATTACTTTTCTCTCTTTGAAAAATTCTATTTCTATACTTATACAAACGGATCCTGGTATGTTTCGTTAGAAGAATTTTTTATATGAAATTAAATTTATTGGGGATTTATGACATGATGTGACATCTTATTTTATAAGCATTCCAAATACTCTGTTTGATACAAAAATTTATAATTTTAATCCACTTGAAAAAGGCATTTTTAGCCTTATAAATTTCAAGAACTCCAGACTTCTAAATGCTAGACAAGGGCTGAACATTTAGATTTTTTATACTTAGGGAGGCAGCATTTAAAATTCTCATAATTCTTCAAGATAAAAAAAAAAAAAACTCACAATCCTTCTAACCAAAGAGGCAATCTCCTTGGCAACCTTTCACTATGAAATTGATATCTCAGACTTTATTATGGTGCAGGTATTCTCATGCCTGCTCCTATGGACCATGTCACATGGTAAAAGATTTTATCCTTTTAATTTTTCTACTTTATATCACCTTGTTCCCTTCAAAATTAAGTCAACCAAGACCTAACATTAATCTAACAGCAAAATCCTATACGCATACGACATCACAGCCACCACCACCCTCCTAGAAAGTAAGGTACAAATATGACTCCCTCAGACAAGCTTCCTCTCCTCTTTCTCCTCCTCACCATCTTCATCTCCACCACCCATGCAGCCACTTTTGTAATCCGAAACCAATGTCCCTTCACTGTTTGGGCCGCAGCTGTCCCCGGCGGGGGCCGGCGGCTCGACCGGGGCCAGTCATGGACCATCAATGTGCCAGCAGGAACGGCCGGTGCCCGCATCTGGGGCCGCACTGGGTGCAACTTTGATGCCAGTGGCCGTGGGCACTGTCAGACCGGTGACTGCGGCGGTGTCCTCCAGTGCTCCGCCTACGGTGTGCCGCCGAACACTCTTGCCGAGTATGCCCTGAAGCAATTCTCCAACCTTGACTTCTACGATATATCGCTGGTGGACGGGTTTAACATCCCTATGGACTTCAGCCCCACCGGCGGCGGTTGCCGGGGCATTCGGTGTTACTGCTGATATCAACGGGCAGTGCCCGAATGTGCTGAGGGTGCCCGGCGGGTGCAACAACCCCTGCACTACGTTCAAGACCAATGAGTACTGTTGAAATTCCGGCAGCTGTGTGCCCACCAACTTTTCTAAGTTCTTTAAGCAGAGGTGCCCAGATGCTTACAGTTACCCTAAGGATGATCCTACTAGCTTATTTACATGTCCCAGTGGCGTGAACTACAGGGTGGTGTTTTGCCCCACGGGCTCTGTAACATTCCGACCCTTAACCTATATTAATTATAGCTAATTGCTTGATTAGTTAGTAAGTGTGTTTAGAGTCTTAGCGAGTCGGGTTTGACGTATAAATCATGTGGGTGAAATCTCACGTGATTCGGAGCACGTTTGGGTATAGTAGGGGGTTGGTTTGCAATTTGGGAAGTTTTCAGGGGCTTAATTGAGATTATGAGTTTTTGTGAATTTGGGTGCATTGGATAGGTCTCATCATTTCATGAACTTTAGTCTTCTATCGCGTTTCGATTCGACGCGAGGAAGAGGCCCAAATAATCACTTAAGTGAATTAAGGACTAAAACCATAATTTTTATACTTATCCAATGACTCATATCAACCCATTTCATATGGCAACACCTCATCACATCCGGATGAGTCATTCCATTCTTCATCTCTGTCTCTTCATTCACTACTATTCCCTTCTTCTTCCTCTTCACTGTCTCCTTGCCAAAACCAGCCATAGTCTCTCCATTTTCACAAGCCAAGCATCACATCTTCTTCCTCAAGCTCTAAGGAACTCAACAATTCCATTTTCAAGAACTTCCAACCACAATCCATTGAAAGGTAGGCTTCCAGAGATTTTAACCAAAGTGAATCTTCTTCTTTTTAGTTAGAAATGGATTAGGGAGACTCACTACTACCCATTGCATTCATTTTGTAGAGTGATTTTGGGATTGAGAAGCTTTTACACCCTTTGAGCTCAAAAAGAGAGATTTCCTTAATTCTCTTGATTTTTTGTTTAGCTCATTACTAAGGCAAGTTAATATATATTTATGCTTGGATATACTGTTTCTTCCTTGAATTGATGATTGATTATGTCTAGATAACCCAATGCTCTAATCTTGATAATTTGAATTGAAAACATGATAAATTGGGTTAATTGTCTAATGAATTGGATTGGAAATGAAATGGATAGATTGAGAGGTTTAGAGGACTTGAAAGGATGTGATTTTATCCTTGAATGGCTGTGAAACAGGTTCAAGGATTTTGGGAAACTGAAAGGGACCAAATACACATCAGTTACAGAACTGATGTTCTGTAACTGTGTGTGCTCGGTCGACCGGCCCAGGGCTTCGGTCGACCGAAGACACAGGGTCAGGTGCGGACAGTACCTGACCATTTTACTGTTCATCATTTCTGCATATTAATGCAGGTCGACCCGGGCTGTACTAGGTCGACCGGGACAACTGTAGAGGACCTTTTGAGGGACTCTTTTGACCTCTTTTTCTATTGGACTTGTATGGAACATTGGCTACCTTTATGGACTCATTTGACTTGATATGAGGAGTGTTTTGGAGCATGCATTTCTCATTGTTATTCCTATTTTCTCGGTGTTCAACTTATATCAATCTTGAACGGTACGGGACAACGGGATACCTCTTTTATATCTATGCACGAAGATTGTTTGTTCAGGTATCGCGAACCTTATTCCTTTCGTTGACTGAGTATAGTTGTACGAGACTATGGTAATAACTATTGACCTAAGATTGGATTGTTTATTGCTCTCGACTCTACATAGTACAATTGGGTACTTTCTACATGAGATGTTCATGTTCTATAGATTGCTTTACTTATTTTGGTTTGGGATCAAATGATGAATTTAGATGATGACCTAGGATCCCCTTGATGTCTTGTTTATCTTGTATATAATTGATGGAAGTGTTGAGATTAGGCGGCTTTAATCGTAAAAGCTTGATGAGGACTACTATGGTATTAATACTTGAATAAACTTGCTTGATAGTCTTGATTTGATTGATGGAAAGTAGTCTCTCAATTGTTTATGAATCTTGTTCACGCAAGAAAGCCTAGTCTCCTCACTCCTACTTGTCTAGGACTCTTGTGTCAGGCATCACTCAGTTGTCAACGCCCAACACATGGTGGGGCACCACATGTGTGAGGACCTTGGTTTGAAAGTCTGCGCAGTACTACTTTTTATATTTTGATGGATTGTACACCATCGGATACATCTTACATTATTGATCTTGTTTGGCCTTTAGTATCCATCTTGCTTGCTTACTTGTTTGCCGGGTTTTCATCCCGTGCCACTCTACCACAACTCTCATGTTGAGTATGGAGGGTCCTTGTTGAAACTATCCGTGGTGTATTAGCTTGTGTGATTTGCCTATTTGCTAGATTGTTTATGACTCGTATACTATGTATTTCTTATGTCTGAAATGCATATGTTTCTATTGATCTTGTCTCTTGTCTACTCTGATTCGATATGTATATCTTGTTGTCATTTGTATATATATTGCTTGCCAATCATCGTGTTGACGATGTTACTCTTGGTGCATAGGTACCGAACCCTTCTATATCGAGGAGGAGACGACGGAAGAAGTACAGGCGGATCAGTCTGATGACTTCTTAGATTTTAGTACGGACGGCATTGTATAGTCGTACTGACCCCGTACTCGAGAGCCTTCATGTTTATCTTGATAGATTTATCTTTTGTACTTTTGTTTATCTTTTGATTAGGCCTTAGTGTTGATGTGGCCTAATGTTGTAAATATTACTTTTGAGTTAAAGTGTTTAAACTCTGAACTTTAATGATGATATATAGTATGGTTCCAAACTATGCATCTTTAAGATACCATTTGTAATTATTAAGCTTCCGCTATTGATTGTTTGTATTTGAGGAAATGTTTATACCTCACAGCGGTCTTCGATCCAATTGGGACACGATTGGGGCTAAGTTATATTTGACTTATGTTGTAAAAAGTTTTAATTAGCCCTAATCTCACGTATAACCCCGGTTTAAATATTGGGGACGTGACAAGTGGTATCAGAGCATTATTGGTTTCTAGATTTAAAAACAAGTAGAAACTAAGACGTGTGAGGATTGGATTTTTATTTTTGGGTATCTTAGCTTTTGTAGATTGTATAGTTTGTTTGTTAGATCAAGTCCCATAGGACTAACGATTCTTATGTTTCAGGATGGCTGGCAGAAATAGGCGTCCTACTGGTAACCCAGAAAGTAGTAATGCTAATGCCAATGACCGTGATTCCATGGAAGATAGATTCAACAAGCTGATGCAAGCCTTTGTTGCTTCGCAAGAATCACAAACTCAGATGATGGCTGTATTACAGAGGCCAATTCCAGCTACACAGGTCATTATGCCAGAAAGAGCAATAGATCCTAATGAGGTATTTGACAAATTTAAGAAGAGGAATCCGCCAGAATTTTATGGAAATGAAGATCCACTTGATGCTGATGAGTGGGTTGTACAGATAGAGAAGATATTTGATGTCTTCAAATGCACAGGGAAGGAGCGGGTTCAACTGGCAGCTTATATGCTTCGAGGAACAGCAGAAATGTGGTGGAAATCAGTCAAGACTCCTTTTGTTACAATTGAGGATGAGACTGCATGGGAATCTTTTAGTACATTGTTTCGTACTAAGTTTATTCCACCTGATATTACAGCATTGAAGATAGCAGAGTTTGAGACTCTTCAGCAGGGAGAAGACTCAGTTCAAGTTTATGAGCAGCGGTTCACTAACTTATCCCGATTTGCACCATCGCTAGTACAAACTGAAGCAGATAAGGTTATGAGGTTTATTAGGGGACTGAACCCCAACATCAAAGAAATGGTGACCAGCGTTACTTTGGCCACCTATGAAGAAAACCTCAAGCGTGCTTATTGGGCTGAAGAATCCATCAGGGAGAAAGCCCGTTACAATCAGAACCTCAGACAATTTCAGACTCAATGTAAGAGCCAGACTTCAAACTATCAGTATCAGCAATACCAGCAGCAATACCAGCAACGTCCACAACAACAACAGTATCAGCAGCAGAAGTCACAGCCACAGTATCAGCAGCAAGGCAAGAAGCCTAAGTTTGATCAACCCCAGAGACTTCATTGTGTTCATTGTGGTAAGAACCACCTGTCAGTTGAATGCAGAGTGATGTCAGGAGCATGTTTTGAGTGTGGCTTGCAAGGTCACCAAGTGAAAGATTGCCCTAAGAAGCAAGGGCAAGGTGTGAAGAATGTAGCTCCAAGACCACCTATTGCAGCACAGCCTTTAAGGCAAGCTCCACAGCAGCAGCAGCAACAGTTTCGAACTTCAGCTCCACCACAAGGCAGGGGACAATTCAGACCCCAAGGACAGCAAGGACAACAAAGGCCTCAGGGATTTCAGCAAGGACAACAGCAGAAGTATCAGCAGAGACCTCAGCAGCATGGTAGACTTAATGCCTTGGATATGCAGGAGGGAGAGGATATTGGAGGAGTTGTGGAAGGTACACTCTCTATTTTAGATGTACCCGCTAGAGTCTTATTCGATTCTGGTTCCACACACTCGTTTATATCACCTATTTTTGCTGCATGTTTGGTGGGTGACATAGCTCCATTGCATTATATTTTGTTAGTTAGTACTCCCTTAGGGAAAACTGTGCGATGTGAGTCCTATTTTCCAGCGTGCAAGTTGCAGATAGGGACTTACATCCTATTTGCAGATTTGATCATCCTAGAGATGCAAGATTTTGATGTGATTTTGGGAATGGATTGGTTATCCGTATACCGGGCAGTAATGGACTGTTTCTACAAGACCATCAGATTGCAAGTGTTAGCAGACACTGTGGAGATCGTTGGTAAGCGGAGACCCATGTCCACTAGTGTTATTTCAGCCTTGAGGGCAGATCGTTTGATTAAGAGTGGATGTGAAGGTTATGTGGCATTTATCACGGAGGATAGATTGTCCAAAGCGGTGGAGGATATTCCAGTTGCATGTGAATTCCCGGATGTCTTTCCGGAGGAGATACCTGGATTACCACCGATTCGGGAGATAGATTTTACGATTGAACTTGTGCCAGGGACGGCACCAATTTCAAAAGCTCCTTATCGTATGGCTCCAGCGGAGCTAAGAGAATTGAAAGCTCAATTACAAGATCTCTTGGACAAAGGATTTGTGAGACCGAGTGTGTCACCATGGGGTGCACCGGTTTTGTTTGTAAAGAAGAAAGATGGTACAATGCGTATGTGCATAGACTATAGACAGCTGAATCAGGTTACAATTAAGAACAAGTATCCTTTACCTAGGATAGATGAATTATTTGATCAGCTGCAAGGAGCACAATACTTCTCTAAAATTGATTTGAGATCAGGCTACCATCAGTTGCGAGTCAAGGACTCAGATGTGCAGAAGACAGCCTTCAGGACCAGATATGGCCATTATGAATTTTTGGTGATGCCATTTGGGCTAACCAATGCACCGAGTGTATTCATGGCCTTGATGAACAAGATCTTTGCTCCATGCTTAGACCAGTTCACAGTGGTGTTCATAGACGATGTTTTGGTCTATTCGAGATCCAGAGAAGATCATGCGGAGCATTTGAGAGCTTCATTACAGATCTTGAGAGAGAATCAGCGCTATGCAAAGCTAAGTAAGTGTGATTTTTGGCTGGAGCAAGTGTCTTTTCTAGGACACATCATCTCTAAAGAAGGTTTGGCAGTAGATCCAGCGAAGATTGAAGCAGTTGTCAGTTGGCAGAGTCCGAAGACAGTAGCACAAATCAGGAGTTTTCTAGGTTTGGCAGGGTATTACAGAAGATTTGTAAAAGGATTTTCCAGCATAGCAGCTCCATTGACTAAATTGACAAGGAAAGACGTTCCTTTTGTCTGGACAGAACAGTGTGAGGCTAATTTTCAAGAGTTGAAGGCTAGATTGACTACAGCTCCAGTTCTTACTTTACCTACGGAGACCGGAGGGTTTGTAATTTTTACAGATGCTTCAGGTATTGGTTTAGGATGTGTACTCATGCAGGAAGGAAAAGTAGTAGCCTACGGGTCCAGACAACTGAAAGAGCATGAGAAGAAATATGCTACCCATGATTTGGAACTAGCAGCAGTGGTTATGGCACTGAAGTTATGGAGACACTACCTGTATGGAGAAAAATTTGAGGTTCACTCGGATCACAGGAGTCTTCAATACTTGTTCGGGCAGAAAGATCTGAATATGAGGCAGACCAGATGGATGGAGTACATCAAAGACTTCGATTTCCGATTAAATATCATCCCGGGAAAGCAAATGTGGTTGCAGATGCATTGAGCAGGAAGGAAGCAACTATCGGATGTTTACAAGTAGAATGGTCTTTGACAGAAGTATTCAGAGATTTAGATATAGAATTTCAGCCTCAGTCTGAGAGGGTGATGATTGCAAACATGCATACTTGGGAGCCAGAGATTTTGGATAGAATCAAGAGCAGTCAAGGAGAAGATCCTGAATTAGTCAGGATAATTGATAATATATCAGACAGACCAGAGTTCAGACTCGTGGAGGGTGTGCTATATTGTCAGGATAGATTGTGTGTTCCGGATGTACATGATTTGAAGAACGAGATTATGGTTGAAGCACACCATTCTCGTTATGCTATCCATCCAGGGAGCACTAAGATGTACCAGAATCTGAAGAACTTTTATTGGTGGAATAACATGAAGAAGGAGATTGCAGGATTTGTCTCAAGATGTCTTGTGTGTCAACAAGTGAAGGCTGAACATCAAAGACCTCCAGGATTACTTCAACCATTGAAGACACCGGAATGGAAGTGGGAGCACATTACCATGGACTTCGTTGCAGGATTACCACCTACGAAGGGACATGATAGTATTTGGGTGATTGTCGACAGACTCACCAAGTCAGCTCATTTCATTCCAATGAAGATGAGAGGATCCATGGATATTTTGGCACGCAAGTACATAGATGACATAGTCAGATTACATGGAGTTCCAGAGTCTATTGTATCAGACAGAGACACAAGATTTGTGGGTAGATTTTGGGTTAGTTTGCAAGCAGCCTTGGGTACGACATTAAATTTTAGCACTGCGTATCATCCTCAGACCGATGGACAGACTGAGAGAACGAACCAAACTATGGAGGATATGTTGCGGGCATGTGTTCTCGATTTCGGGAAAGACTGGGAGAAGAGTCTTCCTTTGTGCGAGTTTGCCTACAACAACAGCTATCACTCCAGTATCGGGATGGCACTGTTCGAAGCTTTGTATGGACGGAGATGCAGAACCCCGATTTGTTGGGAAGAGATTGGTGTTCGTAGTTTTCATGGACCTTCGATCATCAGTGATACCAGTGAGAAAGTGAAGCAAGTCATTGACAGGCTGAAGATTGCAAGGAACCGCCAGAAGAGTTACGCAGACCTCAAGAGGAGAGATTTAGAGTTCAAGGTTGGAGACAAAGTTTTTCTTAAGGTCTCACCGACTAGAGGGACTATGAGGTTTGGACAGAAAGGTAAGTTGACTCGGAGATTTATCGGACCTTTTGAGATTGATATGCGCGTGGGAGAAGTGGCTTACAGATTGATTTTACCACCAGCATTATCAGGAGTTCACAGGGTTTTTCATGTTTCCATGTTGAGGAGATATGTACCAGACCCTACCCATGTGCTTCATTATGAGCCTTTAGATGTCCAGCCGGATACTACATTTGTTGAGAGGCCGAAGGAGATCATAGACACCAAGGAACATGTTTTGAGGACTAGGACTATTCACTGGGTCAAAGTACAGTGGGAGCATCATAGTCCGAACGAAGCAACTTGGGAACTCAGGGATCAGATTAAGGAGAAATATCCAGAGCTTCTACCAGAGGTGTGTGAAATATTTGGAGGACCAAATAGTCCAAGGGGGGGAGGATGTAACATTCCGACCCTTAACCTATATTAATTATAGCTAATTGCTTGATTAGTTAGTAAGTGTGTTTAGAGTCTTAGCGAGTCGGGTTTGACGTATAAATCATGTGGGTGAAATCTCACGTGATTCGGAGCACGTTTGGGTATAGTAGGGGGTTGGTTTGCAATTTGGGAAGTTTTCAGGGGCTTAATTGAGATTATGAGTTTTTGTGAATTTGGGTGCATTGGATAGGTCTCATCATTTCATGAACTTTAGTCTTCTATCGCGTTTCGATTCGACGCGAGGAAGAGGCCCAAATAATCACTTAAGTGAATTAAGGACTAAAACCATAATTTTTATACTTATCCAATGACTCATATCAACCCATTTCATATGGCAACACCTCATCACATCCGGATGAGTCATTCCATTCTTCATCTCTGTCTCTTCATTCACTACTATTCCCTTCTTCTTCCTCTTCACTGTCTCCTTGCCAAACCAGCCATAGTCTCTCCATTTTCACAAGCCAAGCATCACATCTTCTTCCTCAAGCTCTAAGGAACTCAACAATTCCATTTTCAAGAACTTCCAACCACAATCCATTGAAAGGTAGGCTTCCAGAGATTTTAACCAAAGTGAATCTTCTTCTTTTTAGTTAGAAATGGATTAGGGAGACTCACTACTACCCATTGCATTCATTTTGTAGAGTGATTTTGGGATTGAGAAGCTTTTACACCCTTTGAGCTCAAAAAGAGAGATTTCCTTAATTCTCTTGATTTTTGGTTTAGCTCATTACTAAGGCAAGTTAATATATATTTATGCTTGGATATACTGTTTCTTCCTTGAATTGATGATTGATTATGTCTAGATAACCCAATGCTCTAATCTTGATAATTTGAATTGAAAACATGATAAATTGGGTTAATTGTCTAATGAATTGGTTTGAAAATGAAATGGATAGATTGAGAGGTTTAGAGGACTTGAAAGGATGTGATTTTATCCTTGAATGGCTGTGAAACAGGTTCAAGGATTTTGGGAAACTGAAAGGGACCAAATACACATCAGTTACAGAACTGATGTTCTGTAACTGTGTGTGCTCGGTCGACCGGCCCAGGGCTTCGGTCGACCGAAGACACAGGGTCAGGTGCGGACAGTACCTGACCATTTTACTGTTCATCATTTCTGCATATTAATGCAGGTCGACCCGGGCTGTACTAGGTCGACCGGGACAACTGTAGAGGACCTTTTGAGGGACTCTTTTGACCTCTTTTTCTATTGGACTTGTATGGAACATTGGCTACCTTTATGGACTCATTTGACTTGATATGAGGAGTGTTTTGGAGCATGCATTTCTCATTGTTATTCCTATTTTCTCGGTGTTCAACTTATATCAATCTTGAACGGTACGGGACAACGGGATACCTCTTTTATATCTATGCACGAAGATTGTTTGTTCAGGTATCGCGAACCTTATTCCTTTCGTTGACTGAGTATAGTTGTACGAGACTATGGTAATAACTATTGACCTAAGATTGGATTGTTTATTGCTCTCGACTCTACATAGTACAATTGGGTACTTTCTACATGAGATGTTCATGTTCTATAGATTGCTTTACTTATTTTGGTTTGGGATCAAATGATGAATTTAGATGATGACCTAGGATCCCCTTGATGTCTTGTTTATCTTGTATATAATTGATGGAAGTGTTGAGATTAGGCGGCTTTAATCGTAAAAGCTTGATGAGGACTACTATGGTATTAATACTTGAATAAACTTGCTTGATAGTCTTGATTTGATTGATGGAAAGTAGTCTCTCAATTGTTTATGAATCTTGTTCACGCAAGAAAGCCTAGTCTCCTCACTCCTACTTGTCTAGGACTCTAGTGTCAGGCATCACTCAGTTGTCAACGCCCAACACATGGTGGGGCACCACATGTGTGAGGACCTTGGTTTGAAAGTCTGCGCAGTACTACTTTTTATATTTTGATGGATTGTACACCATCGGATACATCTTGCATTATTGATCTTGTTTGGCCTTTAGTATCCATCTTGCTTGCTTACTTGTTTGCCGGGTTTTCATCCCGTGCCACTCTACCACAACTCTCATGTTGAGTATGGAGGGTCCTTGTTGAAACTATCCGTGGTATATTAGCTTGTGTGATTTGCCTATTTGCTAGATTGTTTATGACTCGTATACTATGTATTTCTTATGTCTGAAATGCATATGTTTCTATTGATCTTGTCTCTTGTCTACTCTGATTCGATATGTATATCTTGTTGTCATTTGTATATATATTGCTTGCCAATCATCGTGTTGACGATGTTACTCTTGGTGCATAGGTACCGAACCCTTCTATATCGAGGAGGAGACGACGGAAGAAGTACAGGCGGATCAGTCTGATGACTTCTTAGATTTTAGTACGGACGGCATTGTATAGTCGTACTGACCCCGTACTCGAGAGCCTTCATGTTTATCTTGATAGATTTATCTTTTGTACTTTTGTTTATCTTTTGATTAGGCCTTAGTGTTGATGTGGCCTAATGTTGTAAATATTACTTTTGAGTTAAAGTGTTTAAACTCTGAACTTTAATGATGATATATAGTATGGTTCCAAACTATGCATCTTTAAGATACCATTTGTAATTATTAAGCTTCCGCTATTGATTGTTTGTATTTGAGGAAATGTTTATACCTCACAGCGGTCTTCGATCCAATTGGGACACGATTGGGGCTAAGTTATATTTGACTTATGTTGTAAAAAGTTTTAATTAGCCCTAATCTCACGTATAACCCCGGTTTAAATATTGGGGACGTGACAGGCTCCTCTGCCTCCTCTCTGCCTCTCTTCTCTCAGTGAGGAGGGAGAGGAGATTCACATGTTCCTCTTTTGGTGTGTGTGTATGTAAACATCTAAAATAATCTCTGGGTGTTGAGAACTACTTCTAAGATTTCAAAGACTTTATAATATTAAGAGTTGAGAGATTCAGATGTTGCTCTTCTGGTCTCTGGGTGTTGAGAACTAGTAAGATTTCAAAGACTATATAGTAAGGATATATGTTATGTTTAAGAGAGTGGAATGTGGAATTATATATTCTATATCCATTGACTTGGTTTTTTCTTAATAATAATAAAAAAGAGAGACAGGGTGGGTGGGTGGAAATTTTAAACTGCCCCCTCAATCTGAACCTGATCTAGCAATTCAGGGTTGACTTATTATCTGTTTAATTAGTAGCAGTCTTGGATTGAAAATTTATTGGGTTTAGCTGATTTCTAGAAAACCCAATAGTATGAGTAAAGTATACAAGATAAATTGGAAAACAGATGGAAGTATTTATAGATTCAACGTCTCTCTTCAAAAAGGACCATTTGAGCTTCTAAGGAGGAAGCTTGGCTCATTTCTAGAAAATCACTTTTATGGAAAATTTTGAAATTAGCGAAACTTTCTTTAATTTCTTTATATAATTTTGAATTATCAAAGTGTTATACTTAAGGTCATGATTAGGCTAATGGTGATGAAAGGATGTAGGGTTCGTATTTCAAAAGTTTGGTTTTTTGTGAATTTTATGATATGGAATGTAAGGTTTTACTTGCCACAATTACTGCATTCATGTGTACTAGAATGCATCAATTTTGGAAATCAAACTAAAGTATTTTCACTGTAACCCTATATAAGCTTTTGTTCTATTCTTCTTTCATTGCTGTTGTGAGTCTTGGATTAATGTGAACCTGAAATCAACTAGTTGAGAAGTGAATTTTTTCTCTTTAATTTTTCATATATAATGACCAAAAGACAAAAAAAAAAAAAAAAAAAAAAAAAAAAAAAATATTGGACACAGGCCTGTCGGGGGTTGTCCAATCCCGGCCCTAAATTGAATGGGCTTACGTCAAATCCCGTTCCGTGCAGGCCCGGGCCCGGACTTAGCCCAATCTTGAACACAAGCTAAACATTAGTTGTCTTGCCCTCCAGGAGGGCCCCACAGAAAGTGGGCTTTTTCTTGTTCCTATTGGGTCTGGCCATATAAATGGATGGGAAGTTTTTCCACGTCATCAAGGTGGGTGCTGTTAAATTCAGGTGGGTTCAGGTTATTTATGGGCTCCACATCCAGATCAAAATGTGCACATATGAATGTCCCATAGGAGAAAATTTTGCCTGAATGCATATTAGCAATGCCCAACGGTGCTAAAATATCTCATCATGGAACATGCATGAGGTAAATATATATATAAAAAAAAATTTAATAAAATTATCCTGCAGCTATGCTAGGCTGAGCTTGGACGGGCAGGACCTGCTCTACCCATTCCTAGTCCTATTTTGGCCGGGCTTTCAAAAACTTATCCAAGCCCTACCTACTGGGCCCATTTTTTTTTAAAGCCCTGTGTTTTCGGGCTTGGGCTGGGCCGGGCCGGGTACCCATTTCAACGGGCTAAATTGACAGGCCTAATTTTAACCCAGCCTGTCATACAGTTTGTAGGCCTGTCAATATTAGGGCGGCTTGGACAATACTAGGCCCAAAGTCGTCCGACCCTCTTTTTTTTTTTAAATAGTTGCTAATGCCACATCCCAAGCTTCTCTGAGCACAACTCTTTTTTAACGACCAATATATCCCTGTGTAAAATCACCTAAACTGACAGGGGCAAGGAAAGGGAGAGAGATAGGGAGAGGGAGAGAGGGCGGCGGGTGGAGGGTGGCAGGAAGGAGGAGGAGAGGGAGAAAGAAAGAGGAAGAGAGAGAGGGCGGCGGGCAGAGGGCAGGGGTAAGGAGAGAGGGGGGAGAAGGGGAGTAAACCGTTAAAAAATACCAAATTTTCTTGTGGTGGTTTAAATTTTTTTAGAGCCAAATACAAAAAAGTGAAATTCTTTAATAAAGCAAGGGGTTTGTTCAAACTTCTGGCCACCCTTAGCCCCTACCTAGTTACACCCCTGCTTATGTGATTCTTAATTAGGTGAGTTCTTATTTGATTCTAATGTTAATTTCTTATATGTTTCTTATGTAATTGCCATGTGATTCTTATCAGATTTTCTATAAATAAGCCATGTATGATTCCAAGTGACCATATATGTGGGTTGATTTGATCATGAAACTTGTGTGATTCTTATGAGGGCTCTAAATGGCATGGGATCATTTTTCTTATTAGTTGTTGGGTCTGATGTCTATCATCATATTCACATTCAACACTAATAGCTCAACTTTTGGATGGGCCATAGCTTGAGAAACAAAGTATTACAAAATCCGAAAGACATACTGTAGAGGAAATTACAAGATAACCCTTTTTTTTTTTACATGGGATATTCATTGTTTGTTCAAGTATTTAATTTATGAGAATTTAATCCAATGCATTGTATCAAGAGGCTGAATGAAATTGACGAGTTAAAAGATAATATTCACCATTACCATCAAATACTCTTCAGTTCAATAATTGGGCCATCTGAATACTGAATGGTTATCTTTTTTTCTTTTCGTTTTTTTTTTCTTTTCTTTTTTTCAGAATGGATGTTTGCAATCTTTTATATCTAATAATAGCATCTTGTCCACTTCTTTACAATCCAAATGTCATTATTGTTATTTAAGTAAAAGCCGGCCATATCTTACCTTTTCCCACACACAATTCACGGGCCTTGGCCCCTTTTGATATTGTTCACTCTGATGTTTGGGGAAGTGCTTACATTCATTGAGGATCATAGTCCTTATACATGGATTTATTTTATGAGACAAAAACTTGAGGTCTTTTCTACATTTCATCACTTTTAGATCATTAATACGTAATTTAATAAATCCATTAAAACCATTCATTCAGACTCAGGGGGAAAATATATCTTTGAGAGATTCTCTACCTTTTTGCCTCAAAAAGGAATTCATCATAAAAAGTAATGCCTCCATACACCAAAACAAAATAGTGTGGCGGAAAGAAGGAATCGACATATCTTGAAATGTGTTCGAGCTCTTCTTTTGGAATCAATAATTCCTAGAACCTTTTGGTGTGAGGCAGCCCAATCTGTAGTTTACTTGATCAATAGACTTCCAACTTAGCTATTGAATCAAATATCTCTTTTGAGAACTTATTTGGTACTCCTCCCTCTTAGTCTTGCTTACGTGTTTCTGGCTGCCTATGTTTTATTCGTCTTCTTACTTCTGAAATAACAAAACTTTCTGTTCAATCAGCCAAATGTGTTTTTATTGGATACAATAATGATTACAAAAGCTTTCTTTGCTATGACCGCAAGGCCCGTCGGATTTACATTTTTCGAAATGTGATTCTTCTTGACCATGTCCCTTTTTACTCTCTTCCTTCAAGCCCTACTCTTCCCATATCTCTTAATTACCTTCCTCGTTTTCAAGTTCTTAACCCCTAAAGGTCTATACTCATCGACAAAATTAAACATAATTCCAATGTTACACCGGACTCCATTCCTCCTCAAACATTGGGTCCCACTCATTATTGTGGTACTTCCCCAACCCCTATTACTTTGAGATGTTCCTCTCGACATTCTAAACTTCTTGATATATATGGTTTTCCTTCTTTATTTACCACATTAGATTCTGTAGCCATTCCTACTACCTATTCACAGCCACTAAAGAACTATGTTGGTAGAAGGCTATGGCTGATGAGTTATTGGCCTTTGAATCTAACAGAACTTGGTTCTACTTCCTTCCTCGAGCTCCATTATTGGAAGCAAATGAGTTTGTTTCATCAAAGTAAAATATGATGGTATACTTGACCATATAAAGTCCGTTTAGTTACACAAGTGTACAAATAGGAGTATGGGATTGACTATGAGGATACATTTGCTTTTGTTGCCAACATGACAGCGGTCCGCACGCCATTGAGCATTGCTACTGTCCGACATTGGCCCATTTTGTAGATGGATGTGAATAATGCATTTCTTCATGGAGATCTTTGAGAGACAGTTTACATGAAGCCACTGCCAGGTTATTCTTGTCCCCCAGGTATGGCATGTAAACTCCATAAATTCTTATATGACCCGAAGCATGCTCCACGTGCCTAGTTCGAAAGGTTTCAACATGCATTTCTCAACTCCGGATTCTATTAGAGTCATAATGATCACTCACTATTGATCTGTCTCACTTCTAGTGGTTGTTGCACTATATTATTGCTTTATGTGGATGATATCATCATCATCATTGCAACAATATCAATGGAATCGGTCAAGTAAAATCTTATCTCATACTTTCTTGGCCTTGAAATCAAGCACACTCCTTTCAGCATATATGTAAACCAAAGAAAGTATGATGAGGACTCGTTGACCATGATCAAACTTTCTTATGGACAAACTGCTGATACTCCAATAGAACTTAATCTGAAACTTCATAAGGACAATCATAATCAGCTCTTTGATGCTACCTCATATTGTCGCTTGGTTGGTGGCCTGATCTACGTAACTATGAGACACCCTGATATAGCATATGCGGTTCAAGTTGTTAGCCAATTTGTGAGTGATTCTCACAAAAATCATCTTTTAAGTGTACATTGTCTCCTACAATATATGCATCAAGGGTACAGTCTTCCGGGGATTATTTTATTTATCCACCTCTCCCCTTTCTCTCTGGGGTTATATGGATGCAGATATGGCCGGTTGTCCTAATACTCGGCGTTCCACAACTAGCTGGTGTGTGCTCTTAGGAACATCTATCATATCTTGAAAATGAAAGAAATAACCCACAATTTCTAAATCATTAGTCGAAACTAAATATAGGGCTATGCCATCTGCTTCTAATGAAATTATTTGGCTTTACCGTCTTTTGAGAGAGCTTGGTGTCTTCCTCAATATCCTACACCACCTTTTGCCAATAATATTGGTGTTATTCAGATTGCCTACAATCCGGTATTTCATGAGCAGACAAAATACATCAAGGTTGATTGTCATTTTATTCGTGAGAAGATTTTGTCCAAAGTTTTTCATCTCCCACATATTCCATACCACAATCAACTGCGGACATATTCACCAAAAGCCCTAACTAAGTCCATCCCACAATCAACTTCATATCAATTTGAGGGGGAGTGTAAAACAAATGATCCATCCCAAAGTTCAGGCCCACAAGGATGGATCAAAGCCCAACATGCCAATAATATCCCACAAGGATGTTCCATTGGTCAAATATACTGTATATAAAAGTAAACAGTTGTACAAATACCTGTATTTTTCCTTATGCGTGATGTAATCTTCTATAATTTTTGTTGATGTTATGTAATTTCTTCCTTCTATGGCAAATACACCAATATAAATATGGGTGTCGATCCTCCAAGAGGATCGCCAAGAATTCTCCATTTTCATCTTACATATATATCTGATTAGGTTAAGACCCAAATCTTAGTCATCACTACACTCTCGTAGGAGATTGGTTGTGGGCCCCATATGGCTCACCCTTTGATTAAAAACCGAATAATCTAAAAGAGTATTCATGTTGTACAAATACCTATATTTTTTCTTTTATGCTTGATGTAATTTTTATTAATCTTATTTAATTTCTGCCTTCTATGACAAATACACTAATATAAATATGGATGTCGATCCTCAAAAAGGATCACTAAGAATTCTCCACTTTCATCTTACATATCTGATTGGGTTAAGACCGAAATCCTAGTCATCACTACACTCTTGGAGGAGATTGGTTGTGGCCCCCATATGACCCACCCTTTGATTAAAAACCCAACAATCTAAAAGAGTATTCATGGGTCACCCCTGTTATGCAAGTTTTCAAGTGGTTTGGGATACCAAATTAAGGCTCCAAAGATGTTGAACGTATAACCCTGTTTGAGTTATGAACTTTTGAAAAATTATGCAATAACCCACTGTTTTCTTGAAACAGCACTGAAATCATGTTTCTTGAAATATTTGAGTCCATATGAGGCCCAATTGATCCTTTAGCACCTTATAACTGTGTGTCCGAGTTCCATGTGCTCCATCACAAGCATGGTTCAAAATATCGGCCGATACCGGATACGTACCGGTATCGGCCGACACCAAACCGATATCATCGGTATCGGCGATACGGGATTATATATCGCCAAAATATCACGAGATATCGGCCGATATTTGACGATATCTCGACCCCCGCCGGGGGATACCCCCGGACCCCCTCTGCGAGGCGCATGTTTTAGATAAGTGGCAATCTAAATTCAAGAAGACAAAATGATCTACTTGACTATGATAGCTAGGACTCTTTTGATTGTCTTTTTTTTTTTTTTTTGTGCTTGGATGTCAATTATTATCATAAACTACTAGATATGATATTAAACCTATTTAATTATGTTTGGAATGATATAGTAGTAAAGATTGTGTAATATGCTAATTCATGAACGAAAAGGCTTTATATTGAGTTAGATTCGATGTTACTCACTTATTTTTCCCTAGATCTAGTATTTTAAAGTGTAGATCTAAATTTTTTTATTTCCAAAATTTGGGGCTTTTCTTGAAATCAATTACATTTTTTCACATTAGTGTTCAAATGCATTGATAATGTGTTAGTTTAAAATAGATCTATACTTTTGGAACAAAAAAGTATGAGTTTTTGCCAAAAATTGTGGTTGCATTATGTCAGATTTATGATATTTCATCCTATTGATCATGAGCATCAATAATGGTTGCATTATATAAAACACTGGAGAATAAAGCGAACAACGATATAGACAGGACTCATAACTTAAGGTGACCGAGATTTTGATTTATTGTTGTTACTAATGGAAAAAAATATTGTTTTCCAACATTTTCTAATATTCTGGATTTTTTGAATATTTTTGTGGATTTTTTTGGATTAAAAAAAAATTCACACCGCGACGACCGCGACGGACCGATATCCGCGACGATATCCGCGACGTATTGGTTTTTCGGCCCGGCCGATAACGCGACCGATACCGAGATTTTAAACCATGATCACAAGCGTCCAAAGCATTAGATAATCAATTTTCTTGATCTTCATCAAATAATGCAATTTGATTCGCATCATTCTTCCCCACTTTAAAAAAAAAATCGCACTTGAATTATGATGCTACATCGATTCTAGAGAAGAACAATTCTCAATTCCACAAATCTTTGTGAGATCTCTATTGTTGAGGTTGTAGTTGGATGGTATACTTGCAAAATCCATGTGTCACGTCAATTCAATCCACCCAATGTGTTTTTGATCCAGTAACGCATGATCAAATCACAAATGGGTGTAGGTTGAGATCTGCTTATATAGACCTCTCCATGAATGGATCTTCAAAGCAGTGTATCTCGATATGACCATCTTCCATGAACAAAAGATCTAGCTAGGTACTCTTCCATATTCTTATTGCTTGGTTCATGATCATTGCAAGAAGACTTTGACTAGTAGTATGCATCAAAGCTTCTGTCACATAAATATCATGTTGAAGACCGGCGTGTCCTCATAAATATCAGCATTTTCATGACCATTCCACTATATATGATGAGTCTTTCCACTATATATGATGAGTCTTTTTGCGACGTTTATAAGCGTAGCAATAGAAACCAAAAGCGTTGCAAACAATTGTCAGCAACGGTTTTGAAAGCGTCGATGTGCGGTTGCAGTTGATGCAGACGCAGAAGATAACTAACGACGCTACAAAGCATTGCAAAAGACATATGCGTTAACTACGGAATTAAGCGTTGCTAAAGCTCCATTT
This sequence comes from Litsea cubeba, assembly GCA_012931725.1. Classification (NCBI taxonomy): domain Eukaryota; kingdom Viridiplantae; phylum Streptophyta; class Magnoliopsida; order Laurales; family Lauraceae; genus Litsea; species Litsea cubeba. The sequence goes on along the minus strand of CM022951.1, from coordinate 21,633,698 downwards.
ATCCTTGTTGCTTGTTGGTAGGTCACATGCATCATCTCAGTACTCATCAAATATTGGAGGCTTAGACCAATTGTCTTCCTTTAATGCTGATGATCGGGTCCTATCACCATAGAACATCTCATCATCACCATCGCTATCCGATCCGTCATCTTCATCATCAACATATATGGCTCCCTCATTATCATACTAATCTTCCTCCAATTCATTGTTAGAATCATCAAGATGATGCGGATAAAGCATATGCTCTAAGCATTGGGTTAGATACTCAACTTGCGTTCATATATTTTAAATTTCTACGTCCCTCGGACTTGGTTCACGACTTGCATTCATCCTCGTCTGGGCAACGTAATATTGAGAGATGGATTAAAAAAAAAATCAAAGTCAAATGATCATTTTGCTTTGACACCAATTGATGCAGTCCTGATTTGACAAAATTAGACTAACTAGGGCCCATATAAACCAAAAATAGAAAATCCAGCAAATAGGGTTGTCGACTTGTCGCATACAATTAACAGAAAATCACAAAATTTAAATAAGCAAAGAACAACTTCTCAATCTTCTAAAAACCGCACCATATTAAAGGGAAAGGAAAAGAACAAGGAAAAACACTGTATCTCTTCTTCTTAATTTTTACTAAAGCAAAAACAGAACTGGCAAATATTGTACTATTGTAATCGACTGGTCGATTATATATATATATATAGAGCATACAATTTATCAAAGAAAAAAAAGAACTCTAGGAAACACCTACCAATTTCCTTACAATTAGAAGTCGCACTGACAATTTCCTAATCACATCAAGATTTGATTTCTAAAAAAATCAAAAGAAGTTTCCCAAATCCTAGTTGTCATTGTACTCTTCTAAGAGATTGGCATGGACCACCCTTTGATGAAACAAGCCAACAATATGAAAGAGTATTCATAGGGGACCCCTATAGTGCAAGTCTCCAAGTGGGATGAGTTTGGTGTTGGGCCTAGGTCCAGACCAAGTGGGTTCATGGACATGGATATTATGGTAATTATACGGGCTTTCTTGTTGACCAAGTTAGGGTTTGTTGGGGAGTAAGAAAGAGAGCATTATAAAATGTTGTAATGTGTAACCAATGAGAGAAAGAGAAGAGTGAACCTTAAGGAGAGTTTTCTTTCCCGTGGATGTAGGCTAGATTGCCGAACCACGTAATTCTCTTGTGTGTGATTGATTGTTCTTGTGTGGTTGTTTGATTGCTGGATCGCTGATTCACGTTTCCGCATACACGCGCACAACAAGTGGTATCAGAGCCTAGGGTTTACTAGGTTGGATTGTGCCGCGTTGCGATCGACAGATCGGATCAATTCCTTGATCCAGATTTCTACACGTTGTTTTTCGTTGCAGGAAAGAGACAGAGATCGGTTCGATCTCTGCCAGGCCACATAGATCACACGGATCGAATTTTCCTAATTCGAAGCAGAGAGATCGGTTTACCCGAAGGAGAAGGCAGCAGCGCTGTCTTCAGTCTTGCAGATCGTTCCATAACCGGAACGAAGAAGGAAGAAGAGTCTTCTATGATCAAGATCACCTGAGAAGGAGCCTGCAGACGCCGCCTGGGATCTCGATTTGCAGAGCCTGCTGCCGCCGCCGCCGGAATCAGAGCAGAGGAACTGACATCGTCTGCGCACCGTGCGTCGCCTGATCGCCGTTCCTTGTTGCTGAGAAAAACATCCCAGATCCAATCATGTCCTAGCCGGAGAAGACTCACCGTTTCTTGCCGTTGAGAAAGAAGTCCCAACGTCAACAGTTGCTGGCTTGCTGCCGCCCACTCTTCGCCAGTCCGTCGCCGCGCTGCCGTGCCGTCGCCGGCCATCGCCGGTCTCCGCCGTCGCACCATCGCTGGAAGAAGGAAGGCAGCATCGCTGGTTTCTTCATTTTGTTCTGAAACCAGAAGAAGAAACGGGGACAGCTGCATCGGTTCTGTTTACAAGAAACAGATACCATTCTGTTTGGGGAGAAGAAAGGATTCTCCCAGGCCGGGTTGGGTTCGGGTCGGGTTGACCAGACCCGTCTGCAGAAGCCCAGCCCAGTACAGAACCAGGACTAGGTCAGGTTCGGTTCTGGGTCAGTTTGACCTGACCCGTGAAGCAGGAAGCCCTCTCCAGCATTCTGCTGACGTCAGCGCCACGTCAGCAAATAGTTAGGTCAACAAGGGTTTGACCAGATTGACGGCTGAAAATTGTTTCGTCAATATCTTGATCATCCGAGGTCAGATCGGAGATCCGTTTGCGCCTACAGACTCGTTGCGAGCAGATCTACGTTTCCGAGGTCAGATCGGAGATCCGTTTGCGCCTACAGACTCGTTGCGAGCAGATCTACGTAACTGTGGGAGAAGATTGGCAGTTTGACCAATCGGAGCGCAAAAAAACTATTTTTGCGATATCGGAGCCATCTAGAGTTGGATTTCAGATCCGTTTCTTCCAGTGTGCTCGTGGTGACGAGATCTACAGATTGGTGCAAAAATCGAGGTTAGTGACGGTATTTATATTTCTTGATTATTTTAATTGAGATGGAGAACAACACTGTGAACACTACCATGATCAAACTCAACCATACCAATTGGTTGATTTGGAAACCTAAGATGGAGGATATACTCTATTGCAAATACCTCTATGATCCCATTGAAGGGGATAGTGCCCGACCAAAAGAGATGTCTGATCCAGATTGAAAAAAGATGCATAGAAAGACCATTGGTCACATCAGACAGTGGGTGGATAACAGCATATTCCATCACGTGTCTAATGAAACCAATGCGAGAACCCTTTGGATGAAGTTAGAAGAAAGATATGAAAAGAAAACCGCCGTAAACAAAACTTTTCTAATTAGAAAGCTTGTGAACATGAAATTCAAGGAGGGTGGTAAAATTGAAAATCACATAAATGATTTTCAATGCATTGTGAATGAACTAGCTACAATGAAGATGGTCATTGATGATGAAATGTCAGCTTTATTTCTTCTAAGTTCTTTACCAGATACATGGGGGATATTAGTTGTTTTCGTGAGCAATTTTACTCCAGATGGTGTGTTATCAATGAGTCAGGTTACTAGCAGCTTGTTAAATGAAGAAAGAAGAAGAAAAACTGCAGGGACAGATAATGCACAGGCCTTTGTTACTGAGAATAGAGGGAGGAGTAAGAGTAGGGGACCAAAGGGGGGTCGTGGCAAGGAATCACAGACTAAGAAAAAGTCTGGAAAATGCTTTCATTGTGGCAAGGAGGGTCACATTAGAAAGAATTGCTTTGCCTTGAAGGAAAAGAAAGAAACCAACAATGAGCAAAAGAATGACACTAACACTACTGTTACTTTGGATAATGAAGTAGTGATTCTGACCAGTGAAGGTGAAGAGTGTTTGAGTGTTGCAGATGATCAAGTTGAGTGGGTTGTTGACACAGCAGCATCCTACCATGCTACTCCTTCTAAGGAGATGTTCACAACGTACAAAGCAGGGGACTTTGGCACTGTGAAGATGGGCAACACAAGTCATTCGAATATTGTTGGGATCGGTGATGTCTGCATTCAAACCGATATTGGTTGCACAATGACGCTGAAAGATGTGCGACATATTCCTGATCTGCGCTTGAATCTGATTTTCGGGACTTCATTGGACTGTACAGGTTATGAAAGTTACTTCGGAAATGGCAGATAGAAACTCACTAAAGGGTCTCTTATTTTTGCGAGAGGGAAGGCGTGTAACACGCTGTACAAAACACATGTGAAGCTATGCAAAGGTGTGTTGAATGCTGTTGAAGACAGATCCTCTCCAAATCTGTGGCACAAGAGACTTGGACATATGAGTGAGAAAGGACTGCAGTTATTGGCAAAGAAAGATTTGATTCATTACTCCAAAGGTACATCCCTTGACCCTTGTGATTATTGTTTGTTTGGTAAACAACATAGGGTTTCTTTCTCTAAAACATCAACGATAAAATCTAATGTGTTGGATTTGGTATATTCTGATGTTTGTGGTCCCATGGAGGTGGAGTCATTGGGTGGCAGAAAGTTTTTTGTCACATTTATTGATGATGCATCCAGGAAAGTCTGGGTTTATGCGTTGAAATCGAAGGATCAGGTGTTCCAGGTATTTCAGCAGTTTCATGTCATGGTTGAAAGAAAAACAAGAAAGCTCTTGAAATGTCTCCGCACTGATAATGGTGGTGAGTACACATCCAACCAGTTTCAAGGCTATTGCTCAAAACATGATATTCGATATGAAAGAACAGTTCTTGGTACTCCAAAGCACAATGGTATAGCAGAGAGAATGAACCGCACTATTCTTGAAAGGATGAGATGCATGATTAGAGTGGCACATCTACCCAAACCATTTTGTGGTGAAGCTATTCTGACTGCCGTTTACCTGATTAACAGGTCTCCCTCAGTTCCTTTGGATTTTGATCTTCCGGAGAGAGTATGGACGGGTAAAGATGTCTCCTATTCTCATTTGAAGGTATTTGGGTGCAAGGCTTTTGCACATGTACCAAAGGAGCAGCGTTCAAAGCTGGATGATAAGGCAGTGTGTTGCATTTTTCTTGGCTATGGTGGTGCTGAGTTTGGCTACAGGTTATGGAATCCAGAGAAAAGAAAAATTATCAGAAGTAGGGATGTGGTGTTTCATGAAGACCAATTCTTTGGAGATATTGAAAAGACTGAAAAGTCTAAAGAAGTTGTTGATGGAGTGGTTGATCTCACACCGACTCCTTCTCCAGTGCAGACTATAGGTGGAGAAGGTGGACAAAACGACTTAGATCGTGATGAGGCGCAGTGGTTGCTAGATGAACAGGGTGTTGAGCAGGGGGAGCAGTCTCCTCAGTCAGAAACCACAGAACCTCAGGTTAGGAGGTCTACTCGAGAGCATCAACCATCAACAAGATATCCTGCAGTAGATTATATTTTGCTTACTAATGAGGGGGAGCCAGAGAGCTACCCAGAAGCAAAAACTCATGCAGATAAAGATGAGTGGATGGAGGCTATGCAGGATGAGATGAGTTCTTTGAAAAAGAACAATACTTATGAGCTGGTGGAACTCCCAAAAGGCAAGAAGGTTTCTGAAGAACAAATGGGTGCTCAAGGTGAAGAGAGATGACAGTGGAAAACTGATAAAGCACAAAGCACGGCTAGTGGTTAAAGGCTTTGCGCAGACGAAGGGTCTTGACTTCGATGAAATCTTCTCTCCAGTTGTGAAGATGACTTCTATCAGAGTTATCTTGGGTCTAGTTGCCAGCATGGACCTTGAACTTGAGCAGATGGATGTGAACACTGCATTTCTTCACGGTGATCTGAAAGAAGAGATCTACATAACTCAGCCGGAGGGGTTTGAGGTAGAAGGAAAAGAACAGCTGGTTTGCAGGTTGAAAAAGAGTCTCTACGGGCTGAAACAAGCGCCGAGACAGTGGTACAAGAAGTTTGATTCATTCATGGTGAGTCATGGGTACCGGAGGACAGCTGCAGATCAATGCGTTTATGTTTGTAAGTTTGGTAATGGCAAATTTATTATCCTTCTTTTATATGTAGATGATATGTTGATAGTTGGACAAGATAGTGAAATGATTGGCAGGTTGAAGAGGGACATGTCAAAGACTATTGACATGAAAGACTTAGGTCCCGCACGACAGATTTTGGGAATGCAAATACGTCGTGACAGGAATGCCAAAAAGCTGTGGTTGTCACAGGAGAAATATGTTGAACGGGTGCTAGCGAGATTCAACATGAAAGATGCTAAGCCAGTTAGCATGCCTCTAGCCAGTAACTTCAAGGTCAGTAAGAGATTATGTCCTACTACAGATAAAGAAAATGAACGGATGATGTCTGTTCCATACTCCTCAGCAGTTTGGAGTCTTATGTATGCCATGGTGTGCACACGGCCAGACATTGCTCATGCAGTGGGTGTAGTAAGTAGATTTCTTTCTAACCCTGGGAAAGAGCATTGGGAAACAGTGAAATGGATCTTCAGATATTTGAGAGGTACTTCAGATTTTTGCTTGTGTTTTGGAGGCTTAAAACCAGTACTTGAAGGCTTTACAGATGCTAATTTTACAGGCGATCTTGATCGTCGGTTGTCTACTTCTGGGTACTTATTTACTTTTGCAGGGGGAGCTATTTTCTGGCAGTCTAAGTTGCAGAAGTGTACAGCATTGTCTACAACCGAAGCAGAATACATAGCTGCTAATGAAGCAGGGAAGGAGATGATTTGGTTGAGAATTTCTTTAAAGAACTGGGTTTGAAGCAAAATGAGTATGTAGTCTACTGTGATAGTCAGAGTGCTATGGATCTTAAGAAGAATGCTACATACCATGCCCGCACAAAGCACGTTGATGTGAGATATCATTGGATTCGTGAGGTCATCGAGAAGAATCTCATGAAGCTGGAAAAGATTCACACTGACAAGAATTCCTCTGACATGATGACTAAGGTCGTGTCTAAGGGAAAGCTAGAGCTGTACGTGTTCAGAGTTGGCAGGACTGGACTCCTAGTAAGGGGTTCAGAGGCGTCTTCCCCATGGTCTGGAGGGGGAGATTGTTGGGCCTATGGTCCAGACCAAGTGGGTTCATGGACATGGGTATTATGGTAATTGTACCGGGCTTTCTTGTTGACCAAGTTAGGATTTCTTGGGAGTAAGAAAGATAGCATTATAAAATACTGTAATGTGTAACCCATGAGAGAGAGAGGAGTGAACCTTAAGGAGAGTTTTCTTTCCGTGGATGTAGGCAAGATTGCCGAACCACGTAATTCTCTTGTGTGTGATTGATTGTTCTTGTGTGGCTGTTTAATTGCTGGATCGCTGATTCACGTTTCCACATACACGCGCACAACATTTGAAATGGCCCACCAAATCAAGTCTCCAAAGCTGTTGCACGTACAACTCTATTTGAGACTCTTTTGAGGCCCAATTGATCCTTTGGCTCTTTATAAGTGTGTGTCCAGGTTTCTATACTTGATCAGAAGCATCCAAATTTTCCAAAGCATTAATAATCAGTTTCCTTGTTCTTCCTCAGCTGATGTAAATTGATTGGCACTAGAAACCCACTGTTTTTTTCGAAAAGGATTGAGAGGATTACCCATTCAATCCTATTCCTACTTTATGCAATCCCTTCCTATAGTGGGATTATTTTCCTGACAACAATGGTATATGCTAGGTAGATGCTCTCTATTGATAAGAGTATCCACCGTAAAAAATAGATTTTTCTCTTATCCAACGCACACCTCAGCAGAAGAAGGGTCGCCCTCTTTAAAAAGTACCACTGGATGGGACATGTGTCCTTTAGACTTAGCTGGCCACGTGCCCCTTCTTGCTACATTTATGAGAATATGCCCAAATGACTCCGTTGTTAATCAGGCACGTGTCCTCCAACTTTTAAGACTTTTTATTCCATCTTTAAAAAGTACCACTGGATGGGACATGTGTCCTTTAGACTTAGCTGGCCAGGTGCCCCTTCTTGCTACATTTATGAGAATATGCCCAAATGACTCCGTTGTTAATCAGGCACATGTCCTCCAACTTTTAAGACTTTTTATTCCATATCTTATATTATATTATAGTGATTCGGGTTTAGACTCAGGTGATTCAACCCTAATTCTGGCCAGGGGACATGACTAAGGCTTAGGCACGGTTGGATTTGTGCAGATTCTCGGATTTTACCTGAGATAGTCATGTATTCTTTTCCCTACCTCTAAGTAGAGGAAATCAAAATCTTCTTTGCTAAAAAAAAATAATTCATTTTCCCTTTTTTTCCCACGAACACAAAAAATTCATCGCAAATGAGTAAGCTAGGTGAAAAACCCAAATGATTTTTCTTCCTATCAGATATCCTATTTCTATTCTTGCACGAATGGACCCTAACCTATTTAGATAAATGAGGAGTGGAGTAGTCAGGCGACTTTTACTTAAGCCGATAAAATTATTTAGGTTTAAAGTAAAATGGATATTACTTTATTTGTCGGCAGAACTCATACACATAGAATAGGATTGGAAATTTAAGCCTATAGAACTTATTTAACTTCACTTTATTATCTTTGTCCTATCCAAATAGTCCCTAAGATGGCAACCTTTCACTATGAAATTGATATCTCATACTTTATTATGGTGTGGGGCATGCCTTCACATGATAAAAGATCTTATCCTTTTAAGTTTTCTACTTTATTTAATCTTGTGTCCCTACAAAATTATGTCCACACAGACCTAACGTTAATCTAACAGCAAAATCCTACACGCATACGACATCCCATTCCCAGCCGCCACCCTTCTATAAAAGGACCCTTTAACACAACCATGCATGCATAGAAAGTAAAGAGCAAATATGACTCCCTCAGACAAGCTTCCTCTCCTCTTCCTCCTCCTCACCATCTTCATCTCCACCACCCATGCAGCCACCTTTGTAATCCGAAACCAATGTCCCTTCACTGTTTGGGCTGCAGCTGTCCCGGGCGGGGGCCAGCGGCTCGACCAGGGCCAGTCATGGACCATCAATGTGCCAGCAGGAACGGCCGGTGCCCGCATCTGGGGCCGCACTGGGTGCAACTTTGATGCCAGTGGCCGTGGGCACTGTCAGACCGGTGACTGCGGCGGTGTCCTCCAGTGCACCGCCTACGGTGTGCCGCCGAACACCCTTGCCGAGTATGCCCTGAAGCAATACTCCAACCTTGACTTCTTTGATATATCGCTGGTGGACGGGTTTAACATCCCTATGGACTTCAGCCCCACCGGCGGCGGTTGCCGGGGCATCCTGTGTACTGCTGATATCAACGGGCAGTGCCCGAATCCGCTGAGGGTGTCCGGCGGGTGCAACAACCCCTGCACTACGTTCAAGACCGATAAGTACTGTTGCAATTCCGGCAAATGTGGGCCCACCAACTATTCTAAGTTCTTTAAGCAGAGGTGTCCAGATGCTTACAGTTACCCTAAGGATGATCCTACTAGCACATTTACATGTCCCAGTGGCGTGAACTACAGGGTGGTGTTTTGCCCCACAGGCTCCTCTACCTCCTCTCTGCCTCTCTTCTCTCAGTGAGGGAGAGGAGATCACATCACATGTTCCTCTTTTGGCGTGTGTGTATGTAAACATCTAAAATAATCTCTGGGTGTTGAGAACTTCTTCTGAGGTTTCAAAGACTAATATTAAGAGTTTCAGTTGTACCTCTTTTGGTCTCTGGGCGTTGAGACCAAGTAAGATATATAGTAAGGATATATGTTATGTTTAATAGAGTGGAATGTGGAATTATTCTATATCCATTGACTTGGTTTTTCTTAATAATAAAAGAAAAGAAAGACAGGGTAGTGTGGGTGGAAATTTTAAACTGGCCCCTCAATCTGAACCTGATCTAGCAATTCAGGGTTGACTTATTATCTGTTTTGTAGTCCTGGATTGAAAAATTATTGGGTTTAGCCGATTTCTAGAAAACCTAATAGTATGAGTAAAGTATACAAGATAAAATAGAAAACAGATGGAAGTATTTATAGAATCAACGTCTCTCTTCAAAAAGGACCATTTGAACTTCCAAGGAGGAAGCTTGATTCATTTCTAGAAAATCACTTCTATGGAAAATTTTGAAATTAGCGAAACTTTCTTTAAGTTCTTTATGTAATTATGAATTATCAAAGTGTTACATCTAATGGCGATGAAAGGAGGTAGCGTTCGAATTTCAAAAGTTTGGTTTTTTTGTGAAATTTATTATATGGAATGTAAGGTTTTACTTGCCACAATTACTGCATTAATGTGTACTACAATGCATCAATTTTGGATATCAAATTTAAGTATTTTCACTGTAACCCTGTATAAGCTTTTGTTCTATTCTTCTTTCATTGTTTTTGTGAGTCTTGGATTAGTGTGACCCTGAAATCAACTAGTTGAGAAGTGAATTTGTTCTCTTTAATTTTTCATATATAATGACCAAAAGAAAAAAAAAAGAAAAAAAAATAAGTAAATAAGCCAAGTCTGGGTCTAATCTTTACTCGAACTGAGATGATAAATAAAAAACCCAAGTCAAATGGAGTGAGGACTGGCGCAAAGGTTGGCGCCTTCATCAGTGAGCCTACAAAATAGGTTCACCCTGGCAAGTAGAACTGAAGAACAAGTTGAACTCAAGCCAGGAAAGCTCACAAACAGCTCAACCAGCTTACACCCTTACATGTGTAAAATCTAAATAAAAATACAGCAATAGAACCCATAAAAGAAGTTGTTCAAACTTAAAACAATCAAATCAAGCCGTTGGTCTAACAATTAGACCTGCTTTTAATTTGGGTTGGGTCTAGGTCCAGGTTCACCACATGCTTACATCCATGATTTTATTCTTGAAACCCAAAGATTCAACTGCGCGACAATATTTTTAGTTATGAGTTTATTAAGTAAATTAGTACATAGTACTAGCAAAACCTCGTGGATAACCACGAAACCACCAAATGCACAGACTGATATGAATTATTTTTAATAAATTTATTAATTAGTAAACTTGTGAGTCCTTTTTTTGTTGCTAATTGATCTTTATGTTTTATTCCAAATATTTTACTCTTTAGGTGAGGCATGAATTGATTAAGAAAGATCAAATGATCATAGACCTAATAAATTGACCTAATATATTTAAGTAGGACTAAGATGAATGGAGTCCATCATCTCTATTCTAACCGTTCATAATATCATATGATGCGGGCTGGGACCCATTAATTGATTGATAAAGATCAAATGATCAAATGATCATAGACCTCTCAAATTGACCAAACCTAACCTATTTAAGTGAGACCTCCAAGATGAATGGGGTCCACCATCTATATTCTAACCGTCCATAAAACCATATTATGCGGGATGGGACCCATGAATTGCTTGATAATGATCAAAGTATTAAGAGAGATTTTAGGGAGGGAGAGATGGAGAAATTTTAGATGGAGAATGAGAGATTTTAGGGATTGCATTAGCATAACACCATTTTAGGGTGGCTGCTGCCACGTGTCCCTCTCCAACACATGCCAGGTGTCCTCCTCCCGGAATTCTTACATCCTTTTAGTAATATAGATGTACACAAAAGTGTTTGGGCTTCAGTATTATCCCTCCCGAGTATTTGTGAGCGCGCACGCACACAACCATACAACCTTAAAAAAAAGGGGGAATCTGGAATAGTTAAGAAGATGAAAAGCTCATAACATCATAAAAGGAGATGCCCCCTGCTGGACTGCAATGTTAAAACAGTTTCAAAATGGGATGCAAGCTGCGTCAAACACAGGTAAATAAGAAATCCTTGACAGTTCCAGCGGATGATGGTAAGCTGCTTCACTTGGGATTTTCTTACGTTGCTCCAAAAATCTTATCCAACTCTTTAAATTTATGTCTGGATTCTTCTATAGTTTCAGCTTGCTAAAATCGACCTTCCGGACAGGATATGTATAGGCTTCATAATTTATTTGCTGGCCCAGGTAACTCATCTTTGTGAGAGTAGTTATTAGATCAACCTGACAATATAACATACATTCAAATGAATAAGATGAATACTCTTAGTTTTTTTGGATGAAAATCTCAACAACTAGCAGTGTGCACTTGACAGCCAATGTCCCGTGATGTCCTGTAAGGAACTCATTGGGACCCACTTAGGATGAGGTGATGGAGAATGGGAGTACTATGATAGGGGCGTGCTAAATCTCAGATCTAAAGGATTTAAGATGATGAAGGTATAGGCTCTCAAATCAACAGCTTAAAAAAAATTAAGGGAATGGTGATGACAGTCCTGATGCGTATCAAATTAGGTCCTGTGCAATTCAGGCGGATGGAGGTGTAGGATCGCAGCTGGGCGCCATTGGGCTTTCCCACATGATCCTGCCCTTGAGATCATTTACTCCAGCAACTAACTATACTTCTACTACTACTAATGGCTCTACATTGCTCACAAGCTCAAAGAAATGAAGTGACAAACAAAACATGGATTGTTGACTTTCCTATACACGAAAAAGATCAGTTGTTCTTACAAAATGGAAAGTAATGATAATAAAGGCCAAATAACCCTGAATTGTACAATAGGTATTGGAAAAAATTACTAGTTAATGGACTTTGACTAGTTATAGCGTCCAATAGATGAGTAATTAGAAAAGAGAGTCTGCATTTTAACAAATTTCATGGACAGCATGGTGAAAATTCCCAGTTCGATCCTTCTGTTTTTTTTTCTTTTACTGTTACCAATGATAGTGGGGCCTACTCGATGAAAAGTTTGGTTACTACATGTGAAGCTGCAGGAGTGAGAAAAAAAGCATGCATTGCTACCAATTTTCTATGTCAAATGGAGAGCCATGTTAAAAAAAAATTGTCATCTAAAAATAAGAAAATGAGAATGGTTTTCAGATGTGAGTAACTCAAGGTGGGAGTCTCAAGTTGCATTAGTATGGGTGCATGTGCCAGAATCCGATAGCAGTACGAGATTGTGAGTTCAAAATCTTTCCTAGCCTGCATATAAATTGACATAATTGATTTTAAAACTTTACCTCTACTTTGTAAGCGTACATATTTTATTAAGATATTATTAATCTATATCTAAATGGATTCCATACTTGGCTCTTGGATCTGATAAATTGTAAAATATATGATTTGCACATTTGGTATGATATTTGTACAGATTTCACTTAATAATTATTTTGAATAAAATAATATGAAAATCTATCAAAAATAATATGCAAAAATGGTACCAACTAGAAAGTATAAATCTCATTAAAAAAGATCATGTAATGAACATTCCAATCTTTTTCGTTAGTAATTTTTCGATATTTTAATTAGATTTCAAAAGAAAAGGTATAATAACACGAGGGGTCGTTTGTTTGCACTCATTTATGCATAAATGGTATGCATTATCACATTTGTTGTGCTCATTTACACATCACATGCATATTTAGTCTCTCATTTACACACCAGCGTGGTAAAAGATTACATAGATGTAAGACCCCGACCCTAATCCCTGCGATTAGTGCTACTTAAGTGTGTGGTTAGCCCACTAAGTGGTTTTAGAGGGTAATTGTCTTTCTCTGAGGGTTAGAATTGATTTTGAATAGCTTTGGGAAGTTTTGAGAGCCTTCAAACCTAGTTAGAGGCCTATAGGGTCCTATGCGTATTTTTGGAAAAGAGTGTGTGTGTGTGTGTGTGTGGTGTGAGGGGGGGGGGGGGGGGGGGGGGGCGCTATTTTCAAATTCTGGATAATTTAGTTCTTGAGCTCATTTGATAGAAAATATTATTTCCAACAACTCTTGTGCTCACTCCATGCCCATTCGCTATTTTCAAATTCTGGATAATTTAGTTCTTGAGCTCATTTGATAGAAATATTATTTCCAACAACTTTTTTGCTCACTCCATGCCAATTCAAAGCTCCGAAAACTCGCATTTCATCATTGAGAGCTGGTCTTTTCACTTTGAAATTTGAGCCTAAATTTAGATGTCTCCAAACCATGTCAAATTTATACTTTTAGGAAAGTAAATTTAATTTGGAGCATATCTCTCTTCTTCGTCGAGTTCATCAGAGGCCCAAAAAGCTCATTTCCAAGCCCATGAAGTCATAATAGTGGTGGGCCCCACATTCCGCTTATTATAAAAATCCAAAACCAGCCCATCTTCTTCCCCATTTCCATTCCACACAACCTGCAACACTGAAGCCATTTCTCCTGTTTCCACTTGCTTTCTTCCTCATGAAGAAACTCTGATTGAAGATTGAACTCTACCATTGCACTCTGCACGTCATGTGCTCCACATGCAAGCCATTTTTGCGTTATTCCACCACAACAACCCTCCAATCGGCCAATAGCACTGTTGTAGGGCTTCTTTAGAGCGACAGTCTTACTCCCATCTTTTAATATGTTCTTTAGGAGCTCAATTAACCCCATGATTCCAACATGCAAAGGCTAGTTCCATTTCCTTGATGACTTTCCATTTTTGGGAGATTTTTTAATGCTATTTTTGGGTATTTTGGTTCTAGGAGTTCCAGCCGTGTTAAGAGACTTTCAGAAGTGATTTTGGAGTGTCTTAGACCCAAGGCAAGTGTTTAAATTGATTAATTAGGCATGCATGCACCATTTCACGGAAATCAAATTTCTATCCTAGTATGTGTTTGAATTTTCATGCTTTTGTTCCCCTATCTTTTCTAAGTGTTTAATTGTGTTTTAATTATGTTTAGGGAGCTAATTTGATTCCTTTTGATTGGCCAAAAACACCCTAAAAATCCCTCAAAAGAATGCCAAGCCGAGGACCTCAAAACTGCCTACTGCAGTGGGCTTCTGAAGGCTTTCCGAAAGTCCCCTGTAGGGGAACTGTGGCTAGCCATGGACCATCCACGGCTAGCCATGGGCCATCTGGAAATGGGGTGCAGGGACTTCCAGAAGTGGCCCACAGGGCCACCTGCCTATTTTGCACCGTTTTAGCTCATTTTGGACCTGGTTCAACTCCTAATGATCCCCAACCTTTTCAAAATAGTTTTAGGTGGTTTTGGTCCCCTTTAAACCTAAGAATTATGCACATGAAACCCGATTCCTTGGTGCGAACCATGAACCTTAGGGGGGCTAGTTTTGGAACCCATGCACTATACTTCACCAAAATGTGTTGTTTGACTCCAGGGATGCTCGTTGAGCTTGATTCTCACCCCCCTAGGTTGTCTGGAGGCATGAAGGTGTAGTTTGAAGTTGAGTATGCGTGTAGTTAGGATCTCAGGTGCCGACCAACACTGCTACACGCCAAGGAATTACACTTTTCGACATCCGGACACTAAATTTTCCCACCTCGACATGCCAATGGCAATCCTAGCCTTAGATTAGCAAGTTTGTAATGGATCCTTGACTGTTATACTAATTTATCTCATCTTACCCATAAGTTATCGTTTCCGCGTATGCAGTCCTTGAAATTGAATGAACCCTCCTTATACCCTTTGTACTCGGCCTTCACATAGTATTTAGAACTTGTGACTCGCGCACGGGGTTTAGCGAGCATTCCATTGCCCTGCTTACCCCTATGAGATAGGATCCTCGGTTGTGGTGTATCGGGTTGTGATGCGAGCATTCGGTTGCCCTGCTCCCTCCCAGTCACCCGAATCCGCCCTGTTACCTTTTTACCCATTCGGGTCAACACATTCCCTGTCGGAATGCTGCCTGATTTTCTAGAGACATTAGGCTTTGACTAGTTTTTACTTTTAGCCATTTTGTTGGTCTTGCCAATATTTTCGGTGTTCGTGCCTGTTTGTCCATCTGGCTTGCCTAGGGGTCCGTTTAACCCAGATTCCAGTTAAGGGCTACACATCTTGTTATGGATGCTTTCTTGTTCCTAGCTTGCCTGGAGAAGTTCCTTAGCGCGCTTGTACTTGCATGTATTGAAATACTTGAGAGAGTGGAGTGTGTGAGATTAATGGGGTGATTAGCCATTGGGCTATGAACCAACCCTTGAATGGATTGAGGGCACATGTAACTCTTGAACCCTTGGGATGCCTTCAGACACTCAAATGAGACCTCGAACTCCCTAGTGAGCTTGAAAGACAAAATATATCTACAGATTGGTCGTGCTTGTTTTATCCGAATCCATGGCCGGTGTCGTGCTTATATTGGCATTGAGGCGTGTCGTGTTTATATCGCCGAGAGGCATGTCATGCTATTGTGATTATATCGCCCTCAAGGCATATCGTGTTATCATGTTGCTCCCTTCATCTTGTGTATTGGAGAGGGTATGGCTACACGTGGTTTGCCATTTTACAAGGACATGCGTTTTGGTGGTCCTGTTTTCATGATGATCCTATTTTACATTGTTCAGATCATGGATGAAAATATCGGCCGCACCCGTATCGGTGGCCACCACGACCGCTACGGTAGCTTGCTACGACGCCGCTACGCCCACTACGGAGTGAGAAAAATTCCTATTTTCCAATTTTTTTTAAAATTCATAATAAGACTTATTTCTTTTCTTTCTTCTCTCCAAATAAAATTTCTACACAACTCTTCTACCCTTTTATGTTTAAAAGAACACCAAAAAGCACATGATCTTGCCAAATTACGGTCGATACAAAGAGTTCTTCTCAAGGATTCTTCTCTAAGTACATCCTATTAGACACGCCCTTTGGTAGATGTATTTTTTTCTCTAGGTACTCTTAAGTCTTAAGTCTCGACTTCATGACATAGTTTTTTATTTTATGAGCCTTTTATTAGTTTCTAAGTTAGCATAACTAAGCAACATGAACACATGTGAAAACAATGATCATTCCTATTATTTTCTATTTATACAGCGATACAGGACCTCATACAATGAGGGGGCCGCTACGCCCCCTTATCTTAGTTACTTTTGCAAAAAAAAAAAAAGTCTCTCGTTTTCCAATATTCTAGATTTTGCTACATTTTTTTTCATATTTTTTTGATAAAATTTTCAAAACGCACCGCTACGCTGCTACGTAGCGCCCACTTCGTAGTACAACCGCCGCTACTGCTATTTTCATCCATGGTTCAGATTATATACTCATGCATGATATTACCTAGTTGTACCACTTCACTAACATTTTACTGATCTTATCTTGTCATTATTCGTATTTTTACTGCAAACAATTATTATTATTCATTTTAAACACCTGCCAGGTCGTCTTACCTGACCATGCTAACCTTGGTGATGTAGGTTTTACCCTGACTTATAGAAGCTGGGGAGGCGGCGTGGAGCAGTAGCTTAAGTGAGGATCGTGTTGACGGTGTCAAATAGACATCGGGTTTCGCATTGAGAGTACATAACTTTTGGGGGCTATTTTATATGTTAGTTTATTTCAGTTGTACTGGCCTTTGTTAAGCCTTTTATTGTTGGGTTGTAATTAATGCACTGTTTCTATCGAAACTTTAGCACGTTGGGTAATGAAATATCATGTTCCCTGTTTTTCTCTGTATATTATGGGTTATGAATTTTCAATCTGAGAAGGTATGATATTTTTATATGCTTATGTTAAGCGTTGGGTTGTGACATGGAATCCGAGGGCCATAGACTTCGGGTCGCAAGGCCAAGTAAGCTTCCCCGAAATGTTCATGTAAGTGATGAAACTTTGTATTCTCACTTACGCGGATCCTGGGGTTAGAAATGCACTAATCACCCCATTAATCTCCTAATTGGCACCGCGGGATGGGGGGCGTCACAATATGTAAACGAGGAAAGGCAATAGTAGGACCAGCACACATGCAATGAGCTTCCTCGTACAGGTTGCAGGATCAAATCCCTTCAACCACATTTCCTTTTGCATTTTTTGTGGGCCCCAAATTGGTAATCCGAGCTGTACGTCTTCTTTATTGTCTAAAGCCCTAAGATATTTAGTTTCATAATTTAAATCTTCATAGATTTTGAGACATGTTTGAAAAGCATCCGAAAAATCCCAACCTCTAGATCTGATTTTCTGCACTTCTGAGGGCCCTCAATTCATTAACCGAACCGTTCAATATTCTCATATTAATGATAAGCCTCAAGACATTTAGTTTCATATTATAGATCTTCATAGATTCTGAGAAATATGTGAACAACACAAACACATCTAAAAATATTGGATGTATTCATTTACTCATGCAAAAATGGTGCTTCCAAATAAACACGTGTGTTTCACATATGTACCATTTGCATATGAAAAAGATACACATGAGCCCTTTACATGTGTAAAAACCATTTTCATATCCCATGCGTAAAAGGCAACCGACCCCTAACCATCCACCACCTAACTATACTTTCCTTACAGCCCTTCAACAGGCGCGCGGACATATTTTTCTGTCATGTTGAATGAACCTACTAGCTATTATTTTACAAGGAGACATAATCCCCTTAATTTACGTTAGTTGAACCTATTTTCAAATCTAGGTTAGAATAACTAAATATTCTAAAATAAAAAATCTTCAAGTATCGTCTTCTCCTTATACTGACAGTAATTTATGTCTTTCCCCTTAGCTTAAACTACCGTAGTTTATTCTCTAGGTTAAACGTAATCAAGGGAAAGCTCTAAAAGCCGAATGTAATTAACGGATATTTCAACAATTTTTTTAGTGAAAATCAGTTAAAAGTAATCAAAAGGCCATTTCCAACCTTCGACCACTACATAGGTGCTCGACCAATATTGTCAGGAGAGCAAACATAGTTTCATGTGAAATCGAAAATAGATGTGGCTGTTCAAAATATAAAAAAAGGCAGGTGAATTATAAATGTAAATTTCTCTAACAATTATCGATCACAAACTAACGTTTAAATCAAGGTTGGAAAACTTGGAACTCGGAGTCTAAAATTTTACTCAAGTCAACACAGCAACTCGGATGAGTCATTTTTTTTTATTTAAAACTGTTACAAAATGTGTAAAATGTATTAAATACCTATAAAAATATAAATTTGCGCTGATATATCTCTATTCACAACTAAAATTCACATATGCTATTAAGATCTTATGGTTCAGAACAATAAGAAGAAAAAATCCAGCAATAAAAGGATATAATAAAAGATGATAAAAATTTAAAAAGGTTGACTCAGCCATGATTCAACCAAGTGCATGCTTGGCTCTGAAAGGTTGTGTAAGAATTAAATTTGTAAAATAAAAAAATAAATAAAAATGCCCAGTTTATATCACTCATCCAAGTTACAGAGTAGAAAACCCACTTGGGTCAAGCCTAGTCAGTTGTTTTTAGGGTCTAGTCAAGTCAACGGTCTGGTCAACTCAACTCTAATTTTGGCTCATAGCCTCATACTCCTCCAAAAACAAGTTGACTCAGGGAGTTCTCCAATGTTAGTTTAAATTAGTGCTAGAAGAAATACCAACAAGAGGTATTGTTCAGTTCATATTTGACACTATAGTACTCATTTGAAATGATCTTTGCATCCAAATTTGATGGAAAGGACTGATTTTTCAATTTTTAGTTTCCTTCGCACATGACTGAGCTATTGGTACCGTTGACATATGAAGGGGGGGGGGGATACGAGAGTAATTCTCACCTCATAGTCAGTTTGAGAAACAGTTTCTCGGCTACGCTGATATTTTTGAACCCATGGAAGAACCTCAGGATCCGAGGCCAATAAACTTTCAGTTGCCGATTGATCCGGACCGAGAAATGCAGACATGACTGCTAGCTGCAAAACAAAGTATATATCATATAGTTAGTTTCACCAACAGTAAATAATTTGGTTATGAAAGAACACACTTTGATTAATGACGATGCACTAAAGTTATGGGTGCAGAATCTGACCTGACCCACCAATCCAACCTGTACCCAGACAATCCAACTTTTTTTTTTTTTTGATCGGTCCAGACAATCCACCATACCACCACACTATTAGTAGGTCAGTGATTGAATATGGGTTGACCTGATGCCTTACCTGTCTAACCCTTCATGTCCCTGTGTGAGCCCTCCCCACCTATATAAACCTAAATAGATGGTTGTCAACACTTCTATATAGCGCACATGTAGCACAAGGGAAACAACTATACTAAGCAGGTCGGATCAGGTTGACCCATGTCAGGTGTGGGATGGAGGTGTCATACTGTCAACCAATGTACCACTCATATCAATCTACCAGTTTAGACTAAACACCACCCATTTTCTAACCTAACCAAAGTTGTTCTAGAGACCCACCCAGTTACTTAAACCTGCCTAACTTGTGTAAGAACTAGAGTAATAGGTAAGAATAGACTACTTAACCTGAGTAACTGAAACTCTACAATATTTTGTACTCTGTTGCGACCAATTACAGATAACCAGGAGGAGATTAAAGTTAGAGGTGAAGTGAGTTGCCCCCGTAATCAAGGTTCAAGGATGCAAATAAGCCTCAGAGAATCCGGGATGAACTTATTCTTCAAATACTCTAAGGACCCGATTATAACAAGAAGAATGGGCCAATATCTGGAACCATCTCTCATCCGGATTCAGTTTTCGGTCCACTACAGGGATCCCAAATCAATTTTGGGTTTCATATTAAATAAACCAAACCAAACCAAACCAAGCCTTTTCCCACTAGGTGGGGTCGGCTATATGGATTTGACGACGCCAATCAAATCTGTTTAGGGCCATGTCCTCCGTTAGATCCATGTAGGCAAGGTCATGTTTAGGGTTTCATATTAAATAATTTACAATTTTTTTCAATGATCTTAAGCATGCTAAACGTAGGCTAGCAATGGCACAGGAACCATTAAGGAAAAGTCTTTCTATGTAAGTTGATGGCCCACCATGGAAAAGAGATAGGCCAAAGAGAACATTGATGGAAGTAGTAAAGATAGATTTGAAAAAATGCAACTTAACCAAGGATTTGGCCCTAGATATATTGGAATGGAGAGAATTCATTTAGCCAACCCCAACATAGTTGTGACAAGGCTCTAATGATGATGACCTAAAGAATAATGAACATCATCAGAGGAAAATAATAAATGAAGTCAAGTAACCATACTTAACTCATACGGCCAATTAAATTGATTAAGAAGAGAAGTATAAACTTGACAAGGTTTTAGCCTAAGCCTACTGTCCATCTTTTATCTCTCTACTTCTCACAATGATGAAATCAATCAAGTGGTCAACTCTTCGAATTTAAACCAAAAAGTTTTCCCAAATTTAACTTAAGATTTAGTAGTATCCAGAAGAAACTAGATAATGGGCCAGGTGGATTGGATAAGCTGAACTATAATGGGTCTGTCAAGCCTAATAGGCCTGTTGACATATGCTTCATCATGCAAACATTTCATACACGAAGACCCTAATACTCAACACCACAAGCATCATCATCACCATCATGATCATCAAAGCCTTGTCCCAACTATGTTGGGGTCGGCTACATGAATTCTGTTGCTCCATCCACAAGCATATATTATGTAAATTATATAAATGAAAATACATACATATCTATATATATAGCTCTCCTAAGCTTAAGCTTAGGATAAGATTCCGTAAGCTAACGCTTCTGGGGCCCACTCTTGGTCCATCCAAATGGACCAAACACACGACCCCCCTAAATTGCACACGTCCACCAACTTTTGGTCAGATCCAAATTTAGTAGACCGTTGGATCAACTGTGTACCAATCTGAATGGACCGTTGACTATTAAACTTTTGGTGCCCAGATGGAGATGATCAAAACCACGGTTGGGGCTGATTTTTTGCAGGAAGGAGGGTCCCAGGAGTCCTTGAAATCCCCTCCACCTCCATCCCCATGTGGGTCCCCAGGTGGGCCCCACCACACAATTGAGCTTACTTCAGCTTACCTTATCCTAAGCTTCAGCCTAGGAGAGCTGGCCCATATATATATATATATATATATACACACACACACACACACATAGGGAGATGCTCCTATGAGAGATATCTCTCACCTTATATAAGAGATAGGGGTGGGGGCCCTCACATTTAAGTTGTTGGGATTGGATATGGATGTGAGGGCCCCCACCCTATCTCTCATAGGAGCATCTCCCATATATATTTATATATATGTATGTATGTATGTATGCATATTAAAGTATATTTTATGAACATATAAACACACTAAACTAGTTTGTAATTCAGCCTTCCTTTGGATCTGGGTTCAGTCCCTTTATTCTAATCGGGATCCAGGCTCAGGCCTTTAATTTAAGGTTGGGTATGAGAATGGGTCCTGCAACATGGACCCTAGCCAGGTACATGTACCTAATGCAAATTCAGGTACAATATGGACCCAACCAGTTTTTATCCCAGTAGAGTGGATTATCACATCATTTTTGGTTCTTTTACATGGCGACACGACATCAAAAGTGATGGAAAAAATACCTGACGAGGGCCAAAGCCAATAGCAGAGAATTTATCTTTCATTTCCTGGACGGATGCTCTGTCCCACTGCAAGATCCTCCCATCTGGATCCGGTTCTTCAGAATCAGACCGTCCAAATTGTCTGTCAAACAAGCCCCACTGTCCATATCACACAACATGATTCATATATGTCAACTTATTTTAGCATATTGATAATTGCATCAATCAAGAAAAGGAAGAAAATTGCTTTTAAAGACAAACTATGGGTTCAAATTGTTTAGGCAGCCGGTTTGTTATGGCTCAGATATCACAAGTACACACCTTGCCTCTATTTTCCAAGTGCTATTTCCATGTATATTTTATTTTCAGGTACTGAGAAAAGTGGAGAAATTTGACTACAAATTTTCATGTGCAGTATATTTCTTGTCCCCATGTTGTCTCTCTTGTTCCCATTGCTTTTTAGTTTTCATTTCTCTCCTCCAAAGAAAGTGAAATAACATAAAGAAAATGTACATTTTCATCTGTACTTTTTGTAAGGAAAAGTACCCTTTTCCAGGTAATAAAGAAGGTAAATTTCCATCGAAATTGAATCATCTAAATTCAGCTAAAGAGCAAAGTGCTTAGGAATGTGTTTTATACTGTTTTCATTGAAATTTCTTGTCCAATTTTTCTAGGATGCATTACACCCAAATAAAGCTTTCTCACTTCTTGCCCTGGTGAGCCTCCAGTATCTTGGGCACTTCAGCATTGAAATATTTAGAGGTCTTCCTATCAAGCTTTATATACTCTATTGTAGGCTCTGGAACTTTCATGTCAAGTAAATAAGTTTGAATGATTCTTGTGCTTCTCGTACTTTTTCCAGTCTTGAAGATAGCATTGCATTATTTCATTGTGACATTAAGCAATCTCATTTTTTCGAACGTCTTCTAATTATTTTTTATTATAACTCTCAGAAATCTCAGAAAATTTCCTTTTCATTTGTATTCCTTCTAATACTTACTTTCTTTTTTTTTTAATGTTAACTTCCCTTTGTACAACCACAAACAGAGGAAAATCAACCAACACACTATGACTACATCCATGCCATAGAAGATCCACAAACCAAAACAAAAGCCCAAAGGGGAAATAGGGGAGCTTTTAAGTGCAAGAGGCAACAGCAAAGGGGAGAGAGGAGACCACACTAAGAAAAAGCCACTTCCTTCCAATTGAGAAAAATAAAAATTATGGGAACACTGTCGAAGGAAGGGAGGATGGACAACCAAGAATTGTGTGACCATGGCTTGTCATTATGAAAATTAAGAATTGTTCATATACCTATAAAGGGCTGGTTGTGTGATTGCCCACGCACAATGGATACCAATACCAAACCGGATAGGGGCAGAGCAAATCCGGAATATGTGTGTGGATAATTGCATAAGCAACTTGGCCATAGATGCTGGAATGGATTAAGTAACAAATCTGATTTGAAGTGTCAGCAAAAAAAAGTGAAAAGCTATTTAATGACCAAGGACTTAAGAGATAGTTTGGAATCACCGTGGACACCCCTAGGCCACCAGCACTGTACAAAGATGACATCCTTCGTACAACGGCCATGTAGTTACATGTTGCCTGACTTCATGTCAGCCGTGGATGATAATTTGGCTTATGGCAGCCATGTTAAGAAACTATCTGACAGAGATCAGCCGCGGGAGGACTTGATCTTCTGGTATCGCCGTGCTGTTGTTGACGTGGGTCACCGTGATATGTGCACATGAGAATCTTTAAGTACCCATGTGTGATCTTGTACCTGTAATACTTGACCCCGCGATTGGCCTGTGCTACCTTGATGCAAGCCCTAGGGTTAGGGCTTGCGTAGATGCTGAAGCACGTGTGAAATACACCTCAAATTATCTCCGCAGAGATTTCTAACACGAGGAACAACCTCTCCAAGGGAAAATCCCAATTTTATTCAACTCCAAATCTGAGATTATCATCTCTACAATGCAATATAAATAGGCAAAGTAAACTTAGGGCCTAAGAAAACCTAAACCTAATCTAATAATAGAAACTATCTTAATCAAACTAGGAAACCAAATAAATCAGAATGCTAAATCCTAATTACAATAAAATTAGGAAGCTACTTAAAAAATAAATATTCTAAAACTATGTTGGGTGGGACCGGTGGAATTATGGTAGCCCATTCTGCGTCATACCTGGGGATTAGGTGGATCATGGATGTCAAGGGATGTTTGAAAAGACTATGGGACAGTTTTGCTGCTTATTATGCTGGAACGTTACTTTGTTTGCCAAGCATTTATTAAAATTATAAGGAGTTTCAATGTTATTGTATTATCTTAAAGGCAAATAGAATTGAATGCTTGTTCACTCAATTTTCACTAACCCCTGGATTGCCCCTCCCAGGTAAACCAGGATTTAGAGACTGAGGAATACCATGATGATCAAGAGATTGGCTTCGGAATGCATAATTGAGGAATGACGTCACCTAGGGATAAAGAAAATTATATTTATCATTTGATTAGTTCATTTTATTTATTTACTGTAGTTGAACATTTTGAATTGTAGAGGTTTTATGTTACTCAAGTATAGTTGCCATTGTTAGTTGATTTATTTGGACCTTCAGACTTTAATATATATGCAAGTTATTTAATAGGTTTCCCTACATTCTTATTTTGCTCAATTAATTTGATTTAAGATAGTGATTGTGATATATTATTAGTTGCAACACGGAATCCGACAGGGCCCCGGGTTCTGTGTCATGATAGTTGGACTCACTATTAATTATTTCAAAATATTTTTAAAATATTTGACTAGTGCTCACATCATGGTTCAGTGAGTTAAACTGCATAGTTGGGTCAGATTGAACCGAACCATACACTCCACCAGTTCATCCTCATGTCTGGTTTCTAAAACATTGGTCGGCACGCATATAAGAACGAAAGGAACAAACCTGACCATTAGAACCATATGCAGCATATAATAAGTTCCCCTTCTCTTCATTTCCGCCACATTTACGGATTGCAGAGGCCAAGAAGGTTGTCTTTGTTGCCGATTGTGCTGCATGCAGGAAGAAATTCCCAGTCAGAAATAAATCAATTAGAAGAATCACAATTTGTACTATTTTTGTTCCAGAACAAAGTGGAATTTGAAGACCCATGCTAATAACAACCACATCTAATATGCTAGAGTCATAGAACCTTGATCAAGAGTGTTGGTATTTGCATTATGAAGTTTATCACAACTGGAAGGACTAGGGTTAAAAAACTCATCTTAAACCGAGTTGTGTCACTTGATACCTAAGGAATTGTTTGATTTGTGCTAGTAGTAAAAGGTGGAGTAAAAGAAGTCATGTGATGTGATGTTTTTACTTCACCATATTTGGATAGAAAAGTGGAGTGGAGAAGTAAGCTTGAACCTTTTACTCCTCCACATGCCCCCTTTTTTTTTCTTTAACCACGAAAAAGTGTGATAAATCATGTTGTAGTAAACTTTACGACAAAAGATGCTTTTAATCTACACTCCCTCTATCATCTATACTATACCTCAAAGGATTTTAACACACCTCTACTATTTACTTTCAAGCAACATCAAAACCATCATTTCACAGATAGATTCAGTCCAAAAGAAATGGATGCTGGAACTGTATCCTCACTGCTTCATATTATGTTTCGTTATTTTATTTAAATCTAAAATACTCTAAAAGCAATTAAAATGAAGTTTTGTGACTTTTATATCTTCTATATACTTTTTAAAATTATTTTTTTAGAAAGAAAGATGCATAACAAGCCAAAATATTAGTCACTAACCGATTTTTCATCGATACATAAAGGAGGATAGGAAGCACTCGGCCATAATATTCAGAAAGTCAGGAACTCTAACATAAATACAGTATTTAAGGAATCTTCACATTCAAACCCTATGATAAATACAAAATTGCTTGCTCTCATGTTGTAGTAGCATTTATAAAATAGCTGAATATAATTCTACTTAATAATTACATTATTTCGTACACACATGAGAATGATTAGATAAGGTTGACCTCACTGGAGTTGAAGTATGATCGAATTATATTAAAAAATGTGTTGTCCACTTGTGAAGATCCGAACCATTCAAAAGATGCACCCATCCTAGTACCCATCCAGGTTCATCATCCACTAGAACAATCCACATTTAGTTCGGGCATTTTCACAAAATGAGGTGAAATCACTTATTAAACATAATTTTTATACAAGTTATATGGGCCCAATCCAGTGGCCCATGATCCAAGTGCAGGGCCCAAAAGAAGGGATTTTGTGAAAGGACTTTCAAATTCAAAAGAATGCATGTTCCATTGGAACTTTGATTTATTTCTTCTTTTGAGTTCTGATTAGGATTTAAATTAGAAATATGATTAGGTAAGATACAGTTTCTTATTTTTGAAACCTTTCAGAGATTAAAAATAATTTTCTTATACAAGTTCTAAGGGCCAAATCCAAAAGACCTGTGATTCAAATGCAGGGCCCAAAAGAATGGATTTTGTGAAAGGACTTTCAAATCCAAAAGAATACTTGTTCCATTGAAACTTTGATTTATTTATTCTTTGGAGTTGAGATTAGGATTTAAATTAGAAATATGATTACGCAAGATATAGATTTCCTATTTTTCAAAACTTTCAATTTTACGGTTCTATCTGCTTTATATATGGATGTAATGCTGTAAGAAAATCGTAGCTGAAGATTAGTAATAATTTTCTACATTTGAGGTTGTCATCCTTTTCTTGAGAGTCTCTTGGAGACCTAATTTTGTGCTTCAAAACTTTTAACCGTTTTGATCAAGCCATTTTCAAAAAGGCTTGAATCAATATGATAGTTACTTAATGTTTTATCAATAATAAGTTGATTTTGTCAGACACTTTATATTTACCGTTTTTAAGATGGAATTTAATTTCAACTTCAAGTTTAGTGAATAAGAGTTATTCTGTTAACTTTGGTACTTAAGTGGTCATAAAGATGAATGGTACTTTTATATGTTCTGGTAAGGTAATCAACGGTTTATTATTTAATAACTCCCATAATGTATGAGATACATGACACTGAAATAACTAATAGGATAAGTACACCGGCATTAAAGAGGAAGTAACCTTCATCTAATCCAACAAAACTTTGGCACCTAAGGCTAAGTCACATTAACCTTGATAGAATTGACAAGCTAGTGAAAAATGGTACCTTACCTTCATTGGTGGTAGAACCAATGCCTGTCTTCGAGTCCTGTCTGGAAGGAAAAATGACTTAAAGACCCTTTTTATCTAAAGGCAATAGGGTCAAAGATTTATTGGAATTAGTACATATTGATGTGTGTGGACCCATGAATGTTAGAGCGAGAGGTGGTCACAATTATTTCATCACTTTCACAGATGATTACTCAAGATATGGATACATATACCAAATGCACCGCAATTCTGAGGCTTTTGAAAAGCTCAAAGAGTTTTGAGCGGAAGCAGAAAAGCAATTGGATAAAAGTATTAAGACTCTTCGATCAAATCGAGGAGGCGAATATCTCTCAGATGATTTTATGGGATACTTATCAGAAAATGGGATTCTATCCCAGTTGTCTGCTCCTGGAATGCCTCAACAGAATGGAGTAGCAGAAAGAAGGAACCGGACTCTTTTAGATATGGTTAGGTCTATGTTGAGTTTCTCAAGATTACTTATATCCTTTTGGAGATATGCTTTATTTATTGCAACGTACATACTAAACCTCATACCATCTAAGTCTATACCTAAGACTCCCCGGGAGTTGTGGTCTGGGCGAAAGCTTAGTGTACAACATTTACACATTTGGGGTTGTCAGGCACATGTGCTGAAGATAAAGGCGGAAAAGTTTGAATCGAAATCAGAAGCATGCACCTTTGTAAGATATCCTAAAGGAACCGAAGGTTGGTTATTCTATAATCCCTGAGAGCAGAAAGTGTTTGTTAGCAAGGATGAAAATAGCGGTAGCAGCGGGCGTAGCGGCGTAGCAGTGCGATTTGGAAACATAATAAAAAAAATATGAAAAAATTGTAGAAAAACTAGAATATTGGAAAATGAGAGAAAATGTTTTTTCTTTTTTTTGCAAAAGTAACTAAGATAAGGGGCGTAGCGGTCCCCTCATTATATGAGGTCCTGTATCGCTGTATAAATAGAAAATAATAGTAATTATCATTTTTTTCACATGTGTTCATGTTGCTTAGTTATGCTAACTTAGAAACTAATGAAAGGCTCATAAAAGAAAAAACTATGTCATGAAGTCAAAACTAGAGATTTAAGAATACCTAGAGAAAAAAATACATCTGCCAAAATGGGTGTCTAATAGGATGTACTTAGAAAAGAATCATTGAGAAGAACTCTCTGTATCAACTGTAATTCGGCGAGATTATGTGCTTTTTTATGTTCTTTTAAACATAAAAGGGTAGAAGAGTTGTGTAGAAATGTTATTTGGAGAGAAGAAGAAAAGAAATAAGTCTTATTATTCATTTTAAAAAAATTTGGAAAGTAAGAATTTTTCTCACCCTGTAGCGGTCGTGGCAGCCTGTAGTGCAACGGCCGATAAATCGGCCATAGCGTGGTGGTGGCCACCGCTACGGCCGATATTTTCATCCATGATTGTTAGCAACAATGCGGTTTTTATGGAAGAAGATTATACGATTGAGCGGAAAATTTTAGAAAAGGTTGTCCTGGAAGAAATTCAAGAACAATCAATTCCAAATCCAAAAAGAACCGAACTTGAGGAAAATCCGCTCTTAACTGAACCAGTAGTTACACCGGAGCCTCATTGTGGTGGGAGGATTGTTAGGCCACCTAACAAGTTCACGTTACTGGGACAGTCTTACGAGGCAATCCCGGAGGAGCAAGAACAAGATCCATGTAACTATGATGAAGCAATAAATGACCAAGATTCGGGACGTTAGTAAGAAGCTATGAAAGCTGAAATGGAGTCCATGTACTCTAATCAGGTCTGGAAACTTGAGGACTTGCCTGCCAGTATTAAACCTATTGAGTGCAAATGGGTCTAAAAGAGAAAAAGAGGAGCAGACGGAAGAGTTGAGACCTTTAAGGTCAGGCTTGTTGCGAAAGGGTACACTCAGAAAGAGGGTATCGATTATGAGGAGACTTTTTCACCGGTAGCCATGCTCAAGTCTATCCGGATACTCTTGTCCATTGCGGCTCATCTCGACTATAAGATTTGGCAAATGGACGTCAAGACGGCGCTTTTCAACGGCCATCTTGAGGAAGACATCTATATGATGCAACCAGACGGTTTTGTAGCTAAGGGCCAAGAGCAAAGAGTTTGCAAACTGCAAAAGTCCATTTATGGACTGAAGCAGGCGTCTTGGAGTTGGAACATCCATTTGAACAGGCAATCAAATCATTTGGTTTTTGTCAAAACCCGGATGAATTATGTCCAAGAAAAGTGAAGGAGGCAGGGCAGTTTTTCTAGTATTTATGTCGATGACATCATTCTCATTGGAAGTGATATAGGAATGTTATCAACGGTCAAAGTTTGGTTGGCTAAAATATTTGATATGAAGGATTTGGGAGAAGCCAGCGACATCCTAGGGATCAAGCTTTATCGAGACCAAAAAAATAGGATGATTGGCTTATCCCAAGCTGCAAATATAGATAAGGTACTTGAACGATGTGCAATGCAAAAATTCAAGAAGCGTATCACACCTTTCAAGCATGGATTGCACCTTTCCAAGGATCAGTCTCCCAATTGAGGAAAAGGAGCAGATGAGAGCGCCGGAGGAGTGTTTACCTCTGGATACATGTTTATGCTTGACGGCGGAGCTATCAGCTGGAGGAGTGTCAAACAGGATTGTACCGCCGATTTCACCTCGGAGACTGAATATGTAGCAGCTTGTGAAGCAGCTAAGCAGTATGACTCAAAAGATTCCTTTTGGAACTTGGAGTGGTACCTTTAGCGCGATAGCCGCTCACAGTTTACTGTGATAGTAGCAAGGCAGTCGCACAGTCCAAGGAACCAAGAAGTTATAAAATCCAAAAGCACGTACAGAGAAAATATCATCTAGTCTGAGAGACTGTGTAGAGAGGTGACATAGCTATCACCAAAATAACATCTGCAGATAATCTCGCAGATCCCTTTACTAAGCCTTTGACTACCAAAGTCTTTGAGCGGCATGCAGATGGGATGTACATGAGATGCAACCCTAACTAGAATTGAGTCTAAGTGTTAGATTGTATGTTCTCAATCCAGTGGATGGTGTAAATCAATTGATTTATTCCTTAATTAATTTATATAATCATGTTTTTATTCATGTGATGGATAGTATTAATCTCATGAGATGAATAATATTTTATTTAATGATTGTACATGACCAATATAAAGTGACATGATGGTTCATGAGATACACCGGTGCCCACAGGTTTACTAGATGCAATCCATGTGTGTGGATGAGATCCACATACAGGAAACATAGATCATAAATCTTATACTTAAAGTCATTCACAACCAGTGATGAGATTGGACATCTCATCTGACAAGGTTGCAGCATTATGATCACTATGAGACGGTGTGATTTGTCTCAGTCATCAGAGTGTAAGACTCTGGGTCATTGTGCTTGTACATTAGATGTATTGAAGGACCATGAGATGCACCTTATGCAAATCTGTCATTGATTTAAGGATTGCCCTCATAATTCTCAAGCAATAGGCTCTTAATCCTGAGAGATTAATGAACTCAAGTTCTTGCTATACATTTAGTCTGGGTCACCAATGAGGGAGGCCAATTGTAGGTCAACACCTCGGTGTCTTGGATACATGGTAGTGAGACTATGGGAACAAATAATTATCAAGATGGAATTTATCCCTATTATCCCCTTGTGCCAATTAATGAATTTATCATTGGTAAGTGCGCACTCATCTCAATTAAGAGTTAATTGGATGGTCACTGTGATTAATTGGGTCACAAGGATAATAAGATATGGATCTAACTTTGTTGGACAGATTTAATTCAATTGATCCATGGATATAATTGATAGAGGAGACTACTTGTAGTAAATGGGAATATTGGGGTCTTCTTGTAATTTATTCATAAGACTGGAGTTCAATTGCATTTATATAGTGGAGTTATTTGCAATTAACTGCGGGTCCGGGTTTCACATGAGATGTGGGGTCCAGATATCTCAGTTGGAGCCAGCTTCTAAGGAATCCCTAGTGGTCCCCACGCTAGCCCTTAAAAGAGATTGTTTCTAATCCAATTTGAACTCTTAAAGGAAGGAAGAGTAGGGCACATACTTATAATAGAAGTGAGACTTCTAATTATATGAAAAGAGGAGGTTGCCAAAACCTATATATAGAGGAGGGGGCTGGACGTCCACAACATGCTTGCACGCCCAAGCCCCTCTCTCTCCTCTCTCCTCTTCACTCCTTTGGTTTCCTACTAGAGAGTCTGAGATTTCTCTTCTTCTTGGAGATTCCACCATTCTCCTTGAGAAGATCTCTAATAGAGGGTCATAGCGTGGAAGATCACGAGGCGCAGGAGATCATTTTTGTTCTTGCGAAAGAGTTTCACAACAAGCCAAAAGATCAACTCTTCAATTAGAGCACAACTGGGCTCCAAAGGTATAAGTCTACTTTGATTATTCTAGTAGATTATATGGATGCATGTTGTTGCTGTTGTCTATTCTAGATAATGTTTCTTCTGATCTTAATACATGAGAAAGGGGTTTTTTTGGATCCTGGATTGGGTTTCTGGCCTTATGGGTAATTGATCCTGCTTCAAGTGGGTCAAAAGTTTTGGAAATACCTTGATACATGAAATTTTAGTTATTTGCTATAAAACACCTTTTTGCCCTTCATCTTCCTTTTTCCTTTTCACAAGATTTTAAAGTCCCATTTATAGCCGAAACTCACTGAAATTTCAGCGGAATTTTAACCGTTATAATCTTTTTCTTAAATAAGTCATACCCCAATCAATTCTTTTTTGTTCTAATTTCAAAATCCTTAAGCTGGTCTTGGAGTCCAACACATTTAAGTCTCTTAAATCCAAACCAATAGATTCTTGTTTCCTAAAATCAATTCCCATTAAATTATTTTTCTTACTAATTCCTACATCCCAAATTGTTCCTTAGTTCAAATTCAAAACCCAATGTGTCCATTTTCCAATAAAAATTACACGCAAAAAAAAAAAAAAAAGAGTAGACGATGCCTCTGAAAAACAAGCAGAGATAAACATCTTGACCCGGAGCAAATAAGTGAGTCAATCTCTGATCTAACATAACAAGTAGATGAGTTGAGAACAGGTATGACCAATTGTCTACCGAACTCACCACAAATCATGCCCGAATAACAGCTAATGTCAATCATACTGAAGTAAATATTTCATGGCTCCCACAAATTTAGCAGCATTTGACTCGAATGGATGATAGATTTATGAATTTCTAGCACAATCATATGAACAATACTTGTACAGAAAATAACTATCAAGAGGAGATAATCAAGTCAAGCAAAGATAATAGATCAAGTGTTCGCTCTAATAGTCAACCAAAAAAGGAGAAGAACAAATAGCGAGGTCACTTCCCATTCCAATGTCCACAACGACCCATGAAGGCCATGTGACAGAAGAACAAGAAGTTAAGAAGAATGATGAACCTAAACATAAGGAGCAATTGACCCTAGAAGCAAAAGAAGAACAAGTACAACAAGCCCATCTTTATAATGATTTAAGTGCTGAAGTTTAGATGATCAATGGATGTCACCAAAGGCACCTACACCGACTATTGAAAAGAGATAATTACAGAATAACATCTTTCATTCGACAAGCCATGTAAAAGGATGGATTTGTGTAATTATGATTGATGGTGGAATTCTGACAATAGTGTCACAAGTTCCTGTGGATCATCTACAACTAAGGGTGCACAAACATCCTCGGCCCTATTTCATTCAATGGCTGATGACAGGTGATGAAGTACAAGTTCGACACAGGTGTCAAGTTGTCTTTACTGTCAATGCTAAGTACAAAGATAAAGTGTGGTACAATGTAGTGCCAATGGATGCTGGGGATACTTCACTTGGAAGTTCGTGGATGTATGATAAGAATGGAATCCATCAGATGAAAGACAATACATATAGTGTATATGTATTGCATTTGTTAAAGATGGAAAAGTTGTTCCACACTACCCTACGAAGCTGGACCAACCGAAGAGAGGATCGGTTAAGTATTATGAACGAATTGCTTCAAGTACGGGGCATGGGCCAAATCAATTCGACCTATCATCCAGATGCAGGACCCAAAAAAAAGGGCTCTTGTGAAAGGGCGTTCAAAGCTAAAGAATACGTGTTTCCTTAATACTTTGATTTATTTCTTTCTTTGAGTCGGGGTGATTAGGATTTTAATTAAAAAAATGATTACGTTAGATGTAGTTTCCAATTTTTGAGAACTTTCAGCTTAGGGTTCTTTGTTTTCTTTATGTATGTGATGTAGGACAAGCCCATGGTCCCCCATGGGTGGACCCTCCAACGGGCCCAACCCAATTATCCTGTCCAAGCCTTTGGGCCCAGCCCATTTATTTTATGTTATTTAGGCCTTTAATTATGTTTTAGGTTGCTTATTATGATGTTTTTGTAAAGATATAGGTCGAGCTGACCTATATCTTTACATATATAGGTCAGCTCGACCTATATCTTTACAGTTTTAATCTTGGCCATCAGTGTGTTTGGATGGTCCAGGTTAGTCTTAGGGTTATTTATTTTCCTATATAATGATGTAAAGATGTAAAGCCTCTTTGGCTAAAAGATGATTGATGATTAATGAAAATGATTTTTCTTCGAGTTCTCCTCCAAGAAATCCCTAACGCCTCCTAGATTGGAGTTTGGTGAGAGCCCAATTTCTGAGTCTCTTGAGCCCTACCTTGCTCATCTGACGTAACGCCTCCGGATTGGAGTTTGGTGAGAGCCCAATCAAAGGTATATCTTTCTTATCTTTTTCTATCTTCATTGCCCTCCCGCATCTCTACCTCCACTATCCGCACCAGTATGGATGTAATGTAGTTGGAAAATCAGAGTTGATGATTAATAAATAATTTTTTCCACACACGAGGTTTTTTTCCTCTTCAAAAGAGTCTCTTGGAGACCTAATTTCATGCTTCGACGCTTTCAACCATTTCGATTGAGCATTTTTTGCAAAGGTTTACATCAATTCTTTAATAAAAACAAATTTTGCACACAATGGAGCCAACATAACATAAACCCTTCAATTTGATCCTCTCTTTATGCTTCAATGCCTGTCCTAAATTTCAAATCAATTTAGTTACAAAGACAGTCCAATTAGACACATGTCAATTATGTGATAAATTGTGCTTTTCCAATCCAACAGTGAATGTAATTCAACTTGAACTGAAATTTTATTAAGTTATAAAAGGGAATTGCAATCTAATGGACAGTCCGGATCACCAAATGCTGACCCATTATACACAAATAATAATAATAATAATAAATTAAATGTATTATAAATCATCATTAAAGTTCTTTAATCACATTTTCTTCAACACAACGGTTGATATCACTTTATTGGAGAAGAGCGCAAGTGTGCTCTGGGTAAAAAAGGCGAGGCCACAACTTAAATGGTTCAGATCTTTGGAAAGTGGATCTGGATCCCACATACTTGTCCTTACTTACGCACCATGTTTGTCAATGTTAAATAATCACTCCCCATATATATAAGTGAAGTACCCTTATGAATATATACTTTATATTAATTTACTTTTATGGACAGAGAAACATATTAAGCATCTTATGCTGTGTTACTGGATACTTGGTGTTGATGTCCAATAAAGAGCTTATGATTTAAATAACTCTCTAGGGCAAATACAAACAAAATCCCAATTTAAAGCTGGCATGGAGAAAGCATTATTCACATCCATTTGATTTTCATATAGGTGCCTACAAAAGTGACAAACGCCAAAATCTAGTTGTGACCATCCTTGCTTTTGGAGCAAAAAATTTGTTGTTGTAATGTAAGCAACCTATCACATATCTTACCTGCAAATTGGATAAGATCTGAATATGAAAGAGGCCCCCCTTTGGAGTATGAATCTATTTCCTTTTTTGCCTCTTCTAAAAGACGCAAAGCTGCTGAAAGCCCTCTATTTTCGGGTCTGCTTATCTCCGCACTTCATACATGAACAAAAGGGCAAAGAAAACCAACTAATTAAAAAACGAACATCACCTAAAATCATGGAGTAGATTTGAAGTTCTGTTGTTTAGGAGCATGAGTTCGCCCTAACTAAAACATGACTTGCAAAGTTGCACTGACCACAAAACCTAATCATAATGGTTAAAAGTGAAGCTAGGTTGAGTCACACAATATAATTAGGTTCAAGCTAGTTTTTTATTTATTGCAAAGAATGAAGCGAAGGGCATGGATACAGATCTTTGTGAAAATACATAATGATAAACCTTGTCTGAAAATAATACCTGAATCTAATCGATCCATTTGGGCCACCAGATTTTGTAGCCTACAAACTTAATTAGAAGAAATCAGTTGTTTTTATTTCTGTGAAGTAGGTCTAAAGAGTGAAAAGTAACACATTACCAAATCAAACATGCACAAATTTTTTTTAAATTGGAAAGTTTGTGTCTGACCTTGTCATAAGTCATTGCGTCGTTCAGAGCAAGAGTCAGTATGGATGGAACAAGATCTGGATTAGCCTACATCACACCCAGAAAAATTGATGATCAAATGTCATAACGATAAACAATTAAAAAGAATTCAAGACTGAGATTGATGATATACTCCAAGCAAGCACATTTTGATGAAGCCCATATTTGAATGGTATTTAGATTTTGACAGACTGGATGGTTACTCCTGCTTTGCATTTGGGATGGTATGGATATTAAAAGAATTTACATTTACATTTCGTTGCTTATTTTCAACCTTTTCCTGCCCAATAAATATCCAATCAAATGTGATTTTTGCTTTATATCTACCCAAATGCAGAGTGAATAAATTGACCATATCTTAGGCAAATTTTTTTCAATCTCTGTGACTTTGGGTGCGCTCAAATGCAGTGTAGATCATCATTTTCAATAAACAACTGCTTATGCATACCTTTATGGCCGTGTATAAAGTTCCTTTGATACTTGCTGTTACAGTAGAAAATATCATATAAATATGAAGATTTGGAGAGAATCTGACTAAATAAGCATGAGAAGAAAGGTCAGGTAACTGACACAAAAACTCAGAGCGTTGCCTTCTTTGGATCAGATCAGCAGCATATGATTTTTCTGTGAATGAACCTGAGCTTGCGATCATTTCCTAAAAGAAGGGATATAAACTGGCAGAAAACTCATTATCACATAATTTTAATTTTTTGCAAAGAAGTATTAGCCTATAACTTTTGTTTCTTGGAGAGTTCTGCACTAATCTAAAAATAACAAGAACTACCGGACTAAACTCGAGCTATATATAGCATGCCATTGCATTATTAGATAAATATTGGAAAAGTACATTAAGAACTCTAAGTAAGAAAATTCACAGCCAAAAAAGGGGAAAACAAAGCTCATAACCCAAATGATATCTCCATACAACACTAACAAGTAATCAGTGTCAGTTGGGAGTTTTGCTAGTGTGCTTTGTTGTATATAGTTTGATCTCTAGAGCTGAGACTGGAAGAAGATAAGAACAAGGCACATTTGAATGTACTCCAGATCACGCATAAAGCATTTTTGCAAAGTAAATGATCATCTGGTTTCCTAGGTCAGGGATGTTGGAGTCATCAGCAATTTGGCATGACAAGTCCAATTTGAATTGTACTTATCTAAGATAGAATATGATTTTATTTTAAATTAGACTTATTACATAAGTTAGGATAACTTTGTTAAAGTTCAAAAAAAAAGTTTGCTTTGTTAGAGTTTGAGACAGTGTAGGAGTTAGGTTTCCTTTACTATAAATAGAGTACCATTTGGAAGTTGATGCAATTTTCTAACAAATTACTCAATAAAGTTGCCTTGAGGTTTGAGAGAGAAAAGAGTTCTCTGGGTGGTTTGGTTATGACTAATGAGGCAGAAGTCACTTCTTCTTTAATTATCTCGTTGTCTTTCTTGTTCTTTGTTAAGCATAGAGTGTAGTTCCGCTACATGGCAGCCTCTATAAGTGGTATCTGAGCCTAACAACTTTCTGGGAGGTATCATTTGTTTCGGCTCGGCACAAATTTGATCGACAGTTTGAAGATCATAATCAAACACATCAGAAAGAAGACGACTATGATAAAAAAAAAAAAAAGGAAGATGGTCGGTAACTCAGGTTTCTCGTATTCGCAAAAGCTCAACAACAAAATCAGCGATTATGGAAATCATGCATGGAGTCATGTATGCTGGGGCACGAGATCTGGAAGGTGACATGTGGAGAAAACACGGAGCTGCCAGCAAATGCCACGTCAAAGATGAAGTGGAATGCTAAGGCCTCTCAAGCTCTCTACGCACTGAAGCCATGTGTAAGGACCTGTCCCTAGAAATACCTAGTAGGACCCAGTTTGACCAACCCTAGGCTATCCTATTTAATAGGTGATTAGCATGAATAGTTAGTACTTTCTCACTAATTAAGCCTAGTTTATAGGATTAGGACCCTTGTAAGATTAATAGTGCCATTAGGAGTTTGATTGGTTTCTTATAATTAATTAGATAATTAGAGGCCCTCTCTTGTGCTTTGTCTTTTCTTCTCCGGTAAGTGATGGTTGCAGAGAAACTACGGTAGTCAAGAGAGTTACCCGGGTTGCCTTTTATAGGCCCTGATTCTCTCCTTCCATCAAGAAGAGAAATAATCTTTAATTGTCCCTTTAAGTTAGCATTTAATGGAAACATGTAAATACCTCTTATTGACCATAAATGGAATATTAGTGGGAGAGAACCGTTTCTTATAATAAGGAGTTGTGGCCATGTGGGCCAGCCCTATAAACGATCCAACATTCTCCCACTTGGTCCATATGACCACAAAAAATAAAATAAACAAAAATTTCGGAAAAACTAATTTCGAAAAAACGACCTTGACCGGTGATCACCATTTGAAAAAATACTTGCCATCAAAGCTTTCATGCTAAGTCTTTAATTATAAGAGGGTTTTTCCTTAGAGAGTTGTGCAACTAACTTAGAATGACCCAATTACCCCTGGCCTAGCCCATTAATTATATAAGGGTACTCTAGTCTTTCTACCTAAACTATTTTCCTCCAAATTAGAGAACCAAATGCCCTAAGTAACCTTGGCCTCCTTCATTATCGACCAAGTAAACTCTTGTCATTATAAATAGCCTACCTTTAGTGCCCTTAGACTCCTCCATTTACAACCACTCATTTGAGGGTACCTTAGTCATTAAATATAGATACCTAAACTACCCTAATCCTTATCCTTTATTTCTATTAGCAACCAAGGACCCTTTGGACATTCCATTTAAATCTTCCCTAAATACCCTCATTCCTATTCACAATTCTCATTTACTAAGGAGGGCATTTTAGACAATGACCCAACCAAACTCTATTTAAGAAACCCCTCCCATCTTCCCAAACTTTCCAAGCTTCTCTCCCTCTCATTTCACTACAATTCTCTCTCTTATTTCTCTCTCTCTTCTTTCTCTCTCTAGATCTAGGGCTTCCAATTTCTAAAAGAGGAGACTCTCATCAAGGTTCAGCTATCTTCAAGCTAGGGAACTCATCCCATCTTCTAGATCTCTCCCCCCTCTCCAATTGAAGGTAATCCTCATTCCCTCTTTCCAATGTCCTTGCAGAATAGTTCTTTCTCTTATAATTCCCTTTATTATGCACTTCTCTCTTTGGGAATGGGTGTAGAGAATGTAGATTCAGTTATTGGAGTAATCTTAGAGCTTTTGGAGTGAAGCCAAGCTATTCGAGGAGTTTTCTTCCTAATTAGGCAAGTAGACATGCTTAGATTCCTTAATTAAATTGATTAATATGCTTAGATTGTTAATTACTATCTTTTATGGATGTTTGGCATGATTTCTATATTTGGGTGGTTGATTGGATGATATGATGTGTGTGATTGTTATTCTAAGCCCTTCTTATGTGTTTTTGGCCATTAATGGATGGGAATCCCTCATTTGGAAGATCAATGGCCCATTTGTGATGGAATTATCATGTGGGTGGTGTAGTTGATGTATAGAGAAGATCGGTGTAGATCTTGTCACGACCCAAATTCCGGGGTCATGTCGGATATCCGGATCGTGATAATTTGGCAATAATTACCATACATTCATAAAACAATTCTCATAAGCATTTGGGATAATAATTTCAATTAATTAATGAGTTATAAATACTCATACTTTAATATGTTCTGTCTGCATCAATAATGTATTAAAACCTTAAATAAATTTCCTAAGCAAGGGCTATCCCCTTATCCACTAAATTATCTTTTCTCGTTCTCTCTTGTCAGCCACGCGTATTGAAATCTACGTGCTGAACATCGTTCCCCTCTGTCCCGCCCGCAGCATGATTACCTGAAGGGGGTAACACAACATCAGTACTACTGGTGAATGAATATTCCTAATTACACAAATCACATAAAACATCACATAATTCAGCAGATATAAATCAATAATCAAATATTATTAAAATTCTTTCACATACAAATCCGTGCCCATGCACGTCACCACGCCTCAAAGGCCTTATCGTAAAGATCCAACCAATGCCCAGTGTAATATTGTCCTCTTTGGCTCATGGGCTACTTGACCAGAGGACCTGGCCCAAGCGCATCCAATCTTGCCTCAAGCTTATCGTATACATGTATACCGGTCACCATGACCCTGTCTCATCAGACACGTCCACCAAGGACCAGCCATCAAAGTGGCTCATCACGTCCATTAAGGACCCGCCATCAAAGTGGCCCATCACGTCCATTAAGGACCCGCCATCAAAATGGCCCATCACGTCCATTAAGGACCCGCCGTTATAACGGCCCGGACACTAAGTCCAACATCCCACGTCTGGGACCATCCCAAAATCTGGGGCCAGTGCACAATATATCATAATCACATAGCAACTAGAATTTATTATTCATAACATACACAAACAGTAGTGTGGACCCAGCCCATGCACAATTTACTGGTTGCTACCCCACAACTATTCATAATTGGTATTGATTGGCATAGGGGTGGCCCACACACAATACTAATTAATCATAGTCCATATAATTCATCACAGTCCATATAATTAAAACCACACAGAACCTGAATTACTTTGGATAAAAGGGTACGATGGTAATTACATATCAAATCTAAGGCTTTCTCCCAAATCACAGAACCCATCCAGCCCTTTACATACACACAATACACAGGCAGCAAGTGTCCCACGCCTGAAGGCACCAAATTACAAAATCCAGTGGGTCCCACTTGACAAATCCAAAACCAGTCCTCAAGTTCATGGTCGCCCAAGGGTCAATATACATTCTATTGGTTCTGATGTACCATCAGGTCAATCCCTTGGACCCCCAGACTCAAACAGTAACTAGTGCTGTAACACATTCATTCACGATGGAAGTTTCTGTGACTGTTAGATAAGGAAGCATATGGGGCCCACTTCGTATAGTTCCATCATCACCAGGGTCGACCAAGGGTTAGCTGTATTACTATTGGATCTGCTTCATCATCAGATGATTTCCAATAGTCCACAGTATCAAAACACATTCAGCAGACATGCAGCAAGGACCTCACGCCTGAGAATTTTGTGACTGATGGATGGTGGGGCATATGGGGTCCACTCCACATGGGACTACCACCATGCAGGTCGCCCCTAAGCCCACTTCAAGATGAGAGGTGTTGATCAATGATCAGGTGGGCCCACTGGTCCCACTACTCATGTCGACCAAAACTATGCATTGACGCCTGAGATTTTGATGGCTAACAGATTTATCATGGATGGGGCCCACTGTACAAGATGTCCACCATCACAAGGGTCGACCATGGGTCCCCTGTAGGATGTGTGGTCTTGATTTCAGATCAAATCAATATATGGGTCCCACAACTACAAACGACCAAATCTGATCTTTCTTGGTCATTCACGATTTTTAATCTACAGGTAGATAGATGGTGGTCCAAACATGGTTCATCTCACATGATTCCAAGTCTATCTTGGTCGACCATGAGTCTACTACAAGATCTGTGGATCAGATTTATCATCCAGTGGGACATAGGGTCCCACAGCCTCCTAAAGCCATTCTTCCTCATTGACGACAGGTTTCTGTTTCTCTGTTTTATGTGTCTTCTACAGATACTTGATACAATCTCAAGAAGAAACATGAGTTTAGGAACTCCATGGACATTCTACACTTCACAGTCGAGATTTATAAGGTTCACAAAAGAATTTCTATGTAATTCATGGTTGCAGAAATCATTACTGTAACTACATAATTTCTAATCCAATAGAATCATGTTCTATCATCAATCCCATGATCAAATCATCCAAAAATTAGGAAGATCCACTCACCTTTGATACGCGATTGTAGTTCATCTTCCCGCTGACTTCTTCCTCTTCTTCCCTTGAATTCCAACGACCAAGCTCTCTCTCTCTCTCTCAGATTTTCTCTCAAGGAAAGAATTGAATATGATACTCCAAAGGGTCGTTGGTTGTTAATATAGGCAACAGAGAGGTAGAGTCCTAATTTCTTTGTAACTGGACATAGAGTCCTGTCCAATCTCCTCTCATCAGAGTTGTTAAACAACTCATCTTTCATTCAATAATAATGCACGTGAGGTTCTAATAATCTAATAGGAAAGCTGAAATCCAGGATATTACAGATCTGGGATCCATTTGATGGAGTTTTGATAGAAAATAAAAGAGGCCAGAATCATGAACATCAGGATTTTTTGTGTACCCGGTCGACCTGGTCACTCAGGATGTCGACTGGGCACACAGTGGACTTCCTCATAATTAGGAGCTGAAATTACACTCAGGGCTCCAAAACCCAGTGTACCCGGTCGACCGGGCCTCTCCAACCACACTGTAGATTCCCCTAGCTGCCAGATTTCTGATAAAATGCCCACAGTGTACCAAGTCGACCGGGAACACCGGAGACTATGATTTCTACTTCCCAGTTCAGCTGTCCCTTTCGCAGTGTATCAGGTCGACCCGATGACCATGATGTCAACCCGGTACACTACAGACAGCAATTTCCCAGATTTGGTTTCTCTTATGATTTGATCATACATGGGCCCCATTGACCTTCCATTTGGACTGTTTGGGACAAGCTAGACACGAGTCACTCGGGCCAGGCTTAACCTTGATCTGTGTAGCCACCTAAGTAGGGTCTTGGGTTGTAAAACGGAACCCGATTCAATGGTAATGGATGTCCTATGATGCTATGCACCTACAGGAGCACCAAGGATACTTAATAAGCATCTAGGACTTCATGATCACTATCTTAGGTGAAGTAGGACCCTGGACCTGAAGAGAGGGGCAGCGACTGTGATGCATTGAGACATATGGTACTTGTATTGTTGAGAACGGACACTATGCCTGGCTGGTAGTCCGAACCTTGGATGTAGGCCTTGGGAGGTATTATAAATCAGGGCATCGCACTTAGGCTCTGATCCATAAATCACGATCCATATTGGAAGAGAAGTCAGGGCATTGCACTTGAAGTCCTGACTTATATTTGGGAAGTTAACGGTAGACATTGATGGACGAACTATATAATGGGATGATATTAATTAAGCGTATAGAGAAGCGGGGTATACAAGGGTATGCATTATTAATTGTTGGGAATCACGATGATGGATTAGTTATACCTAAACTCCGTGACTCATACCCTTAGACTAATATCGTCTCATATTAATGATGATAAGGCGATCCGGTTCGGAGTACCCCCACCTAGTGGTCTGTAGGATTGTGAATGTAGGGTTGGACTGCCAAGGGATTCTGGTTCCAGCATGTATATTGATATTGAGATGTGGTTGAGTACAGTAGGTACCTTCGGGGTACCGAGACTGCTGGCACTCGGACCAGGTACGTGTGGATGGATATTGATGTTGAGATAGCACGTAAAACCAATGGCTAAGACTTGGCCATGGCTTTGGATATTGTTGGTTGAGATAGCACGTAAGAACAATGGCTGGGACTTAGCCGTGGCTATGGATGTTAATGGTTGAAATGAACTCATGTGTACACTCCGATTTGATGTGACAGCAGCGATGGGTGGCCATGACCCCCATGGTTGATGTCCATCAACAGTTGTTGGGACAACGACGATGGGCTGGCTCTGACCCCCCACGTCCCTTGTACTTCAACTGTGGACGTACCTTTATGTGCTCCTATGGATGTATATTGGATGTATGATTATTATGTATTATGGATGATGTTGCTTAGTGCCTTTAATTGCCGACATTGATATAGTTGGATTTAGATATGATGGTCACGGACATGGTAAGGCTACTTCCCCAGGTTATCTATACTGCTGGTGACACTTATGTGCTCTTGTGATTTAGATGATATATTGATGATGATGGCTTCTCTTATTTACATGA
Organism: Litsea cubeba; assembly: GCA_012931725.1. Lineage (NCBI taxonomy): Eukaryota > Viridiplantae > Streptophyta > Magnoliopsida > Laurales > Lauraceae > Litsea > Litsea cubeba. The sequence continues at coordinate 21,590,487 of CM022951.1, read as the reverse complement.
TATGCTGTATCAAACATCTATTATACTACTATCTCGATTATCGTTCATACACTACACTCCACACCATTTCTATTGTACTCTGATATTCTATATTTGGTATCGAGATACTAATCATACAGGTACAACTAGAATCAGGTTTGACCTTTCCTATCTGTTAATATAATGTATTGCCATCTAAACATGCCTATTTGCCTAGCTCATCGAGCCTGACCCAATCCTTGGTGCTTTTAGGTTTGATTGGTGGTTTGCTTGGCGGTTGATTCGTTGCCGCAAGGTTCGGAGAGTGATGCGGCTGGTGCATCGAGAGATATCGATCGCATAGATTTTCTATTCTTCCCTCTATTTGTAGCTGGCCGTGTTGGCCTAGGATCATACTTAGTTTAATTACGGAAAGTACCTTGCAATCCCTTAAAGTGAAATAAAATTGTAGAACATTGCTCATTTACTTGCTCTTATGAGATTCATACTTGCTTATCTTATTGGATTTTCCGCTTCACTTGGGTACTTTCCCGTAGCGTCCCGAGATTCAAGGCGCCCGGATTTTGGGGCGTTACACAATGTGTTCATGACGACGTGCTCATTTGTAATCTCAGCTGCAAAGACACAAAAGGAGGGATGACACACATTTGAGAGGCTCTTCTCAAAGAAGAAATGCATCAACACCAACTCTTGGAATAGGAGATCGGAAGCCCAGAACAAGTAAAATGTTCAGTGCAACAGTATTTCTTAAGCAGCAGGGCGTCATGTAGGGAGTTGTCCCTATTGGACCTAGAGAATAAAATCTTAGATACCAAGATGATGAGACTCCTGATCAACAGTTCATGACCAGCTTATGCAGTGGGGGGAAACAATCATCTGTGAATGAGTTAGAGAATTTGCTCATTATCAATGAGATGGTGCTCATTAAAACTGATAGCTTAAAGATTGAAGGCAAAGAAGAAGCCATGTTGTCCAAAGACTATAAAGGCAAGCCACAAGGCAAATCCAAATCGAGATGCGACAAAGGTGGATCAAAAGACAGTGGAGATAGCTACCAATGTCAAGTTAGAATGGCAAGAAGACACATTATAAAAAGACATGTTATCGCTCTAGGAAGCCCACTTTGCACGTGATTGTAATGCTAGACTTGTTCCTATGGAAGGTAATTCAGCCACTGAAGATTGGCAGCACAGAGGAGCTAGCAAGTAGGGGGAGCTAGTGATGAGGAAGATCAGGAACCATAGGCGAATTGAGTATCGAAAACCATAGACGTGTGATTGTCTACAAGAAAAACTATAGAAATAATCAAGGAGCAGGCCTTGACAACTGCCATACAAGATCAACATGACGAAACCAACATGGTCTTAAGGAGTTCCACATCTAGACAAAGTGCAATAATTGACTACTCAAAGAATTGGATTGCGGACTCCAGTTTGAAACAACCACATGACGGGCGACGAGAAGAAGTTTATAAGGATGTGGCGATATGATGGAAATTGGGTGGTAATGACGGTTAACAACTCACAACACCTAATGAAACATGTAGAGGATGCAGAGATTCCAACCAGATTCCATGAAGACCACTTACTTTGTGTTGTTTACCATGTTCCTGATATGGCAAAGAATTTTTTTTCTATAAAATAGAGAACTTTGGGCCCATTGGTGTGCAGATCCTTGAGAAGATGAAAGTGGACAGCACCCCCATGATGACAAGGAAGCGAGTAAAGTCTGTACATGATAGCAGCAAAAAAAGCATACATGGAAAGGACCTGACACATTTAGGGCATGTAAGATAAAAAATGCTCTACAAGATCACAAAACATGGACTTTTCAAAAGACTACCAAAGATAGAGTTTTGTTTAGATGCAATATGTGCAAGATGCAAGTTCGGCAAGGTATCGACTGCCCTTTGAAGAGTCAAAGTTTGAATCAAAAGAACCCTTGGAGCTGGTGCGTGTGGACACGTTTAGAAAGAAGTACCCATCAATCAGGGCCGGCTGTACCATAAGGCTAACAAAGCCTTTGCTTTAGGCCCCAAAAAATAAGGCCCAAAAAAAAGGCCCCAAAATAGTAGCTGACATCTTTTGAAATTCCAAAAAATCGAACTTGTCAACTGTGATCCCTTTTTTTTCTCCCCAAAATATAAGGCCCCCATAATAACTCTCTCTTGAGAAGATACGACCAAGACTTTCATGGGGCCTTAAAGTGTCATTTATGGCCTATTATATTTCCAAATCTGCCCCTTATATTTCTATTGCTAGGAGTCCAATTGATTTTAGCACACCATTATATTTCTAGCAGTCCATGTGTATCAAATCCAACCATTCATTTAGTCATGAATTTGCTTCACAAGCCTTTCTCATTATTTTTGTGTATCCTATTTCAATAGGGGCTCATTCAGATTTGATCCATGATGTGGTTGTAATAGATCCATAGCTTGGGATTTCAGCCTAATAATAGATCTTTAAATTTAAGATAAACAAAGGGCCCCCGCCGGAATTTATTCACTTGCCCACCGTGCATATGAGCACCGTGCATGGAACATCTAATACATAGAGCACACATCTGAAGTCCATCTTGGATGGTCCTCACTCATGGTGTACATGCGCACCGTGCGCAGGTGAAAATACTTCGAGCCCCACCAACTCAAGATTTTTTTATTTTTTTTTTTTTTTTTTTTTTTTGGGGGGGGGGGGGGGGGGGGGGGGCGCAAATAGGTAGTTGGATTTTGTGACCCAAGGTTTCCATGTGAGTTTTGGGGATGGGCCCAAAATTTTCATGTGGGTTTTGTAGGTGGACTTAAGATAGGTTAGCAGAACTTGAATATAAAAACTTAATTAGTAATTTTGCATCACAAAAAAATAAGAAAAATAAATTTTAAATAAAATATTTATAATAATATTAAAACATAGAAAATGCCTCATTTAGGATTGTCGCTTTAGGCCTCGAATTGTCTCGAGCCGGCCCTGTCGTCAATAGATGCCACGCTAAATGATCACTTTAGGCCTCGAATTGTCTCGAGCCGGCCCGATCGTCAATAGGTGCCACGCTAAATGATCACTTTCATCAACTACTTTTCAAGGAATGTCTTTGCATATTTCTTACAAGAAAATTTTGAAGCACTCAAGAAATTTAGAGAATTCCATTCAAAGGCAGAGACATTTAGTAGGCCGAAATGTCTATTTAATTATGTCTGACAACGGTGGAGCTCAAACTTCTCAAGAATTTAAGCACTAAAAAGGGCACGCGCACGAAATTCAGTGGCAACTCACTTGTGAGAACACTCCACAACAGAACAGAGTGGTAGGGCGGAAAAACTGACATTTGGGAGACACGTTTAGAAGCATGTTGCATGATAAAAATGTGCGATTAGAAGCTTTGGGCTGAGTGTATGGCGATAGTGGCATATGTAATCATAGTTACCTAATTCGTTTTCATAGGTGTCAAATCCCGAACAGTTCAGTTCGAATAACTATTCGATTCGATGGGGTTCGAAAACCTTGAAATCGCAGATTCGTCGATGTTCGATACCTTATTTGAGGAAGATCAAACTACTTTCCATCAATCCGTTACATCTCTAGTTTGGTGTACTCTGACTTGCACTGCATTTGCATCCAGACGAGCGATTCAGATTTCCTCCTAGATGAAAAACCCCTGCATATCCTCTCATCTGATAGAAAGTTTCTGAGTATCCTCTCTCCATCCTCTTTCAGGATTAAAGAAAAGAGGAATGATATGCTAAAGAGATATATATATATATATATATAAAACATGATTTTTGAGAAGAAAGACAATACTGCCATTCTTCTTTGACAAGGAGTCGTACCCTTTGCAGTAAATTCATCCATGGCCCACTTTTGAAATGCAATGCGATTACACCACCAACTCTAGTTAGAGACTTATTCTCACCACCAGATTGACTTGTGTCTAGAAATATGATTTTAACTTTTTTTAATCACATATTTTTACTTGATCTATATAATGGTAGATATAATCATGATTGAAGTGAAATCTAAATCATAGAACAATATGGGTTCATGTGTCTGTTTTATTTTATTTTTTATAACCAAAAATTTTATTTAAGAAAAGGACCAAACGCAAGAACACAGGCTAAAGAAATGCAGTAGGAAAAACAAAACAAATAAATTAAACATCAAAAGAAATATTTAACGGAAGAACGCCTTCACTTACTAGACCATCCGCCATATAATTAGCTTCACGCGGGATGTGATTAAGCGAAGCTCCTAACAATGTGGGTTCATTTGTCTGTTAAATGCTAAATTTTACAATGGGGCCTCACTATTACTGGAGTAAAATTTGATAATATTTCATCCAAGAGAAGGGTGTTGATTTTGAGCCATTTAGATTTCAGAAGGTGGGCTAACTACAGAATTTCACTTCTCTCACTTAAAGGCATTAGTGAGACACTCAAGATCAATACTCATAGTTGGAAATCTCTTTATACTAGCTAGCTTAAGACACATCAAAGGTGATTGGATTGAATTTAAATTTATTTAATCGTTATTTATAATCTTCATGAATTTTTAAATTATATAAATTTTGCAACATTTAAGAACTTTTGCAAAACATATATATTCACCAACCTTATTGAATTATATATCCAAATTCGTGCATCAAATTTGTCGAACTTGAACTACGAATTAAGAAAATTGAACAAAAAAGCAAATGAGTCTACTCCATCGAGTTTTCAAATTGGATTATGTGCCGAACTAGGAAATACGACCTTGAATGCGAATCCATCTTACTGTGAATCAGGTAACTATGGGTGTGATGAACTAGCTACCACAACCTCGACTAGGATTTGTTTCTCTATGAGGAAAAACACTTGGAGGCAAAGCAACAGTTAAGCACCTCTGTGTGTTCAGATGTGTGCTATGTTTTCTCATAGAAAATCAATGATAAAACTCAATAAAAGGGTATTGAGATGCATCTTTGTGGGATACAATACCAAAAGAAGAGTCTGGAGCATTGTGATCCGTCGATAGGGAGAATCTATGCCTCATTAGACATGAAGCATATGGCGGTCACATAATGATGTCATGTTACCAGATTCCATAGAGTTTGAAGATGAGGTGCATAACTGTCTCAAAGAGGAGGAATCAAAACAAGGGAGATTCACCAGTCTAGGACTATATCAGCTTCTCAAGAGTCCAAGGTTATTGAAGAGAAGTCATGGGAGAAAGATATTCTCCAACCTGACAGTTTTCCAAGGCATTGTAATAGCCCATGGAAAACTGAAATTAATTTAGCAAAAGACCTTACAACCGAAGAGAAGCATTCTTCATTGCTTGAAGACATGGCGGAAGATACAAGATTGGAACCGCGAAGGTCTTCACATGTAAGAAAGCCTAACCACAAATACATAGATAGTGCTTTTGCAGAATTCATCGAGGGGGAGAGATTTCTTGTAATAGCTCAAAATCCCATAACATGGAAGAGTCAGCCTCTTTTGAAGACACAAAGAGTCAAGGAGTGAAAAATCGCAATGGGCGACGAGATCAATACCTTGATGAAAAATGAAACATGGGAATTGGTCCCATGTCCTCAAGGAACAAAGCCAATTACACGCAAGTAAGTGTACAAGGCGAAGAGATAGATAGATGGAACTGTAGAACATTACAAGGCTCATTTTCCGACACGTGAATTTAGTCAATAGTACGGAATCGATTTCAACAAGATATTTCGTCCAGTGTCCAAGATCACTTTCATTTGTGTTCATTGCACTCACAGCAAGCAAAAGATGAAAGCTTTGGCAAATGGATGTCAAAAATGTGCTTCTGCATGGAGAAGTTAAAAAAGAAATTAATGGAATAAACACTTGGATTTGAGGACCAATAGAAACCAGAATATATTTCCAAGTTGCGTAAAGTGCTTTATGAACTTAAGCAAGAACCACAAGCTTGGTATAGCAAGATTCGGAGTTCTTGGTGTTCAGTGGTTACATAGTAGCCCCGGCTAATTCAAACCTATTTATGAAGCAGGATAATGGGCAAACTACTGCTGTGCTAATTTATTTGGATGATCTCATCCTTATTGGAGATGACACAAATGAAGTTACACTAATCCAGGAAAGTTTCTCAGTAGGTTTGAGATGAAGGTGATTGGGGAACTGAAAACACTTTCTTGGATTGGAAGTTGAGCAGTGTGATAAGGGAGTATTCTTATGTCAGAAGAAGTATGTTATAGACTTCCTATGCAAATTCGGAATGGAGAACTGCAAGTCAATCTAACTCTTAACAGAGGTTAATGACAAGTTGAGAAGTGATATAGAAGAGCTGCTAAAGGATGGATTGATGGAAATATGTCTCGGCCATCGCTCGGGAGTTGAGAGTGTGACTTATCTGACAATGACAACCAGATATTGCTTATGCAGTTCAAATGATAAGCATGTCATGTAGAGTCCGAGGAAACCATACCCGGAAGCAATTAGATGCACCTTGCTCTATGTGGAGGGCCCAGTCGATTTTGGGATTCTCTATGAAGAGGGAGTCTTGTGTGAAGTAGTTGGGTTTTGTGATACAAATTGTGCAAGCAATTTATCGATATGCAAATCCACTACTGAGTATGTGTTCAGCTTAGGTTCAAGAGTGACATCTTGGTGCAGCAAGAGACAATTGACAGTGTCACTTCGAACAGCCGAAGCAAAATATACAACAGCAAGCAACTATGGCAGCATATGGATGTGCATGCCTAATGCACTCCGCTGCATGGCAACCTCTACAAGGGACCAAAGCAGAAACCAGACTAAGTGGGTCAACGAGTCTAGTTTTTCTACCTCAAATAAAGATTGGCAGCATTTTAGGTCAGACATGAAACATAGCCAATTTTAGTTCAGTGAGAATATCATTCCCCCACTTGAAAGTAGACTGCACCTTAGACAGAACATCGGTTGTTTTGCCTCCTTAAAATCCAAATTATGCAAGTATATGTTGCTGCTATTGGTGGAGGCCATTCATCTATTTAAATAGGTAGGCATGTTTTGCTGCTATTAGTGAAGGCCAGCATATAGCCATCTAATACAAGCACATTTACCTTGGTTAAAGATTTTTTAAAACCTATTTGATTGGTTCCTGTTCTAGAGTTCTGCTGTTCTCAAAAGAAGTAGCTCAACTAAAAGAAGGAAAAGTAATTTCCTCAAAATCTAATCATGCACATTATACACAATCTAATGCATACCATGCCAATGATAGTGCCAAAGCATTTCAGGACATCCCTTCTGGAGAATCTATCTTCATCTTGAACCGAATCAGTTGTTTTGCGACAAAAAATGTTGCCCTGCTTGTTCAAAATCAAACACAAACTTGTCATTTGCAAATCAATATCATTAATGAACTCATTTTCAAACACCTTACATGTTAACAATTACAGTTTAGGCTCCCATAAATTTGTAAATAATAATAATAATAATAAATGAAATTAATTAAAGACAGTCATCCAATTTTTTCTCCTTCTCCTCTTTTGATCAGTTGTGGATTCTCATTACCATGTAGAAGTAGTTATTGGAAATAAATCGTGAAAATTCTCAATAAACGAATTATAAAATAAAATAATTAGATAAAGGAAAGAAAGAACCCGAACGAATTGGCAGCCGTAGCAAGTCAGAAAGGATGCTTTCTTAAGACATATTTCGTACCCACAGTTATGCGGTGGACTCAGAAGCGTCTACCCCAAAATACGACGGCTTCCTGATGGGACAATCTCCACCACTCATGCACTCGAATGGATGAAAAACTCAAACATCAATGGACCACTATCTCAAACGTGCTTGCAGGGCGAAAAAAAAAAAAAAGGGAAAGCAGAAGAGTAGTTGTGTTCTATGTATTATGTGTTGAACGCTTACCCGCAAACTCTCTTATATAGAGGAGTCCTGACGGTAATATCACTTATTACACATTATTGTCATTGGTGGTAACGGTAGCGTACCACTAATGCACGTGGTTACACTTCAAAGTTCAAGCCCCATAACTCCATAACGGCTAGTCTCATAATACCACAACGGTTATGCCTCATAACTCCACAATGACTAGTATCATCACTCCAACAGCTATAAGAAAACGAACCAAGCTAGATGGAAGGTAGTGTGCCTAACCTATAGGAGTCCAAGAATTAGATACAAAAAAGCGAAATAACCTATGCTATAATGCACAAAACCACCAATAGTAGTGGCTGATATTTTTTAGATAGAAGAAGTCATTGAGATACACAAGAAACGTTTCCAAACAAAAGTTTTTTTCAAGATCTAAAGAAAGTAGAAAAAGGATGATGAATTAGTGTATCGAGGGCATGCAAAGTCTCTCCCAAAAGAATAAACTCTAGAATTTTCACAAGGAAGATAGCAGAAAATCTCACAATTTTTGAATAAGATTTATGAATTTTGCACTTCAGTATGCAAACTATTCTCATAAAATTCTTTAAGCTCACTCATATAATTCCATTAGTGGAGCCCACCTAAGAAATCTAAGTTGTTTAAAAGCACCATTGACCCTAATAATTAACTCGAGTTCATATCTAACTTTACAAGTTGCCCCCTCCCTTACCATTGATTATTTGTAAAGGGTGATTCTGAACACACCACCGATTTTTCTGAGCACACCCACCTTTTTAAAAAAACTTGCACATGACGAAAATACCCATAAATTCCGTGCATATTCCATGCATATCTCATGTGCACAGGTATGAAATGCCGTGCACATGATATATGCACGGTTTTCCCCAGCCATGCACCTCTTTCTGTGCACGGCTCTGAAACTCCGTGCACCCCTCTGTGCACGGCGCTGAAACTCGAACTACGCCTCTCCCTCTCCCTGCTACGGCAACCTATGCCCAACCCCCGTCGACCCATCTCCCTCTCCTTCCCTCTCTCTCAGTAGCCCTGTTGAGGGCGATTCTCACCCCAAGCGACGCCAACAATGGCGAAGGGTTCTCGGTGCCGCGCTTCTATGCAGACTCGATTTTCCCTCGACTGAACTTCAATGCGAATCCGCTGGTGCAAAATATCTCCATCCGCGACGTGCACGGGACAAAGTGGGAGTTCCAGCACATCTATCGCGGCACACTGATTCGGCACCTGCTAAGGGATTTTTTGCAAGGGCCGGCGGGTGAGATGGAGAGGGGGAGAGAGGAAAAGAGAAAGTGGGGAGGGGGGAGAGGGACGGGGGCTGCAGGCGGCGGGCGAGAGAGATTGAGAGAGAGGGGGGGGATCAGCGGCGGCGGGGTTGGGCGGAGGTGGCCGGAGCAGGGAACGGGGAAGGAGAGAGGGAGAGGGAGAGGAGAGAAGAGGAGGGTATTTTGGGTATTTTTGGAAATGTGGGTGGACTCATCAAAAGAGGTGGGTGCAAATAGAATTTCCCATTTGTAAAACATGGGATTCTTCTTCCATTAGATTTTTTATTTTATCATGTATTTTACATGTGATGAATCTTATGGTGGCGCCAACTCTGATGAGAGTGAAATTTAGTACCGCAAAGGACACCAACAACTATCTTGAGCAGTTTGGATTTTGGATCCAAACCCTAGTGATGAATTTACAGCGTGGAATCATACAAATCGGTTCCAACTCTATATATGAATTGAAAAGCAAATCAAATGACCCTGCACCCATCGAATTTTCCAATGAAGTAAGCTAATTCTCAAACTACAAATTAATAACTCGAATTCAAAATGGTGGGCAACTCTAAACTCAAGGTCAAAATAATCCATTAAGACATTTTCAAAATACATCATAACACCAAATCTAATGGTCATAAGAAAAGTGGGCCCTATGAACTTGGAAATCTGTTGTAAGGAAATGGAAAAGCAGATACATAGGCAATATTTTGGAAGCAGCAATAGGCAATTACCAAAAGAAAAGAAAGAGAGAAGCTGTTCTTAAACAAGGGCACCAAAAGAGATTAAAATAAAAGTTGAAAAAAAACTTACTTGGGGATCTGGGTGTGGTTGTCAGAGATGGGCTCATCAGAAATGGGAAGCAGAGAAGGGAGGGTTGAGAGGAAGGAAACTGTAGGAGGCCCCATTCCAGTTTCAGTCACTTCTGCTTCCAGTATCAGAAGAGGATACAGAAATGGTGTCTCTGTAATGTACGTTCCTATTTCCTATTCGTTTTTATATTCGGGGCCCACCTTTTAGTCAATCCAAACCGTTAATACAAGGCCAACTTTTTCTTCCTAATTTGTATCCTCTTTAGTTTTGGGGTGTTGTGGGGGGTGGGGGGCGGGCGTGGGGGTTGGTTTTTGTTGTTTTGGTTGGGGCTGTTTGGAAACTCCGATAAAATTCATAAGAGTTAATTAAAATAACATCTAGAATTAATAAATTAAAAGCTCTAAGTTTTAACTTCTAATTTACAATTAGTGTATTTGATAAAATTGTTAAAACAAAAGTTGTTATATCATGAGGTAATTGGGGCCCACCGTTAAGAATTGTGGTGACTAAGACCCACCTTATCAAAATTATATTGTATAACCCGTCATTTACATCATTTTAAAATTTTATGAGATTATTTTCATCCAGAACACATAAATTTTGCATTATCAAACCTCTTTCTGCTTTAGAGGCTCTAAAAAAATAAGAAGCCCCCTTTAGTTTTTTTATGAGACAAAAGCTCTAATCTAAATAAGCTCTAAAATTATAAATTAATTAGAGGTTTACCAACCACTCTAATAATTAAATAAGCTCTAAATCACAAAATAAGATCTTATTGCAAAGGGGCCCAAAGAAAGCGCACTATGTAAGAGTCCGGATCCTTTGAGGATTTCCCCCACGGTGATCGTGAGTGGACCAATCAAGGTCCGCCACGTCACCACGGACAGCCAGCCATACATCCGGACAGGGGCTGCTCATGGTGACGTGGCGGACCGTGATTGATCCACTCAAGCTCACCGTACGGAAAATCCTCATATGATGTGTAATTGTCAAATCCCTAGAGCTTGGGATAAACGGGAAGGAGGTTTTCATTTTCTTTTTTCCTTATTTTTCAAATAATTTTTTGTCAATAGCTTGCAATATATCGCATCGATTATATTGTCAAAAACTAATGTTTCACGATGATATCGCAAGAAATTCCATAATATCAATTATTTTTGTGAAACCGATTGATGGATGTGTGGTAAAATTAATCTTGTTGTTCTGGTTTTTTTGGCTCCCCCTTGTCCACACCTTCGCATCTCCCTCTTTGTATTACTATTAATAGATATTAGTCATAGACTCATAGCAGGCCCTACAAGCTGGACTACATATAAGCAATGGAGTGTGATTGTAGGAGAACATTCTTCCTGGCTTTTGTAGACGAAGTTTCACAATAACGGACCAATTGGAAAATAGGATACGACCCTCCCCCATGAATGGAAGTGGACCACACAATATGAAGTTGGTAAGAGTGAGGGTCCCCATTGGATTTGTCATTCTGAGTGTTGAGATTCACTTTGACAAAGCCCCCCTTGAAAATTCAATCCAATACCAAATATGACCATGATTGGTATGTTATTGGGCCTTGTTACCAAGCAAGAGATCTTCATACCAAACATAATGCCTAGGGGTCTTCATGGGCCGGGCCGGGCTGGGCTAAGGCATATACAGGACTGGCCAGGGCCCAAGCCCGCACGGGCCATAAAAGTTAGGCCCGAGCCCGCCCATTTAATGTACTGGGCCGGGCCAAACCAGGCTTTTTATCACTTTTGTGGGAGTTAGAGCACTAATTAAATTAAATTACATGCAATTCTTATGCAAGCCAGGCCGGTCCAGGCTATGGGCTTTCATCACTTAATCCAACCCCGGACCAATTATTAATCGAGCCCTCATTACATATCCAAGCCCGGCCGAAAGCGGGCTCGGGATGGCCCAGCCCATGAGCACCCCTAATAATTCCACCAAGAAGATGGGCTCCATTATCCAATTTAAAATATTTTTAAGATATTATCTACCCTATTCTTTTAAAGATATTTACTTATTAGAGACAGTTTTAATAATAGGTGGACTGTTCCTAACCTAGAAAGGGATTGACTCCCTTGGAAACATGATAAGGCGTTGTGGGGTCGGAAAGATCTCCCTGTGAGTCTGTGACCTACCATCACATATCACAGCTCTGTTCAGGAAAAGGAACCATACGAAAATGAAGGTACTAAAATTGTAGAAATTAAAGTGATATGGATACCAAAATTTGCATGATGATTTGAAGGGCACACACAATTCAGATGAGAGTAACCAATTCACAGGAGTCAATGAAGTGCTTAGATTGATCATTAGTTTGGGGCTGTTCCGAGCTCAATAATGGCCAGGGAAATTTTCAAATATGATCTTTCAAAACCACTTCATATGTTATCTCTGGCCTTAACCATGACGAGGGCAGAGAGAGATGCAGCAAATATCTGCCGAATTGGACAATCATAACTCTCAAATTCCTAATTCTCCAAACTTGTAAGCACCCATTTGGATGAAGAGCATCACACACACACACAAAAGAGCTGAAATGGCTTATCACAATAAGTTTGGGAAGCTTACTTGATCAAGGGCTTAGATTCCTGAAAGGTGGGCCATATTTGTACCATTACCGGTCAAGTGGGGATTTAATATAGGAATGATACAAGATGGGGGCTTAGGTCCCCTCCGGGAGTTCTACTTACTAGAATTCCGGTCCTACTTTAACCAGAGGGTCTCACTTTGCGGAAGAAATAAATTGAAAATCCCACACCACTCTTATGCAGAACTCCTGACCATTGAAAATCCCGTCAAAATTTGAGGTACATGGATATCACAGGCATGTCTGACAATCAACAAAAACTCATCCATCCTACACCACAATGATGTCATCCCCAGTTTCAGGTCATCCAACCAAACATACTATCATATAGCCCCCAAAAAAACATGAAGAATTGCACATATAAGAAATAGAGTTAAGAAATTGCGAATAGGATGAACACAAGAGCCCAAGTGCCTAATGCGGGCCAAGATCCACACAAATGAGAGGCCTAATGAAGGAGCACATACCGCAACAACAAGAGCGACACCACCACCGGCGATCTTGGTGGAGCCGGCTTGATCTAACCCAAAGGCTTTGGAAAGCTGAGCAGGTTTCAGCTGTGACAAGCTGGTCCGGCCCAACATGGGCCCAACCTTGGTGGGCTGGATGAGAGCAGGTGCAGCTTGCAGTGACAGGACCATGTTTATATGAGCCAGTTTCTGTATTGGGGAGGGGCTGGCTATGCTGTCGTAGTGGCTTTGAAATGTGACATGGTGAAAGAAATGGCTTCAATGGGATCATTCATTCCTGAAGCTATATATACATAAGACAAAGACTAGAGTATTCTGATGCTGTGGTTTGTGTGGTTGAAAATTGAAAGCTCGAATTGCATAAGATAACACTCCTGGATGGAAATATATTCCTAACCACCCAGTCTACTCTCTCTATCATCACTTTTTCTTTCTGTTTTCTGGTGGGACCTAATGGTGTTGGAAATACATAGGAAAGCAAACCCAAGGAAAATGTTTTAAACTCATCCAAAGGAGGAGAAACTCGAGCATGTTTGGTAACAGGTGAGGAATCCATAGATCTGATGATTCTTTACTACCATTGGAACAAGGATTCCTCACTATGGATTTGTACAGTTGATAATTTCACATTGATATTAGTGTGTATCGATGCATATAGCTGAGAAAAATAAGGTTCAGTGTGCAAATCCACTTAAGTAAGAATTTTCATATCTTATGGGGGTAGTATGATCCGGAAAATCCTAACAAATGAAGATTTTCATTCATCCAAATCCTCAAGAATTTACAATTGCCAAACATGGATTTACCACAACTTTAGGGAAACCGGAAATCTTTTTCCTAAAGATTTGGTTGCCAAATGTGACCTCCACTCTGGGATGTTTGTGTAGAGTAATTTCTTATGGGAATTCCATTTGTTTGAAAATTCTTGCATCAATGTTGTTACCAACTATAGAGCATTTGGAATTTTCTTATTTTGCTACTAGAATTTTACAAGCTTTTGAATTATAATTTTTGGCCTTTCGAAATTTACAAATCTCAGCAATCTTTTGAGAACTAAAAGTCCTCTCTAAATGGAATTCTCTAAATTCCATCAAACAAACAAGCACCTAAGACTTACTCTGCAATTTAGAATAGAGATTTATGACCATTTTATGACCAGAGGCAACTTGGGTTGGGCCAAATCAAACCCATATGGCCTAACCAGACGAAAAATGGAAGTTGGGTTGGCTTGATCAGGTTCGGTTCAATGTTGGGCCAAAACTTTGAACTATGTTTGGAGTTCGAGTCGAGTTCAAGGCTGGGCTTCGGATACCATTTTTTTCTTAACAGTCGGGTCAAGTTCGCGATTGGCCTTGAGGCACCAATTTTCACTTAACATCTCTCTCTCACACATTATATATTATCTATATTACTAAAGGGATGTATACACTTCATGAGACTTCCTGGAGGATGACACGTGGCATGTCTTCGAGAGAGACACGTGGCAGCAGCCAGCCTACAATGATATTCTGCTAGAAAATAGAAATTGCTTGATTAGAATTTGAATTATCCTAAAATCTCTCAATGATATCCCTATTACCAATAATAATTATCCTAAAATCTCTCAATGAGATCCCTATTACCAACTATAATTATCCTAAAATCTCTCCATAATTAGGATCCTACTTAAAAATATTTGGTCAATTTTTTAGGTCTACGATCATTTGATCCTTTAATTTTTTTTAAATCAATTCATGGGTCCCATCCCGCATAATATGGTTTTATGGATGGTTAAAATAGAGATGGTGGACCCCATTCATCTGGGGTTCTACTTAAATAGGTTATGTTTGGTCAATTTGTGAGGTCTATGATTATTTGATCATTTAATTTTTATCAAGCAATTCATTGGTCCCAGCCCGCATCATATGGTTTTATGGATGGTTAAAATATAGATGGTGGACCCATTCATCTTGGGGGTCCCACTTAAATAAGTTAGGTTTGGTCAATTTGAGAGGTCTATGATCATTTGATCATTTGATCTTTATCAATCAATTAATGGGTCCCAGCCCGCATCATTAGCCAGCCTACAATGGTATTCTGCTAGAAAATAAAAATTGCTTGATTAGAATTTGAATTATCCTAAAATCTCTCAATGATATCCCTATTACCAATAATAATTATCCTAAAATCTCTCAATGATATCCCTATTACCAATAATAATTATCCTAAAATCTCTCAATGAGATCCCAGTTACCAACCATAATTATCCTAAAACCTCTCCATAATTAGGATCCCACTTAAAAATATTTTGTCAATTTTTTAGGTCTACGATCATTTGATCATTTAATCTTTTTAAATCAATTCGTGGGTCCCATCCCGCATAATATGATTTTATGGATGGTTAGAATAGAGATGGTGGACCCCATTCATCTGGGGGGTTCCACTTAAATAGTTTATGTTTGGTCAATTTGTCAGGTCTATGATTATTTGATAATTTGATCTTTATCAAGCAATTCATGGGTCCCAGCTCGCATCATATGATTTTATGGATGGTTGGAATATAGATCGTGGACCCCATTCATCTTGGGGGTCCCACTTAAATAGGTTAGGTTTGGTCAATTTGAGAGGTCTATGATCATTTGATCATTTGATCTTTATCAATCAATTAATGGGTTCCAGCCCGCATCATTTGATTTTATGGACGGTTAGAATAAAGATGGTGGACCCCATTCATCTGAGTCCCACTTAAAAATATTTGGTCAATTTGTTAGGTCTACGATCATTTGATCCTTTGATCTTTCGTAATCAATTCATGGGTCCCATCCCGCAAATATGGTTTTATGGACGGTTAGAATAGAGATGGTGGACCCCACACATAAAGATACCTAGCGCAACGTCAAGCTTTTTGTAATGCCATTTCCAGAGTTACCCTTATCCCTAAAATCTCTATATCTATTACACACTCAAAAGACGTAAAATCTCTCCATGAAGAATCATCTTCCACTCAAAAGCCTAAAATCTCTCCAAGATATCCCTAAATAAGCCAACACACCAGATGTGCTAAATTTATATCAATCATTTCATGGGTCCCAGCCCGCATCATTTGATTTTATGGACAGTTAGAATAAAGATGGTGGACCCCATTCATCTGGGTCCCACTTAAAAATATTTGGTCAATTTGTTAGGTCTATGATAATTTGATCATTTGATCTTTCTTAATCAATTCATGGGTCCCATCCCACATAATATGATTTTATGGACGGTTAGAATAGAGATGGTGGACCCCATTCATTTGGGGGGGGGGTCACTTAAATAGGTTAGGTTTGGTCAATTTGTGAGGTCTATGATCATTTGATCCTTTGACCTTTATCAAGCAATTCATGTGTCCCAACCTCCATCATATGGTTTTACGAATGGTTAGAATATAGATGGTGGACTCCATTCATCTTTGGGGTCCCACTTAAATAAATTAGGTTTGATCCATTTATGAGGTCTATGATCATTTGAACTTTATCAATCAATTCATGGGTCCCGGCCCGCATCATATGATTTTATGGACGGTTAGAATAGAGATGGTGGACCCCATTCATCTGGATCTCACTTAAACATATTTGATCAATTTGTTAGGTCTACGATCATTTGATCCTTTGATCTTTTTAAATCAATTCATGGGTCCCATCCCGCATAATATGGTTTTATGGACGGTTAGAATAAAGATGGTGGACCCCATTCATCTGGGGGGGGGGGGGTTTCCACTTAAATAGGTTAGGTTCGGTTAATTTGTGAGGTCTATGATCATTTAATACTTTGATCATTATCAAGCAATTCATGGGTCCCAGCATGCATCAGATTATTTCATGGACAGTTAAAATATAGATGGTGGACCCCATTCATCTTGGGGGTCCCAATTAAATAGGTTAGGTTTGGTCAATTTGAGAGGTCTATGATCATTTGATCTTTATCAATCAATTCATGGGTCCCGGCCTGCATCATTTGATTTTATGGACGGTTAGAATAAAGATGGTGGACCCCATTCATCTGGGTCTCTTAAAAATATTGGTCAATTTGTTAGGTCTACGATCATTTGATCCTTTGATTTTTTAAAATCAATTCATGGGTCCCATCCCGCATAATATGGTTTTATGGACGGTTAGAATAGAGATGGTGGACCCCATTCATCTGGGGGGTTCCACTTAAATATGTTAGGTTTGGTCAATTTGTGAGGTCTATGATCATTTGATCTTTATCAAGCAATTCATGGGTCCATCCCGCATCATATTGTTTCATGGATGGTTAGAATATAGATGGTGGACCCCATTCATCTTGGGGGTCCCACTTAAATAGGTCAGGTTTGGTCAATTTGAGAGGTCTATGATCATTTGATCATTTGATCTTTATCAATCAATTCATGGGTCCCGGCCTGCATCATTTGATTTTATGGACGGTTAGAATAAAGATGGTGGACCCCATTCATATGGGTCCCACTTAAAAATATTTGGTCAATTTGTTAGGTCTACGATCATTTGATCCTTTGATCTTTTTAAATCAATTCATGGGTCCCATCCCGCATAATATGGTTTTATGGACGGTTAGAATAGAGATGGTGGACCCCATTCATCTGGGGGGTTCCACTTAAATATGTTAGGTTTGGTCAATTTGTGAGGTCTATGATCATTTGATCTTTATCAAGCAATTCATGGGTCCATCCCGCATCATATTGTTTCATGGATGGTTAGAATATAGATGGTGGACCCCATTCATCTTGGGGGTCCCACTTAAATAGGTCAGGTTTGGTCAATTTGAGAGGTCTATGATCATTTGATCATTTGATCTTTATCAATCAATTCATGGGTCACGGCCTACATCATTTGATTTTATAGACGGTTAGAATAAAGATGGTGGACTCCATTCATCTGGGTCCCATTTAAAAATATTTGGTCAATTTGTTAGGTCTACGATCATTTGATCCTTTGATCTTTTAAAATCAATTCATGGGTCCCATCCCGCATAATATGGTTTTATGGACGGTTAGAATAGAGATGGTGGACCCCATTCATCTGGGGGGTTCCACTTAAATATGTTAGGTTTGGTCAATTTGTGAGGTCTATGATCATTTGATCATTTGATCTTTATCAAGCAATTCATGGGTCCCAGCCCGCATCATATGGTTTTATGGACGGTTAGAATATAGATGGTGGACCCCATTCATCTTGGGGGTCCCACTTAAATAGGCTAGGTTTGGTCAATTTGAGAGGTCTATGATCATTTGATCTTTATCAATCAATTAATGGGTCCCGGCCCACATCATTTGATTTTATGGACGGTTATAATAAAGATGGTGGACCCCATTTATCTGGGTCCCACTTAAATATATTAAGTCAATTTGTTAGGTCTACGATCATTTGATCCTTGATCTTTCTTAATCAATTCATGGGTCCCATCCCGCATAATATGGTTTTATGGACGGTTAGAATATAGATGGTGGACCCCATTCAGCTTGGGGTCCCACTTAAATAGGTTAGTTTTGGTCAATTTGAGAGATTTATGATCATTTGATCTTTATCAATCAATTAATGGGTCCCATCCCGCATCATATGATTTTATGAACGGTTAGAATAGAAATGATGGACCCCATTCATCTTGATCCCACTTAAATATATTAGGTCAATTTGTTAGGTCTATGATCATTTGATCTTTCTTAATCAATTCATTCCTCACCTAAAGAGTAAAACATATGGAAAAAAACATAAAGATCAAATTAGCAACAAAAAAATGACTCACAAGTTTACTAATTAATAAATTTATTAAAAATAACTCATATCATGCATTTGGTGGTTTCGTGGTTATCCACGGGGTTTTGCTAGTTATATTATATATATTAAAACAAAGGGAGAGGTGGGCTATGAGGGGTGCCACGTCATCCCTAAAAAGTCTCTTCTTCCAGAGAAATACGAAAGAAAAAAATAAAAAATAAAAAGCAAAGGGGGAGGTGGGCTGTGGAGGGTGCCACCTCACCCATGAAATTCTCTAAATACAAAAGGAAAAAAACGAGGGACCCTTAAAAAGTTATATCTCCTCAAATCTCCTCAAATCTCTCAATTCCCTCCAATCTTCCCTAAAATCTCTCCATCCCCTCCAATCTTCTTTATCATCTCACCCTAAAATCTCTCCATCCACTCCAAGGATGGTAGCAGAATGACTCCTTATCTACTACATCATGGAACTTCTAAACCAGTTTGGGCCAACAACCATGACAAAGACATCTACTACAATCATGGAACTTCTAAACCAGTTTGGGCCAACAACCATGACAAAGACCAATTAAATTATAAAGTCCTACTTGCAGCTTGGTTTCTGCAATTCCTTTCACCATTTCAGGCTTACCTCTATCATAATCCATGATCAATTCTAACTGATTCTGAAAAAAAGAGAAGAAAAAGAGCCTTATTTGAGGTGATTTTAGTAATGAGATTGGATAGGAAAAATGAAGATGGTTCAAATATATGGAGGGGAATCTTCACCTGTTTAAAAAAAAACACCAACGAAGGCATAATATACTGAGTTTGGTAAGCATTATACACTATCATATATAAAATCAGCCACCTGGGTCAAGACCAACTCAAACCTGAACTGAATTTCATGTAGATTAAAAACCCAAGTCCAAGCCTGATACCGATCCAAACAACCACTACCTGAGTTTTACTTTTAGTTGGGTACCATCCAAATCTCCTAATTCACCAAAACATTGATTAGATGTCTTATTTGAAAAAATAAATAAATATGAATACACATGAAATAGAACAACATCATGAAGATATAAGATATCAATAGTCTCCGTCTCATTAATAAAAACATACATTGACCCCATAAATCTCCGCCCCCATGACATGAATCTCAACAAACTAATCTTTCACAAACAGGGGTGCCACCTCATCCCAAAAAAATCTCTCATTTCAGAAAGATATTTATAAAATCACATAGAGCTTTGGGTGTGAGAGGTGGGTTATGAGGGGTGCCACGTCATCCCTAAAAAGTCTCTCCTTTCAAAGAAATATATAAGAAAAAGTGGGCCACCACACTCATCTAAAACAAATCTCCTCCCTAAATCTCCATTTCAATTAAATAACAAACTCACATCTTTATTATATCTCCTATAATTTCTCTAAACAACTTCTTCCATCCTTATCACACCTATCATTTCTACTCTTCTACCAAGAAGTTGATAATACCGTGGGATATTTCTTTCAAGTTAAAGACCAGAAAAATAAGACCACCTTTAAACACATCATGATGCACCTTAATGAATTAGGATAAGAGGCTCACTTTTAAATATTACATCATGTGACCCCACCAATGCTCCTTGGAACACCACATCAACAAGGGCCTACTGACCAAATATTCAATTAGACACACCTTTAGATATTTGGATATGGGCATATCTTTAGATGTTACATCATGTGACACCACTAAGGATCCTCAGAATGACACATCGGCAAGGTATCACTGTCCAATTGGACACACCTTGAAGGAATTAGGATATGAGGCTCACCGTTACATGTTACATCATGTGACCCCACCAAGTTATTTTTTCTTTTTTATTAAAGTTATATATATGATAAATATAAACTACTTATTTATTTCTATAAAATTTGTTCTTTTCCGATAATATCTCAGAAAAGAATCACATATTTCATTATATTTTTTGAGCCCGGGGCACCATACCTTTCTATTTAATTCTATAAGCTTACGCTTGTGGGGCCCACCCTTGGTCTATCCAATGGACCAAACACATGACCTCCCTAAATTGTACATGTCCACTAGCTTTTTGTCATATCCGGATTTACTGGACCGTTGGATCGACTGTGTACCGATCCGAATGGATTGTTGACCATTAAACTTTTGGGGCTAGATGGAGATGGTAGAAACCACGGTTTGAGACTATTTTTTTTGCAAAAAAGAAGTGTCCCAGTGAGTCCTTGAAATCCCCACATCACCACCCCCATGTAAGTCGCCAGGTGGGACCCACCACAAACTTGAGCTTACCTTAACCTAAGCTTTAGCTTAGGAGAGCTACCCCTGTATAGATACACATTCATACTTGTGTAATGGTCAATATATGCCTTTAAATTCAAGAGGGCATTATGTTATGTAAGTTTACTTCTCATTTTATATTTATTTTCATCACATGTTAAAAGATTCTAATATTCAAAGATAATAAAATTCTTTCTTTTAGATTTATTTTATCTTAATAATATTTTAAAATAATTCTTAAATTTCTAATATTTTTTTACTTTTGGCAGGGCTTAGCACAGGCGATGGGTGCTAGTAAATATTTAAGTGAGAACCATTTGCACGATTCTTATGTGGGGCTCACCCTACTTTTTGAGACACCTGACCAACCTTTGATCAAGTTATCCCCGCTCACACAATCCCACTCCCACAATAAATTGCAAGAAAGCCTGAATTTGGTACTCATCCAACCATTACTTAATGTTGGATTGAAATTCGAAACTCTTCGACTGAAATTTTAAATATTTTCATTTTAGAGAAATGGGTTCTTAGTTAGGGCTGGGATTGGATGGATAGCTTTCAATCCGGGCCAGTTTGGGTCTATGTAAACCGAGCGCGTGTAACACTATTTTATTAGTAAATGGAAGTTCATTTGTTTGGGTCCCAAATATGGTGACAGTTGTTCTGTTATTTTGCTGTATCAATTATGCATATTACTATAGAAAGAGTATCAGGTATCTAAAGTCTCATGTAACTTGAATGAATGCCAACCTGTATACTTTCTCGAACTCCTTTGATGCTATAACACAAGTATCATGCAAACTGCTGCAAAATCAGAGATCGATTTCTAAGCATGCATGTGTGTGAAATATTACAGTAATAGTCCACTCAACCATGAGAATTTTTTATATGTCAGGCTACTGGTTTAGGAAATGCAGTGCCAATTAAAGTGAGAGTCCCACCTTGCAAATATTTGTTGTCATATATCAAATGACAATGACAGTTATAGCCACAATTGCACCGTTATAAGAATTTTGAGCAATCCATTGGCAGTGAACCATTGCTGTATTTCATTATCAACTGGCAAAATGCTCCCGGGCAACTGAAGTCATACAAAAAAAATTATGATAGAAATAAGAAAAATTGATTTTTCTTTCATACGTTTATGTTTTATAAATCTATAATAAAAATTTTTCTCAAAAATAAAAGATTATACGCTTAAAATCATAATCGCCGATAGAAATGATGCTTTGTCATGTGAACTAATCATGAAACACATAATAATAGGCTTTCTTATAAATCACACAATTGAAATCTTAAATAAATAATTAATACAAAAATTTTGAAAATTTGGTAGAAACTTGAAATATGATATTTTTGTATAAATTATATTGAGCTGAAAAAAAGTATAAGAAATTTAAAATATGATATTTTTCAATTAGAAGTGGGTTTTGTATTGAGTTGGTTGGGTTCAAAATAGCTATGGATTTCTAAACTTTGACCCACGCTAGTCTCAAGACAGGTTGTTTTAGTATGCTTGAATCGTCTTTCTATTAATAATATTGATAAAGTCCCCACCACCCATCTTCCTTCATGACAAACTTTATACTGAAAAATTATAATAGTAATAGATATTTATGAAAAAATATAATTAGTTAAGTTGGATGCTGAACTATACCATGAGACTATTCATTAATTGCTCGTAGATTTTAAAATAAATTATATATTTATAAATCCTAAAAACTTAATTAAGTTGAGAAATGTAATAGATAGACTCAAATTTAGGATTTTTCCGTCATAATACTTGTGTCTACCTTTGGCATAATAGATCTAATCAGGGGCGGACCCAGGAACTTTTCCTTGGTGGGACACTATATAGAAAACAAAATCTCGAGAGGACCACATAAAAACGTGTATATAAATTTAAAAATATATAGGGTTTTTTTAAAAAAATTAGGGGGGGGCGGGCGGGGGGCATATGTAAAAAAACTATATAAATTTTCCTAAAACATAAGGAGATTTTCTGAATTTTTTTTTTTTTTTTTTTTTTTTGTTGGGGGGGGGGGGGGGGGGGGGGGGGGGGGCTGTCAGCCCCTCCCTGGTTCCACCACTAGATCTAATAGCACATTATAATTCTTTGTAGCGATAAAATGTCATTCAATAAATGACATTTTTATTGAATTGAATTAGATTAAAGGAGAATTGTGTATTGAAATTGATGATGGTCCTTTGCTCAAAATTATGGAGGATGGTCAAAATTAATTGAAGTTGATTTCAAATTGAAATCGGTCTCTTTTATTAAGTACGTGCAACATAATTTCATACTATAAACATGCAAGAATTTATAAAAAATAATTAAAATATGATAATTTTATGTATAAATATATTTTGATATGAAAAATATTTTTTAACCACTTTATCTGTTTTTTATGTTGCTATTGCTCCCATCGGCTTAGCGGTTTTGATGAAGATCTAGTCATCGAAGTTACACTGACTCATGACGGCAAGGAAATTCTAGTTACACATCATTCCAAGTAACCAAAAGTACTCTTAAGTTCCAGGGCTATCAACATCTAGCTTGAAGAGTGGGTTTCCAATCTATTCAAGTAGATGAGAATAAAGAGATAAAACATAAAATTCAAAACAAAACTCAATTGTCTGATCAATGACTTTTTATGGTTTAGTAATGACCTTCATCAATTCTCTTTCACCATCCATCCATTTCTAGGTTTTCTAGGTGCCTAATTAAATGTGTAGGATTGTATGAGCAATGAGACCATTTCATTCAGGGCCATTCCAAGATTATCTAGTTGTCATCATTTGAGCATTATCCCATCAATCTAAGTCTGCTTTAAATTTTACTAGGAAAAAAGTCCACTTTAAAAGTTCCATTATAAACCTGGACAAAAGAGGGCTGAATCCTAAATGGTTAAAAATATATATAAAAGAAAGGCAGCAGATTATGGTTTTAAACAAAAAGTAGTAAACTAATGACATAATAATATCTATAAGTTTTCTGGTGAGCTTTCCAACCTGCAACAAAGTAGTCTTTACAGTGATTCTGCTTGTGAAATTCTTTTCAATTCCGAGCAATTACTATCCATCATCTATCCATTAGTAATTGAGAGACCAGAAACTTATGATTATCATTCAGATGGGACTTTCCTGATGTGGCATATACATGACAGTTGCAGCAAGCCTAATACAGGGCGGGCAATCATTCCCCATGTCCAATTTGAATGTATCACAACTTGCAATTAAAATTCATGCATTGCACTCATTTTTGTTAAATAAATAATTAAAAATAGACTTTTGGGGCCCTTTTTCTGCCCAATATTGAATTTCTAGAAAATCTAAGTAATGCCTTCACCAAAAAAGAAAAAAAAAAGTAATTTCAAAGAAGACAAAATTGAAGAAGCCATGGCCTATACTTTAGTTGAAAATGATCACTAAGCCATCCCAAGTAAATCAAACCAAAAGTACCTCATTACTTCTGAGTCCTGACCTTCTCACACTTTAGTATTCTTTCGCTAGAACCTGCTTTCCAATGAATTCATAAGAGTTCAATAGACAAGTAGGCACTCAAGCTCTATGTTCAAATCTGTTAAAGTTCGATATGTCCTTTAAGAACGAGGATCGATACCTCTTCCAGCAGCAAACATATGACTTTTCAGGAGCGAGCCGACCTAGGATTTTTGTCTGAGGACGTTACCCAAACATGCCCTGAGAGAAAAGATGGAATCTACAAATGAGCATATGAGGAAGATGAGTTTTTCTTCCATAACAAATAAAGAACTTGAATAGAAGGATTTGAGGAACAGATTTCTCTATCAAAAAAAAAAAAGAAAAAGAACAGGATTCTCAATAACAGACGTGGATGCAAAAGAGAAAATTAGTATTTCTAGCATGGAAGAACTTTGTGGGTTTTCATGTGCCTAGAGGGAGAGAGACTTCCTAGATTTGAGAGAAGTCTGAATTTGCTGGAGAGAGCGTTTTATAGTCTGAAAAGCCTCTAAATGATGTCCCATTTTCTTTCTTTTATAACAGTAAATATGATTTTGTGTGTGTGTGTGTGTGTTGGGGGGGGGAAGGTCCCTATAAGTGAATGTATCTAACCTCCAGTCCAAGGAAAAACTTTTTAAGGCCTATGGTCCACTCAGCTATAATTTTTCCAGCCTTAGGTCCCTAATTGCACTCGTTCTCTTTTTTATGGACTAAATTACCCCTTTAACCATTTTAGGCATAAAACTTTGAAATTTAAAATTTTAATTCTTCCCTCCTCCCTCCTTCCTAAATCCTCTCGATCGACAAATCGGTAAATGGACAACCGTTTCCGCCCTGCCATATCTGCCAGGCCAGGTCTCCCCCTGCGTACAGTCTCTGTTGCAGAAACCCAATCGAAGAAGAAGAAACCAGCTTGCCTTCCGCTGCCCGTTACCCGTCGCCGTCCGCTGTCATCGCCACCGGAGTAGGAAAAGTCCCATCGCTGCACGAGCGCCGTCGTAGTCGGGCTGCACACCAAATCACCATGGATGGAGGGGCGACCTCCATTAATTGAATCCGACCCATCTCCCCTAATGCATCATATCCGATCCATGCTTTCATATGCTGAGGACCGGAATGTGAAAATCTCTATCATTCTGCTTTTCTTTTCCATTTGCAGGCGATACTTTTTCCTAATCACATTCAGATCTTACCTTTATAGTGATTGTGCAAGCAAAACAGGATTCACCTCGTGGATGGAGGCCAGACCTGAACTTAGCCACCTCTGCAATAATCTGAGGTTTGATAAGTGATGCATTTTCAAGCATAGGAGAATTTTTCTCATGACAAATATGCAGGGAATATCAACTAGAGGAGACCAATGTAGAGGAATGTCTAGAAAGCCTTGATTGTAGACTGTCTGATGGAAGTTATAAATGAAAAATAACAATAGTGATCCCTACTGTGAGCAAGTCAAGCATGTACTTTGACCACTGTAGAATCATCAGCAGTCTATTTCTTTTATTTTTCTCTTTTTCGTGCTGGTTGAATGAAGAGATTTGGATGATTCTGGTTACAGAAACCAGAACCAGAACGAAGAGGAAGAAGAGATCTGGGCCAGGTTCTGCCCAGGTCTAGGTTGGGTTCCGGGTCGAGTTGACCTGACTCGTTGCCATTCCGTGGAGGACTGACATCCCCCGGTGATCACTTTTGCATTGTTTATCTCTTTTGTGTCAAATTTATCTGAGTTTTGTTCAAATTTATCTGTTTTCTGTCATATGAATCTGAGTGTTGTTCAAATTTATCTGTTTTCTTTCATATTTCTTTGTGTTTTTGGTCTATCTATCTGAGTTTTTTTTCAAAACTTATCTGAGTTTTTGGTAAATTTATCTGATTTTTATTCAAATTTATCTGAGTTTTTGTCAAATTTATCCGAGTGTTGTTCAAATTTATCTGTTTTCTGTCATACTTTTTTGTGTTTTTGGTAAATTTATCTGAATTTTTTAAAAAATTTATCTGAGTTTTTTTAGCAAATTTAGTTACGTTTTTTGAAATCTAAATGTGTTTTTTAAGTTTATTTGCGTCTTTTGAAATTTATTTGTATCTTTTCAAATTTATTACGTTTTTTGAAATTATAACATTTTTTAAAATTTATTTTCGTTATTTTAAATTTATTTGCATTTTTTGAAATTTTATTTGGATCTTTTGAGATTTATTTGAGTCTTTTGAAATTTATTTATATTTTCTGAAAATTATTTGGATATTTTAAAACTTATTTGCATCTTTTAAAATTTATTTGCGTTATTTGATTATATATTGCCTTATTTTTAAACTTATTGCATTTTTCAAAATTATTTAATTTTTAAAAATTTATTTTCGTTATTTTGAATTTTATTTGTGTGTTTTTAGAATTTATTTGAAAATCTGGGGATTCCATTAATCGTGGGCAATTAAATATTAGTTGGCCATTATTAATGGGATATCCTACCAATCATGGGTTATGATTTAAAGAAAGTGTAAACTAGACATTTCAGGTATGAGAAAGTGTGGGAGGGACATTTGCCTCTATGACTTTTTTTTGTGGACCGAAGGCCATAAAGTGACATGTTCAGGGACCTGTTGCCGAATGCCCCTTTAGAAAACGGATGGAACAATAAAAATAATCATTTATATTCAAAATCAATTGGAGATTGAAATGGTTGCAGAAAACGTTCTCCTGATAAACAGGAGGATGGTCAAAATCAAGAGACTACAGGGTCAAAATCAATTGGTTGTAGATGTCTGATTTCAGCAATTGAAATCAGTCACTTTCAATTGCTCTCTCACTTCAATTGATTAGAGGCGTGGATACCCTAAGAATTTGATTTGAATTGTCTTCTTCTCTCACAAAAATGACGGGCATTGAATATTTGGATTTCTAGGAATCTTAAGAATTAAACGGGGTTAACAATGAAGAATATAAGGCAAATATCAAAAAAAAAAAAAAAACCATTAAAAAAACCTCTCCTTTAATGAAATTTGAATCAAGGGAACATGAAAAATAAATACCCAGTCATCGCCCTAGTAATTCAAATCCTAGAAAAGACAAAGTCCATCTACACTGTCATTCCATATTGTTCATCCTTAAGCTGTAATAATTCTTTGATGGAGTTAATTTGACCATAAATTGTTAGATTTTAGCTCAAAAGGTTTGTAAACAAATAAGAGTAAACACTGAGAGAACTTATAAAGGGAGGCTATGAGAGTAAAATTTAGATAATAGGAGAGAGAGTATGCTAAGTGTTACAGAGTAAAAAATACCCTTAACAAGTTGTCCAATTTTCTTATACTAAAATGGTAGCATATTCTTGTAACTAGTACTAATAAAATAGATTGTTTGATTGTTGATTGCGTTTAGCTAGTGTTGGGTTGTACACATGATCGGCGGTGGAGATTGACGGATCGATCTCTCCCACGGTTCTCGGTTACATAGGTCGAGAAGAGAGGTTCTATGTTGTGATGAAACCGGAAAACACAGACGAGATGAAGAGAAGCGAAGAAGGGTTCCGGGCTCTGGGCTGATCGTCACCGGAGAAGGAGACTCAATCTCAGATTCTTCTTCCAGAGTGGATCTGGAAACCAGAAAAGTGGGCCGCCGGTCGTTTCAGAGAGAAATCGGAAGCAGAGATAAGTTGCAGAGGGATCTGGGTGTCGTCGCTGCCCAGTCATCGTCGCTAGAGGAAAATCAGAGATCTGGACAGATTGGACTCAGTTGGTGCATCGGTTCCTACGAGAAGGGCCTAAATCAGTCTTTGATTGTCGTCAGAGAAGAAGCAGAGAATCTGGTTCTCTGTCCGGTCTGGTTTGGTCGCTGCAAATCGATCGCCGCCGACCGGAGCTTCATTGTCGTCGCCTCGCCAGTCCAATCACCACAGCCGCCTTCCGACCATTCCCAGTCGGAGTCGTAAAGGTGCAGAGAATAGAGACATGCTTGTGTCTCTTGCTGATCGAAGACGATCGAAGACGACCTGCTCCATTCGGTTCTAGTCTCAGGCCAGTTACAGGTCGGGTCTGAGCTGACCCGATTGCTGGAAGCCCAGCCACCAGAGACACAGCTGACGTCACCGACGTCACCGTGACGTCAGCGGTAGTCAAACTGACAGATTTGACCAAATTAACGGACAGAATTTAAAAGCGATTTTCGAAGCCATCCAGAGTCAGAATCGTGCAAATTAACGATAGAGATCTACAAAATTAGCGGAGGAGAGTGACTGTTTAACAGGCTAAAAAAGGGGTGATTCAGGAGGCACAAATTCGAATTCACAATGGCAACAAAGGAACCACTATTACAGCAGGTATCGAATTTGAAATGCAAAATCAACTTTGGTTTATGGTAAAGGAGAATGAAGAATATATTGATCCAACAAGGTATCATGGTGGCATCGTTAGGCCCGTCAAATAAGCCTTCAACGATGATGATGCTGATGACTGGGTTGATCTCAATGAAAGGGCAGTTAGCACCATTCAACATTATCTCTCTACGAAGTGATGTTTAACGTCATGGAAGAAGATACTGAAAGTCCCGGATACTTAACCATAGAGGGGGTGAATAGGGTGAGCTAGAACTTAGTGACCAAAATGACTAATTTTAAACTTCTTTAAATTAACTAGTCACTTGTGATGATAGTAAAACTAAATGCTGAAGATAACAAAGATAATCAACACAACTCATCCACCATTACACGGAGATTTATAGTGGTTCGGCCTCAATGCGTACATCCACTACCGACTTGTGATCCAACACCCCACCGGATTTTCATTATCTATGCTTTTCCAATAGACTAAGCAGTAACATTTACACAATATTTTTCTCAGGCTTAGCAATAACCTATACATTATACTTTTTCTAGGTTAAGCAATAACCTCTTAGGTTTTCAGGTTCACTCCTAACCTTTACACTTATGCTTTTCTAATGCTAAGCAATAACCTTTACAAGAATTTAATTTCTCAAGGAAGTGTCTATACAAACACTTGATGAGATACAATTAAAGCGTAAATACAATGCCTCTTAATTAGGCTGATATGAAAGTGTAAATCAAACTCACATAACACTCTATAAAATGCAAAGATGAAAGTTCAAAGTGTTTGTGTGAAAACTTCAATCAAGCTTCCAATGAAAACTTAAAGAATGTATGCTTAAAGCATTTCAAAGTTTAAAACACAAAGATAGTTTAATTGAAGTAAAATGCAAATCACATGTATAAATACTAACTTGTTGATGACATGAAAATCAAGGGCTCACAAGTTGTATCAAACTATTTAAGACTAATCATGTGATGCATAAGCAAAGTTGTTTTCAAAAACCAAATAGTTTTCCTATGAGTTCTTGAAATGAAAACAACTAGATAAAGATTCAACTAAGTAAATGAGTCATGCTATAATAGAAATCAAAGATTTAGGCAAATCATGATTTATCAAAAGGAGAATAGCTTAGTTTGAATCAAGATGAAGAATCCAATACTATAAAGATCAAAGGTTGAAAGAGAGTAATGGATTCAACATTTCATAGTTATCATGCTACAAAGGATTTTCCAATAAATTAAACTAGCATGCAACTAATGATATGAGAAGAGCAAAACTTACTAAGACGTTTAACTATAGAAACCAAGCTTTGTCTTTCCAAGTTGCTCCTCTTGCTTCTTTGAGTTGTTCCCAATCCTGGGTTTGAATGATGTTCAGAAAACCCCCAAGATTGGTCTCCAAAAGTCTTATATCAAGAAACAAGGAAGAAGAGAATATGTAGAAAAAAAAAAGTGTTGTAACAGCTCTATGGTCAATCAGCTGACAAACGGGGTTCGGTCAGTCGAACCCAACTGATAGAATTCCAAAGGTTGTATTTTTTGAAACAATTCTATTGACGGATCACCGAAACTTGTTTCGTCGACCAACAAGTGACCGACACCTGACCGCACTACAAGAAAATACATTTTTAGCGGCGGACTTATAGTGGCGGCCGATAAAAGTCCTCGTTATAAGATACGTATAGCGGCGGCCACATTTGACCCATCGTTGTAGTATAATTTTGAAAAAATTTGTACCGGCGGCCTTTATTACGTCAGTCGCTAAAAACACTGATCAATGGCGCCAAGAGTTCGCGGGAAAATTTTCATTTTTACCGTCAGTCAAGTTGCTACAAATTGTTTGTTGCGGCGGCCATAAGTGGACCCGTCGGTAAAAGTGTGCCCCAAATATATCCCCCCATCTCCTTCACGCTCTGTCTCTTAACACGGGAACCCTCTCTCGCTCATCTCTCCCCTGCGCGCGCACCATCTCTCTCACCATTTTTCCCAGCCCTATTTGTTCCCTTTTTTGTTCGCACGACAAAAGAATCAAAGGGTTTTATTGTTTTCCCCCAATCCCTATCTGCTCTCAATCTCGACTGTTCAGGTAATCAACCAACCATCATCTACAAAATGTTTCACTATCTTCAAGCTCGGTTCCAGCAATCCCTGAATCTGTCCCTATCGGACGCTAAAACGGCCCGAACCGACTCGGTAGCGTTCATCCGATGCATGTCCCACCCGGTAGATCTCAGCCGTTGAATCTTACACACCTGCTTCTCCGCAAGCTGACACGTGTTGTTCTTGATTGCCTCCGCCGCTTCCTCATAAACCACCCTCCCTGCCGAATCCTCCTCCAATCTCCCCCCCCCCCCCCCCCCCGTTGAAGCACTTGAAATATCGCTCGAACTCCGGCACGCCAATCGCCTTCCTTATCCCGACACGACACGAGCCGGCCAGTTCCTCGAACATGCCCGACTCGAGCATTTCGTCGACGCGGCGGGAGAGGTACTCATCCAGCACCTCTCCCCATCTCCCTCTCTCTCCATTTACTCTCCCCCTCTATTCCTCTCTCTCTCTCTCTCTCTCCATCTCCCTCACATTCTCTCTTTCTAATAGGAAGGAGAGGGAAGAAAGAGAGATGAGAAAGGAGAGAAGAAGCAGCAGCAGAACCCCTTGTTTTTTTTTTTTTTCTTTTTCCATGAATCTGAACAAGACACAAATCTAAGCCTCTTTCTTTCGTCATGACCGATATTTGCACGCAACCACTTCCATTGCATCTCAACTTTCCTTCTTCCTTCTCCCAATCAATCTAGGGTTTCACACTTGCATTCTATTTCTTTTTCTTTGTTTCTTATTTGTATTCTATTTCTCTTTTTCTCAAACGTAGATGGTAAGAAATCTGTAAGGTTATGTAGTGATTTGATTTTCAGCATTTATTGTTTTCTTGTCTTTTTTTGCTAATGCTGCATATCAGTTGCATTTAACTCTAGGATTGATGAAGAAATGGTTTTGGTTTTAATTTCGTCCGATTGGTGGTCTTTTCCACCTTTTGAGAGAGAAAGTCCTCTCTCTTATTTTGCCAAACAGAGCCCTAGCCTCTGTTGGGTATTGGGTTGCCTCTGCATTTGGATGGCAGGTTGCAGACTTTAGGAGTAGATAACTTTTGGAGTGAAAACTTGTTCTTTTGCCCCAACAAGCATTAATTGGATGTTAATTGTTAAGTCGCCATGGCGGGTATCTGAATGAATGATATTTTTGGATCCATATATTTTCTTTTGATCAACATAGTTTGACGATGAAGACGATAAAGATATATTTTCTTTCGAGAAATTTTTACCCATTTCAATAGTATTTGTGAAGCGAAACTTGTCTGAATTTATTCCCATTCCCACTCATCTTAGCTTTCTCTCTTGGGAGGGTCAAAAGGCTTTTCACCACCAAGACTCTGGGACATCTTTCCTTCACAAGGTGGGAGATTGGAAACCCCTAAAAAGCCCTAATACAAGGCGTGGACACGATTGGATTTCAAAGTTTCCTTTTTTTCTTTCTCATTCCCTCGAAGTAAAAATCCTTTTCGATCCGAGGATTTCAGCTCTAGGGTTTCGTATTTTGTCTCGAATTACGGTTCTCTTGGATCGAGGTTTGTTCTATTGAGTTTTACTGCTGTTGTTCTTTTTGTTATAGGGTTTTGATCTGGTGCAGAAGAGTGGAGTTTGAGCTGCCAATGCCATTTGATTTGGTTTCAGAAGATTTTTCGGTGATTTTTGATATCCGACCAGGGTAGAAGGCTTCAATGTCTTGGGCTGGACCGGAAGATATCTTTCTCTCTACCTCTCTTGCAAGCTATCTTGACAGTAATACCTCTCTCTCTCTCTATATATATATATATCTATTTTTTATATCATTCTTTTTGTATGATCAATGATGCATGGATCTGTTTGGTATTAGCTTTTGAATCTCTCGACCGTTTCCTGTTGATGGCTTTATAGATGTGGCTAGGAACTCTAGATGAATCCTTTTATTATTAAAGTTTGTATTTTGCAGAGAGTGCTGATAGTTTTATTGCTCTGAGGGATTGGGATGGAAAATGAATCATACTGTGTTAAGTAGTTTAATTTGCTTTAGATGGGAAGGTCATATATTTGGAAACTTTCTTTCTTTAAAATAAATGGGATCTTTTTTATCTTTTCCCATTGTTAATTTGGTAAAATAAATCTTTTGTTGCTGTCTTTTGTGGAAAGTTAAAATATTTGATTTTTTTATAGGGTTTCTCTACTCTCCATCTGCAAAAGAAGATGTTTTTTTTTTCCTCTCAAGATCTCTTTGTTGATTGTAAATGTCTTGTTTTTTTTTCGTTCAGATTTTACTGAAATTGATCGAGATTTCTTAGTTTGTTGATTTTTTTCCAATTATTTTGATTTGGATTTGGTGATATTGAATCTGAGATTAGGGTCTTTTTATTGTTGACTGGAAGTTGACTTACGAACTCAAAAAAGAGATGATGTCTCGCTTTGTTTAATGATATGCAAGGCCAAAAAGAGGGATAGAGATTGAAAACAAAAACCCCGCATCTTTTTGTCTTTGTTGCATAAGATGGAATTCAATCTCATCTGCCCACAGAGTGTTTGATGAAATGTCTCAACCAGTTCATTCTGTCACCTCTCTATTGCAACTTTAGAAACTATTGTTCTCGCTACAGCTAAAGTTCATGCTTGATCTTCTAGGACTTTTTTTTTTTAAAGTGTTTCCTATTGTTTGTATGCTTGCATTTGAAATTCTGCCATAATTTATCATGCTCAATTTAGCTTCGTCTATAAGGTTATGCAATCATTTAATTTGTCTATAAGAAATCACATTCACATGGAATTTTTCTTTGACAATAAATTTGCATAGGCTACTTGTAAGATCGTAAAAAAGAGCTTGAGTGGACCAGTTTACAAAAGGTAAGTTCACAGCACCATCACTCTTTCATTGTGAAGTTTTGGTTCTCCTTTTTCTGTTGTTATTATTATTCTCATTGCTATTATTTTTTTAAACTTTTTATTTAGGAAATAATTGTGCAAAACCAAGTTCCTATTCAACTAAAATGTTTGGAGAAATAAATGGTGGAGCCTTGTTGCCCTTCTATATGATATTTCAAGTTTCAACCAAATTGGAAAGGTCTCTTGTTTAAGGTACAGTTTGGATGCCATCTGTTTTGCCTTTTATGAGTGAAGTGGTTTTCTGAGGTGAACTTGAATCATCTTGTTCACATCTTAGGATGAAATATATGTGCATAAAAAAATAGAAGTCTATATGATATAGGTGGCCTTTGTAGGGCCTTGTTCTATTCTATCTACAAAATGTCGTAAAGGAAATGAGTTCTGTTAAAAAAGAAAAGAAGATCTGTTGAGATGATATTGAGTGTAAATATCCTCCCCCATTAGTACGGCTTTGAGTACTAGTTTTCTCTTGCAATATGATTGAATGTGTCTTTTTCATTTGTTATAGATAAGAATTACCATTTATAGGATAATATGACTATTTAAACTGTGTTGTTGCCCAATGACATGGATAGGATTTGTATTTTTTTACTATTTTATTTATAAAAGTTGCCTTGTGACATTTTGTGCATATCTTCTTTGGTTTGGCCACATACAAAGCACATGGGAACATGAATAAGATGTTGGTTTTGTATATGCAAGAGGAATTTTTTTTAGTACCACCAGTGCTTGATCCGTGTTCTGTTTTTGTTCTGTTTGGTTAGGAAAGTTGTGATTTTGTTTGTTATGGAGTTACGGTGTGATTTTTCCATGTTTGTGTTTGTGCAGTTATTAGTGGGTGAGCTGTTTGGCCTGTTGCCAACATATTGGCTACTTCTGTTACTGGTGGTGTGAGGAGTCATGGACTATTGCTAACTTGTAGGAAGTGATGGATGGTTTATTTAATGTCTGTTTTTTTTTTTAATGGATAATGCATTTGTTTTCCTTGTGTTACTTGAACTGACTAAGGAGGTTGGCTACCCTTGAAGTAGCCACTGTCTACCAAAATTGCAAAGAAGCAGCAGCCATGTAACAAAATTATATATGCCTTTGCTTCAAGTTGTTGGTTTGGTATGTGTTGAAGTTGATTCGTACTTCCGCACATGTTTATAGATTCTTATTCTTGTCTTGCATTTGCATTGCAATTTAACATGCTCGTGCTTCCAAACAGGCCCTTATCTCCCAACGAAAAAAGTCTTTTCAGATTTAGCTAGGATGGTTACTGCATTATTTAGTTCTGTCAAGTCCATATTAAGAAAGGAATGTTGGTATGAGTAACCATTCAAAAAAAAAATTGTTAGTATGAGTGTGGGGCTTTTCTAGTTCTTGAATCTTGAGCTATATGGAATTCTATTTGAACTTCATTGAATCAAAGGTCATAATGGTTACAGTTTCAGTTCTTCACTGCTTTAAATTCTGTAACTGCAAGCGCTTACTTTAGCTGTTGGACATTTTTATCTTCTAAGCATTTGAGAACTTATATGTTGGCATCTTTTTTGCTCAAGTACGTTTTATATGTTGGCATCCGGTTTCAAGATGACATTTGAATATTTCTGGCCTTTAATTCTCCGTCCTTATTTTTCATTTATTTTCTTACTCAGGACAGTGGATGCACCCATTCTGCTTGGGTTTTGAGATGGTGAACATGCATGCAGGTTGGATCTTGATGGAAGTAATTCTGAAAAGTACTCAACAGTTGGGAATCAAAATCAGAAACAGGGCCATTTATTTATTTGGATGGGATGCTAACTTTGGTAAGTGCTAAATCAAATATGACCTCACCTTGGTAAAGTTTGGTAATTGGAGATGTTTACGTTTGTTTTTGGCAATTCTCCAATGGCTTGTGAAATTCGCTTTGGTTTTGCAGAAACCTATCATGATACAATTTTGTAAAATTCTATCTATTGCACAAATCAATTCTTTGATACAGAATGGTTGCTTTATAGGTTCAGATTGGCTTCCTAACATTCATATCAAACAGAATCACCTAGTTCTGCACAGTGATGCTCCATGTTTTGCTATGGAATCCCATGAAAATTACGACCATCCCCCACGTTTGTTCTACCATCCCCCACATTTGTTCTTACTTGACAATAAGAACTATTGAATTTCTTATTACCACAATGATGCTCCAAGGTTTATTATTGAATCCTATGAAGAATGCTGTCATCCCCCATGTTTGTTCTTACTTGACAACCAAGAACTATTGAATTTCTTATTTTTCTTCCTCGAAGATATGAAGATGCTGAAAACCTTTTGATTTTACGTTGCAGGTTTGACAATGATGGTGCCGGTACTTGTTTGAAACGATTTCCGGATCCATCCTTTTTCAAGATAGCACGTTCAAGGTCAAAACTAATGAAGCCAAAAAACTGCAAATAGGAAACAATGCTCACAAAAGCAAGGTACATTCTATTCTGATCAAATAGACATAAAACAAAAAACGTCTCATGCTGGACAGGAAAGAGTGATGAATTCAGGGGAGTGGAGAAGTTCATGTTGTGTCAATATTATGGCACCATAGAAGCTATATTCTTCTGCTACATCATCATCATTATAACCATCATTAGCGCTTTGTCCCAAGTACGTTGGGGTTGGGTACATGAATTATGTTTTTCCATTCCAATCTATCCTTTCTTTCTACATAGCTCTTATATTTAATTGTATTCCATTGACTAGAAAAAATAGATCGAGGATTGAATGTGTGAAGGGATTTGTCTATTGATTTTATGATAAGAGCGTGTTTCCAATAATTATATCGAGGATTTTATGATAAGTTTAGTCCCATCTGTGAATCTCATTGACTTTCCAATAATTATTCAAGTGTCATGCGCTTGTCTAATTTTGGTGTAATTGACTAATATCAAATGCAGGGAATTGCCCCCTTTTCTTTTCTTTGGTTTCATGCGCTTGAAACAATCATTCAAGTTTGCCCCCTTTTCTTTTCTTTGGTTTCATGCGCTTGTCTAATTTTGGTGTAATTGACTAATATCAAATGCAGGGAATTGCACGGTCAGTCGGGGACTGGTATTTTGAGCGATCTACGGCTAAAGCAATCGACTGTCCCTACCATTGTGACAGGACATGTCACAATCTGGTATTCAGAGCATAGGCTACACATTGATTCCTTTCTGTGATCTCCCCCTCCAATTTGCTTCTCATGATGCTCATGATCCCAAGAAGCTGATTACAGAATAAAGGCTGGTGCTTGTGGAGAAAGGGGCCAAATAAAACCCATTTCTCACTTGCCTGCAGGTGCAATTTATGTACCATTTCTGCAGCCTCTCTACAATTTAAAGAAGCATTTTTTATGACATAAAAGCTGTAGAAATCTCAAGAAGGTAAGTCTTAGGTTTGTTTCAGGAAATGTACACCGCACACCCTCTATGCTGTACACCTTTATTAATTTAGTCCAAAAAATGTTAGTGGTATGCTCCCTTTACCTGTGAATGGCATGCATGCATGTGATATGGACGTACTTTTTCCCAATGAGATGTTAGGGCTTTCTACGAGTCTTTTAAGTTTTGGGATCAGTTTTGTTTTTGTTTTCACCCCCTATCAAGGACTGCCTCATCTGCTAGTAAGATGAAAGCTGGGTCAAATTAAAATATTGTCAGTCCTTAAAACAGGTTGAAGCCAAAGTAGATCTGCAGACTCACAGGTGTCTAAATAACCCCTTATGAATCAATCAACAACCAGGCACCCAACAACCCCAAAGATGTTTCAGGCTCTTCTTTCTGGATGCTCGGCTGGGGGATTAGCATTCATACTGCACTGTGATGAGTTTCGGGAATTATTTCCAAAAAATACCAAAGTGAAGTGCCTTGGTGATGCTGGATTATTCCTTGATGCGTATGGCTTGCCCTTTGCTGTTCTTGAAAAATATGCTGGATTAGCATATAACTTCACTTTTTTTTAAAGTAAACTTATCCACCATTTATGCTGATCTAATATTTTTCTTTATGTAGATGACATGCTTTTTTTTCCCCTCTTTCAATTTTGCTTCTGTTCATGTGATGTGTTAGTTCTTCTGTTCATGTGATCTATTTTGGTTCCTATTTACTACTCATCCTATCTGAATTGTACATTTACCTTTGTAGATCAATTGTAAGGATCATCTGTAAGTATTAGCATGGGAGCATGGGATTTTTATTGATGTTGAATAAATATTATTTATTTGTTGAGTTTTATATATTTACTGTTATCGATGTACTTCTATAGATTAATTTGTTAGATGTGTGAAAAATATGCAAAGATGGATCTTTGTAAATTATTGGCAGGTATTTTTGTGATTAATGTGGGCTTATATTTGTAAAAAAAAAAACGGCGGCCACATGCCCGCCGCTAAAAGCATTATTTTTTAAAAAAAATATGGCTTCTAGCGGCGGCCACATGACCGCCGCTAAAAATATATTGTCATTACCGGCGGCCAATATTGATATTACCGGCAGCAAAAGGGAAATATAAATCCTGCTTTTAACGGCGCTCAAACGGCCGTCGATAAAAAAAAATATTTTCAGCGGCGGCCATTTTTATTATTACCGGCGGCCAATGGGCACCGCTATAAGTTTTCTTCGTCGTCCAACCAAGCGACGGATTTCTTTTACCGGCGGTCAGGACCGTCGCAATAAATAGCAATAGCGGCGGTCGTTGGACGCCGCCCAAACCTTTACCGTCCGGACATGTACCGACGCCTACCGGCGGCCAGTCAAACCGACGCTATTGATTTTACCGGCGGCCAGGAGCACTTTTACCGGCGGCCGCCGGCTGCCGCTAAAAGCAGTTTTTCTTGTAGTGCCGACAAAACAAAATGACTGAAAATATATGCTCTCTGGTTTCTAAACCAAATAGAGTTCGATCAAGTCCTGAACCATGTTCGGTTAACGGAACCTCGACCGACAGGCTGACTGACATAAAAACACCTTACTGGAAATGGAACCGACAGAGGCTCAGTTGAGCTCGGTTCACTAATCGGTTAGCTGACACCTGACCGACAATGTATACATTCAGAATTCTAGAAGTTCTGAAGGTTTTAACTAAAAAAATCTTTGAAAAACAAGTCTAACACAGAATTCTAAAGATTTGTAAGTCAAATAAAATCACATTTGGAATCAAGATTAAATCAACCAAAAGTAGTTTGAATAAAACATGATAGGAAATGGAGTTGTGAGAACCTTGGTTGGAGTGAGACGTGCCTACACTCAAAAATAATTTAATCTCTTTAAGTACACAAGAATCTAAAAGATGCTTATTTCTTTCAAAGGATGGTGTGCTTAAAGTGACTAAAGGAGTTCTGATATTAATGAAGGTTATCAAAGTGGGTAACAACCTTTACAGACTTCTGGGAGACATAGTTTTAGGTGTAGTGGTAGTCTCCAAAGAAGACAAACCAATGAAGATAAGTCTCAATTGTGGCATATGCGTCTAGGGCATGCTAGAACTTCTTAAGAGACAATTGTTAAATGGGGTAAAAACATACAAGCTGAGTTTTTGCAAATATTGTGTTTATGGCAAACAAAAAAAAAGAAAGATGCCTTTTAAAATTGCAACAAATAATTTTAGACATAAAGGTATTCTAGATTACATTAATTCAAATGTGTGGAGACCATCCCCGGTTAAGTTAAAAGTTGGAGCATACCTATGTTACACTGATTCGCCATTTTTGGCCTCACACCGGCATCGACGCTGTATGGCACGAATGCGGACACGGTAAACATACGAGATTCGTTTTGTTTCAGTTCGACACGGTACTATATTTCAGGAAATATGAAAGGTGTGGGAGGCTTCTAAAAAAAACTCTAAAAATAGGAGTTATTTTTAAGAAGTTCATATAATAGAGAAGAGAGATCTATATTACAGTAACATTAAAAACTAAAAATAGAAAGTTAAATAAAAAATAGATTCAGAGAAGAATTCATTTAAAAAACATAGTAGAATTCAAATGGTACAATATCCATTTAATCTCATGCTAAGCATGCTTGCAGTATCCAAAGAATCCATCACTCTGGCACACAGACTCGTCGTCTCATCATAATCTCCCATGTAGGTCATATTTCGGTTATGCATCTCGTGTAATCTTCTTCACCCCAACATGCAGAGAGTTGTATTAAAAAAAAAAAGTTCTGGCAGAGCTTAACGATGGAGATGGGAAGGGGTGGCGGTAGGTGAAAGGACGATCATTTGACCTCCCCATCTCGTTCAATGCAACTTCCCCGCCACTTCTCTAGATGAAAATTAATTATACTTTCTTTTCTTATGCCTTCACTTCTTTTCGAGTATTGAAGCACAATTAATGGGGAATAAAATTGAAATGCTGAGAAAAGCT
Source organism: Litsea cubeba (assembly GCA_012931725.1). Taxonomy (NCBI): domain Eukaryota; kingdom Viridiplantae; phylum Streptophyta; class Magnoliopsida; order Laurales; family Lauraceae; genus Litsea; species Litsea cubeba. Next base: position 21,550,366 of record CM022951.1, on the reverse strand, counting down.
AGGCGGGGTCCACGAATTGAGATCCAAACAATACACAATAATCATCCTCCAAGTTTATAAGTTATCCTTGAACCATTCATCAATATGATTTTGATCCTTCGTTGGATTGACTTTTTTTATGAAAGTTGATATAATAAATATGCATAAGATTTGTATTGGTCATTTTTTTATCAAGCAATTAATCTAATGGTTGAACAAGCTCCAATTGATGTAATATTTGAGGGTATCCCACGTTGATATATGACGTGTATATTCAACAGGTTGGATTTTAACAGGTGGACTCCCATGGAGGGTTTCCACTCGTTTAACTAATGATCTCTCTAGGTTAGAGATGCAATCTCAAACTATTATTTATCAAAGGTGAGCTGTTACACATTTTGATATTTGACTTTTGAATACTGATGCGGGAGCAGCATGGCATATTCTAGAGGATCAATCCTTAAATCAGGCTCCTAATTATTTAAACCCATTTGATCAATCAAATGGGGTCTTGATCTACCTTTTATGGGGCTTGACCAAGAGGAGAGACTCAAGATCCAAATTGGGCGGTCAAGATGAGTCCAAAATAAATGTCAGGACCAATTATGATTGTTCTAAATTAATTGAGAAATCAAGTCAGATCAATTCTAGCCCATTTGGATTAGTTCAACTGGTTAATGCAGCTCCAAATAAGGCCAACAGCTCCATTGAAGTGGGTAACAGGTTAGGCACAAATCAGAACCAGTAAAACCGGGGCACCCACCAAACAAGTCTCGTAGACATATTGAGCAGATTTTATCATCCAGCAGGTCCCACCAGACCTCACGTGTGGCCCACCGAATCAAACTATCACTTCGTTCTTCAGCAACCAATGCTATGTTCAATCAAATATGGCCCTCCTATATTTAAGCTCTTTTGAATTGTCAAGAGATTCTTTAGGAAGAGGTTGTTAGATTTGTGAGTGGTTTTCTCCACCATTATAGATATGATAGATTTTGAATTTTTCATATGTAAGAAGTGAGGGCCATCTAGTGTTTGACTAATCAAGCTAACTTCCTACTTGTGTGCTTTCCAATTGGAGATATCTAAGGATATATAATCTTATGAAAATAGTTCACTTTCCAAGAAGCATCCAGTATGGACCCATTTGTTTAGAAACAAGCCAAATACCTTGAAGTCCAGGACGTGTTGTAGTTTCTTATAATAGAAATTGATATTTTTATTATTATTTTGGAAATGTAAGATGAATGGCTATGCTTTAATTTTAGATTTAGGAATATTTTTGCTTGCTCTATTTATACTCTTATAAGGAACGATCAAGGGGTCTTGAGATATTTTATGAAAATCAGTTAAAGTTGCATGTGTGCAATTTTATCTATTTTCCTTCTCCTTGGTTTGAGTGTCTCCCATAGGATCAAAGGCATTGACGATGGATTTTTGCTATCAACGGTAAGTGAATCCCTATCTTTCTCTTTGTGTGTAGATTTTCTGTTTGATTGAAGATTGGGTATCATTGGGTTCACCATTAATCGGGGTTTGTGCTTTCCTGATTGCATCAACAGATTGGATTTTAATAGGTAGACTCCCACGGTGGAATTCCACTTGTTTAACTAATTATTTCTCTAGGCCTTAAACTCAATTTCACAAGGGAACAATGTAATTTCATAAGGGATTTTAATAGGCACAAATTAAACTCAAAATTTTTTAAGAAGTACAAATTAAACTCAATTTCACAAAGGAACCCAATCTTGGACCGTGGATTACTTGGTCCTACTTTTTGTATCATGAACATAAGGACATTAGTGTTAAGAATTTTGTGGATTGCAATTTGATGGATGCATTATCATTTAAATCATCATTTGAATTTTCACATGAGCATTGATTTTAAAATACTTGAAATCTTGATTTACACATGCATTGTTTTTAGAAATCTTGGTTCATGCATGTTTTGATTTTATACTTGGATGCAATTAGTTTTGAAAAGAATTTTTATGAATCAAGCAAGCTATTGTTTTAAAAGTTTGAAATCTTTTGGCTTTTTATGTTTCATGTTTTTTAAACCTCTTAGTTTGATTTAAAATCATGATTCCATGCTTGATTTTATGGCCCAAAAGTCCCCAGAAGAAAAATCTTTGAAATATGCAAAAATGGGTTTTTTTTTTGTCCCGGTTGACCTGCAGTGTACTAGGTCGACCGAGCCCATGGGTAGGTCGACCGAAGACACTACAGTTTGACCGAGAATGTGATTGTTGCAGATTTTTCAAACGGTCATATTTTTGCCCGTTGAAGGGCAGGTCGACCGAGCCCTGTATGGGGTCGACCGAAGACTAGCCGTTGGGCAATTTTTGGTATAAAAAGAAGCTCATTCCTTAGCTAAATTTGAGGAACTTTTAGGCCCTCCTTGAGGTGTTTTGAGGCCAAAGAAAGGGGGATAAGCTAAGGGAGGCTAGAGGGTCATTAAGGAAAGGTAAAGCTTGGATCCATTAAGTTAAATCAACAAGTAGGCTTTACTTTCCTAATCATATGTTTTCATGCTTTGTTTTAATTATTGGTAAATCTTTGTTAGCATGCTAAACTATGATTTGTTGTGTCCTTAACATGTTTATGTTTTGAATTGATTCATTGTTTTGGATGCACCACCATGATTCAAACCAAGTAGGACTCTAATCGGTATATCTATGTGAATCTTGTTTTGGAATCATCTTTGAAATCATATGTAACATGATTCCTATACTTGGTTGAATCTTTGGTTGTTGTTTTTTCATCATAAGAAAATCACTTTCAAATCTATCTTATGTTTTGGATTCAACAACTTTATAAATCACATGTATTTGGTTTTAAAGTTTTACAACTTGTTTAAACATTGATTGGTATATCATTTTCAAGTTGTCTTTTTAATTACATGTGATTTGAACCTTTATTTCAATCAAATCTATTTGTATGTTTTACTCTTTCAAATGTTTTAAACATACATTAAGCTTCATTGTTAATTTGATTGAAATCCATATGCATCACATGTTTTGTCTTTGATTTTCACAACTTGTTTAGAATACATAGGTATGTCTTTTACAAGTTACTTTTAACATGTGATTAGCATTTCCTCAATCATAAATGTTTTGAGCTAAAACTTTTAAAAGCCTTTGGCATACATTTATGATGTTTTATTTTCAAATTGATTGAGGACATCATGCATACACTTTGAACATACATCTTTGCATTCATATAGTGTTTGCATGAATTAGTCTTTCACTTTCATATCCGCCTATTAAGAGGCATTGTAATGAGCTAAATATGTATCTCCATCAAGTGTATTTTAGACACTACTAAGAGAGAGAACCAACCATTTGGTTGTATAGGTTATTGCTTAGCCTAAAAAGCATAATGTAAAGGTTATTGCTTAGCCTAGAAAAGCATAGTTGTAAAGGTTATTGCTTAGCCTATTGAAAAGCATACATAGTGGAAATCCGGTGGGGTGTGAGGAACACAAGCCGGTAGTGGATGTAGGCATTGAGGTCGAACCACTATAAATCTTTGTGTTATGGTGTGTGCTTTGTGATGATTCTTTTTATTAGCTTCCGCACTTTAGTTCTATATCATCACTTGTGACTAGTTGTTTTAAAGAAGTGACAATTGGTCATAATTGGTCACTAATTAGTAGCTCACCCTATTCCCCCCCCCCCCCCCCCCCCCCTCCTCTAGGGTAAGGATCCAGGACTTACAAGTGGTATCAAAGTAAGGTTACTCCATTTAGGGCTTAAACACCCGGAGTTGATCCATATTAGCTAAAATCTAGATTTGAACCCTAGAGTTGTGTTTTATTGCATATCATTAAGAATGATTTCCGCTATGGTTGAAAATGGGATTTTCTTTCCTAGCTCGTTATTTCCCCTAAGATTCTATCTCACCACTCTAAAACTTTTTCAAGTTAAAACTCCAAGAGTTGGTGGGACCTCAAAGTGAACCCTCAAGGATAACCTTTTCAAGACCTTAGGTGAATTTTCAAAGGTAGACAATTGGACTAACCTTAAGGACTTGAACCTCTCTAGACCAACCTATTCCTTTTAGTCATATCTATTTGTTGGTCATGTTACATTTGCATTTTGTTTCTACATGGTCACATCTCATAAAATGCAATGTTTCTTTGTGATCATTTGATTTTGTCTCCATGAACTTTCTTAGTTATATCTTTGGTTTTCAAAATCATTTGATTGCAATATCCTCATATAGATTTGCATTTTGTTCTCATATAGTTATATCTATTGTAGTGCATTTTTATTTGATGATCATAAATTGATTGTGATTACAAAAGCTTTCTTAGCTAGAATTTTCATGATCATTTGATGTTGGAAAATCATTTGTTTGGATATCATAGTTAGATTTTTTTTGTAAAACAAATGATTCAAATCAATTTAGAATTTCCATGAACTTACAAGTTATATCTTTTGGTATGGAAAATATGTAATCAATTTGTATGAGCATTTGTATTTATATCCTTGATTACAAATTGAGATTTGATATTAGTTCACTTCATGTTTTTCAAAGTCACTTGATCATAAATTTATAAATGATTCATTGTTGGATTTTGAATATTGGAGTGAATTAAAGATCTTTGGAAAATGTTCTACGCTTTATTAGTTATATTTTTAGAAGCATTTTCTTTGAGTTTATTTCCTTGTGCTTATAATTTTATCATTTAGAAGGAAATACATGTTACAAGCAATTTGCATCTTTGCTCAACAAAGTTACATTCTTTCAAATGCAAATTGACTTTGTTGTTATGTCTTACTTTGTGTGGTTGGGTATGATGTCATTGATTTGCATGTTTTTGCCTAACTTTGTATATTGTTTCATTAATACAAATTGATGTTGTTTATGCTTTATAGTAAAATCTTTTGTTTCATGATCATTTGAGCTTCTTAAGTACATATGTGATTTGGTGTGCTAAGTTCATTTGGTATGATGCTCATATCCATTTTCCATTGCATTGTAAGCATAGTACATTTGCTAGAGTGGAGATTTTACATGATAGATTAATGGATCATTTTAGATGAATTTGAATTAAACCATTGTTCTTCATAGGTATACCTTATATGAGATCCATTTTCATCTATATGCGATCCATGACATCGTTCTAACTTCATACCTTCTTGTGCATGCATAGTTATATTTTTTATTGATGATATGGTATGAGTTAGATCTTGATTGTAATTGATCATCTCTATGCAAATGTCATATAGTTCCATGTATGGTTGTGCTCTTAAGTTACATTTGTGGATACCATACTAGAACTCTCAAATCCATCCTTTGTACTTCATAAGCTTTGCTATAGATGGATGGTTATGATATTGATTTATGCATAATTTCATAGTGATATATCGCTTGTGCATTTTTCAATATCATATTTATGATCATATGGGACTCATCAAAATCCATTCTTTGTATCTTATAGGCATATTTTTTTTTGATGGATTTCCTTCATGTTGAGTTCATATGGTTTTTTAATTTTCAAATTGCATGTATCACCTAAAGACATTTCATTTCATGCAATTTAAAATGTTCATCACTATGCTCACTAAGTTACTATATCTTTAAAGTGATGATTTTCCATTTATGATGCTTGATGGAATTTTGTGTTTGTCACATCTATGCTCCTAATCATGTTTCATATTCAATTGGTTCCAATTAGTTTAATCTTCGATTGTTGTAATATCCAATTGATATCTTGAGATTGTGATAAACCTTGTGTACATTGGATTGAACTTGATAAGTAATATGTCTTTATTCCATGTCACATTCCATTAGCATCATAATCTTTCATGTTTGCCTCCTCTCTTGCTCATATAGGTAAATCTTATGACCACCATGTTTATGTGTTAATAATCTTGGTTGGTTAATGGTTGAGGTAGGCTTCATGTTTGAACTTCATTTCATTCATCTTGTGCACATGATAGTCATATTTTTTGATTGGATAAAATGATTTCAAAATTTACATAGCATATGTTTTTCATAGGTATATTGATTGATGCTATGTTGAATAAACCTCATAACATCATGGATAGCTCTAATTTGGATTGATCCTAGTAGTTATATTCTTTTTAACTCCATTTTAGAGTGATTGAGATAATAGTCATATCCTTTAATCTCAATTGGTATTCTTTTTTCCAATTGGTATCCATGGTTGCTTTTCTCCATGACCTTGCTCTTAATCTTGGTAATTTGATCATATTGAGCTCTATAGTTAAATGAATCTAATCCTTTCCTTGAAGTTGATCCTCAATTGGTAAAACCATCTTCTTCTTGAACCAAATAGTTAAATCTTTGTCAAAAGTTTGACAAAAGGAGAGAATGGATTGAGGGGGAGTATAAACCTTCATAGAAAGTATTAGTTTTGATCAAATTCACCATTGAATTGGCTCTATACTCTTATAGACTACTATCATACATGATACCTGTTATATATTTCATTTTCGATTTCTTTTGTTAACAGGTGCTACTAAAAGGTATTTTCCTTATTTCATGTGTGTAGGTACCTTTGCAATTTAATGTTAAAGGGGGAGAGTATTCTAGATGTCAAAAGGGGAGAATATAGCCAATTTATCTAAGGGGAGATTTTGTATTATCTTCCAAAGGGGAAGAAGATGCATATCTTGCCAAAGAGAGAGAGAGAGAGAGAGAGAGTGCATGGTCAAAGGGGGAGAGTTGAAAGAAGACTAAGCTTGGGAGTTAAAGAAGTTGCTTGGCTAAAGAAGAAAAGAAAGCTTGAAGAATGATCAAGCTCCAAGCATCAAGAATGAAGAAAAAGAACAAGAGCTCAAGCTAAGTCAAAGAAGCATCCAAGAGATTTCAAGACTTGTCCAGCTAAGGGGGAGCTGAAGACTTAGTGTGTAAATTCGGTGATGAGTGTGTTGCCATCAAATTGCAAAGGGGGAGATTGTTAAGAATTTTATGGATTGCAATTTGATGGATGCATTATCATTTAAATCATCATTTGAATTTTCACATGAGCATTGATTTTAAAATACTTGAAATCTTGATTTACACATGCATTGTTTTTAGAAATCTTGGTTCATGCATTTTTTGATTTTATACTTGGATGCAATTAGTTTTGAAAAGAATTTTTATGAATCAAGCAAGCCATTGTTTTAAAAGTTTGAAATCTTTTTGGCTTTTTATGTTTCATGTTTTTTAAACCTCTTAGTTTGATTTAAAATCATGATTCCATGCTTGATTTTATGGCCCAAAAGTCCCCAGAAGAAAAATCTTTGAAATATGCAAAAATGGGTTTTTTTTTGTCCCGGTTGACCTGCAGTGTACTAGGTCGACCGAGCCCATGGGTAGGTCGACCGAAGACACTACAGTTTGACCGAGAATGTGATTGTTGCAGATTTTTCAAACGGTCATATTTTTGCCCGTTGAAGGGCAGGTCGACCGAGCCCTGTATGGGGTCGACCGAAGACTAGCCGTTGGGCAATTTTTGGTATAAAAAGAAGCTCATTCCTTAGCTAAATTTGAGGAACTTTTAGGCCCTCCTTGAGGTGTTTTGAGGCCAAAGAAAGGGGGATAAGCTAAGGGAGGCTAGAGGGTCATTAAGGAAAGGTAAAGCTTGGATCCATTAAGTTAAATCAACAAGTAGGCTTTACTTTCCTAATCATATGTTTTCATGCTTTGTTTTAATTATTGGTAAATCTTTGTTAGCATGCTAAACTATGATTTGTTGTGTCCTTAACATGTTTATGTTTTGAATTGATTCATTGTTTTGGATGCACCACCATGATTCAAACCAAGTAGGACTCTAATCGGTATATCTATGTGAATCTTGTTTTGGAATCATCTTTGAAATCATATGTAACATGATTCCTATACTTGGTTGAATCTTTGGTTGTTGTTTTTCATCATAAGAAAATCACTTTCAAATCTATCTTATGTTTTGGATTCAACAACTTTATAAATCACATGTATTTGGTTTTAAAGTTTTACAACTTGTTTAAACATTGATTGGTATATCATTTTCAAGTTGTCTTTTTAATTACATGTGATTTGAACCTTTATTTCAATCAAATCTATTTGTATGTTTTACTCTTTCAAATGTTTTAAACATACATTAAGCTTCATTGTTAATTTGATTGAAATCCATATGCATCACATGTTTTGTCTTTGATTTTCACAACTTGTTTAGAATACATAGGTATGTCTTTTACAAGTTACTTTTAACATGTGATTAGCATTTCCTCAATCATAAATGTTTTGAGCTAAAACTTTTAAAAGCCTTTGGCATACATTTATGATCTTTTATTTTCAAATTGATTGAGGACATCATGCATACACTTTGAACATACATCTTTGCATTCATATAGTGTTTGCATGAATTAGTCTTTCACTTTCATATCCGCCTATTAAGAGGCATTGTAATGAGCTAAATATGTATCTCCATCAAGTGTATTTTAGACACTACTAAGAGAGAGAACCAACCATTTGGTTGTATAGGTTATTGCTTAGCCTAAAAAGCATAATGTAAAGGTTATTGCTTAGCCTAGAAAAGCATAGTTGTAAAGGTTATTGCTTAGCCTATTGAAAAGCATACATAGTGGAAATCCGGTGGGGTGTGAGGAACACAAGCCGGTAGTGGATGTAGGCATTGAGGCCGAACCACTATAAATCTTTGTGTTATGGTGTGTGCTTTGTGATGATTCTTTTTATTAGCTTCCGCACTTTAGTTCTATATCATCACTTGTGACTAGTTGTTTTAAAGAAGTGACAATTGGTCATAATTGGTCACTAATTAGTAGCTCACCCTATTCACCCCCCCCCCCCCCCCCCCCCCCCCCCCCCCCTCTAGGGTAAGGATCCAGGACTTACAAGTGGTATCAAAGCAAGGTTACTCCATTTAGGGCTTAAACACCCGGAGTTGATCCATATTAGCTAAAATCTAGATTTGAACCCTAGAGTTGTGTTTTATTGCATATCATTAAGAATGATTTCCGCTATGGTTGAAAATGGGATTTTCTTTCCTAGCTCGTTATTTCCCCTAAGATTCTATCTCACCACTCTAAAACTTTTTCAAGTTAAAACTCCAAGAGTTGGTGGGACCTCAAAGTGAACCCTCAAGGACAACCTTTTCAAGACCTTAGGTGAATTTTCAAAGGTAGACAATTGGACTAACCTTAAAGACTTGAACCTCTCTAGACCAACCTATTCCGTTTAGTCATATCTATTTGTTGGTCATGTTACATTTGCATTTTGTTTCTACATGGTCACATCTCATAAAATGCAATGTTTCTTTGGACATGAGATTACTGGCGTAGTAAATTTGTTTTTTTCAAATGAATCATAAGAGGATCATCATCACACGAGTGTTAACAGTATGCTATGTAAACAAGTATAAGTGGATTAACGTGACAAAGAGACACAAATTAAACTCATTTTTTTAATTAAGTACAAGTTAAACTCAATTTCACAAGGGAACCCAATATTGAATGGTGGATTATTTGGTCCTATTTTTTGGATCATGAACATAAGGACATTAGTTGATTTAATTGGACATGTGATTATTGGCGGAGTAAAATTCTTTTTTTTTCTCGATCGAATCATAAGAGGATCATCGTGACACGAGTGTTAACAGTACGCTATGCAACCGAGTACAAGTGGATTAACGTGACAAAGAGACACGAATTAAACTAATTTTTTTAAATAAGTACAAATTAAACTCAATTTCACAAGGGAACCCAATCTTCAAGGGTGGATTACATGGTCCTGTTTTTTGGATCATGAATATAAGGTCATTAGTTGATTTAATTGGACATGAGATTACGGGGGGTAATTTTTTTTTTATTTCAAAAGAAATATCAAATATATAAGAATCTTAAATGTAAACTTTAATTGGACAAATGAATATAGCATTTGTGAACATTATTTTTCTTCTTTTGAAAAATAGATTAGTACAAATGGCTGTCGTATGAGTCTTTTACACCAATTGTTTATAGCATTTAACTGGACAAATGAATATAGCATTTGTCAACTAGGAGTCTAGGACATTTGAGTGCCCTGAGTTTTCTATACCAATTGTTTGTATACAATCATAATTAGACAAGCATTGAAAATGTATTTGCTACATCTCTCAAGAAAAACCCTTTCATCTACGTTTCCGGTACTTCTCAACACCCATTTTCCATCCCCCCAAATACCTCTATAATGTTGCTACGCTTCTCTGATTTCTGCTCAAGAAGTGCAACTCATACAACAATTCTTCTTCTTCTTCATCATCTCTAAACATATTTTTGAATCGAGAGGAATCAGACCTTGTCAGGAAAAGAGAAACAAAAGCCAGTCTTGCGTCCATTAGCATCAAAAGGGTTAGTGTTCGATGATAAACCTCTTTGGAACCATGTAATTGTTCTTAGCATGGGATCCGGAGGTGGAAACCGGACTTGGTCTTGCAATTATTACAGCAAGAAGGTTACTGGTTCATATTCGAGAGTGACAGCTCATCTGTTGAGGCAACCTAACAAAGGAGTTTAAGTATGGGGATCAATAGGAGATAATGAAGTAGCAACTATAAAAAAGGAGCAAGAAAGTACTGATTTTAGAAAGGCTCAACAAGAACAAAATGGAAGGAAAGTATCAGAATATATCTCCTTACCAAGTGGTTCGGACCTGAAACAACACAAGAAGCGCAAAGGTGCTTTGGAGACATCCTTCAATGTTGCAGATAGGGACATTGCCGACAAAGCAGCTGCTCGCATGTTCTATGCTTGTGGCTTACCATTCAATCTTGCAAGGCCTCCTTATCACATAAAGTACATACAGATTGTAGTAAATAGCTGCTTAGCAAGATACGCTCCTCCTTCATTTGATAGGCTGCATAGGAGGAAGAGCATATCAATAGGTTAGTCCAACCTATCAAAGATAATTGGAGAAAGAAAGGACTTTCATTAGTTCCTGATGGTTGGTTCGATTTGCATCGAAGACCTCTTATCAATATCATAGCCGCATCTTTTGGAGGATCAATGTTTCTAAAATCCATTGATGCGAGAGGACACATGAAAGATGGAGAATATGTAGCGAATTTATTTCTAGAAGCAATCAAGGAGGTTGGAGAATCAAATGTTGTTCAGGTTATTACAGATAACGCCTCAAACTACAAGGTTGCTAGGATGATCATCAAAGAAAAACTTCCACATATCTTTTGGACTCCTTGTGTTGTGCATAGCTTAAATTTGGCACTAAAGAGCATCTGCGATCCACCGAAAAAATCACATTAGTGTACCCAATGCAAGTGGGTTTCATATTTGGTTACCCAGGTACATACTATTCGTAATTTCATTGTCAACCACAATATGTCATTGTCTATTTTCAGAAGCTACTCTAGTTTGAGCTTGTTGGATGTGACAGAAACAAGATTTGCATCTAGCATAATCATGGCAAAACGTTTAAGAGAAGTTAAGAAATCTCTTGGGAAAATGGTGATGGATGAAAACTGGAAAGTATATAGAGTAGACGGTAGCAAGACATATGAAAATAAAGCTCGTGAAGTGATACTATGCATTGTTGATGACACATGGTGGGATAAATTAAACTAACTTTTGAGTTTTACAAAGCCTATCATTGACATGCTAAAATTAACAAGCACAGACTCTCCGGTTTTGCATCTAGTATATGATCTGTGGAATACAATGATAGAAAATGAGAAAAGAATAGTTGTTTACTATGAACATCTAAATGCAATTACCGGTAAGTCGAGTTTCTCTGATGCCATCCACTCAATTTTGGTGGCCAGATGGAATAAAAGAAATACTCTGTTGCATTGTATGGTACATTCTTTGGTGCCAAGATATTATTGTGATGTACTGCAAAAGGGAGGTAATGGAGTTCATGTCACCACATGAGGATCAGAAAGTGTCAATAAACAGAAACGAGTATTTTAAGCAGCTGTTTCCTATTTAATCAGACTTGCATCTAGTGTATGCTGAAATATGGTGCTTTTCGAGTGGGTCGGCATATTTCAGCCATCCTCATGTAGTTGAAGCAAGGATGTCTCCAGATCCTATTTCATGGTGGGCCAATCATGGTGCTTCTGTGCCTTTGCAACAATCCTTGGCTTTTAAGTAGCTAAACCAACCCGCATCCTCTTCTTGTTGTGATAGGAATTGGAGCACATACTCTGTGATTCAAAACGTGAGAGAAATAAGCTAGAAACATGCAGAATTAAGGATCTTGTGTTTGTGCATTCCAACCTTCGTCTACTGTCAAGGCAAGACAAGGAGTACAAAGAAGGGCCGACCAAATATTAGGACATATGTAAGTTGAACCACTTTCACTCTTAAAGATAGTATTGAACTTCCAAGTATTATTCAAACATATTATCTCTAATACTGTACCAATCTTGATGAGAATTATGTTGCATGATTTCATTTTATCAGTTGGAGATCAATTGGACATAGAAAGTCATGATGTGATAGAACTTGCTGCATTTTCCCTTGATGAACCAGTGTTGGAAAAAATCTCATTTGATGATGGTGAGGGCGAAATTGCTTCAATGCAACAAGAAGATGCAGCTAAGTAACTGACTAGAAAAAGATTTATCTTTGTAGTTCTTTTGTGATTTAAATGTTTGACTATGCAAGAAAATTAGTTTTTTGGTGTTAATTAGTAAGTAGTAACTAGTAACTAAGGTTTAAGAGCCTAAGATGTTAGTGGTTATCCATTTTGATGAAATAGGAAGATCTTATGTCTGCCTATGCATGAGAGGTATATCATGTTTGTTTGTTGAACTAGTCCAGGCTTTGTGTAATCAATTGTGTGTAAAATTTGGGCGATCAGGCTAATTTTATAGTTTTATGAACTTATTTATTATAATTTTTTAATTTCAACGAATTCATGCACCCGTATTCGATTTTGGATACATATCGACGAATCAGGCTAAATTTGATGCATCCGATTCCTTAATACGCACCAGCACCCGATACTCGTATCCGAGTCCATGTAACATAGGAGCATACTACTTTGTGACTTTCATTAACGACTTTTCAAAAAAGGTTTGGGTTTACTTTATAAAAGAAAAACCTGAGGTCCACACACTATGTTCAAAGAGTGAAAGGTAGAAGTTGAAAATCAAAGAGGAAGAGAAGTCAAATATCTGAGAATAGATCATGGAGGTGAATACAGAAATGGCAAGTTTCTATAATTTCACAAGGACGAAGGCATCACAAGTCATTTCACTATTCCAAAGACTCATCAACAAAATAGAGTTGTGGAAAGAATGAACCAGACTCTTTTGGGGAAAAAAATGAGCATGAGACTTCATACAAGGTTGCCTAAAAGTTTTTGGGAAGAAGTGGTTAATCATGCATGCTATGTAGTTAATCAGTCACCTTCAAAAGCCTTGAGCTCCAAATTTGCAGAAGAGGTAAGGACAGGTAAGGAGGTGAGTTATTCCTAATTGAAAATATTCGGATGTCCAGCATCACACATATTCCTGGTGAGGAGCGATCCAAGTTAGACTTTAAGTCACTCAAATGCATATTATGCATATTTCTCGGATTTGAAAAAGGAGTGAAGGGGGTACAAACTACGATATCTAGAAAATAGAAAAAAGATCTGCAACAGAGATGTAGTGTTTGATGAAGCTTCTATGATGAATAGGGAACACGATGGAGAAGTCAAAGGTCATAGTCTTGAGAAAGTAGTTACCGAAGTACTTTCTCTTACAGTGAATAGAACATAGAAAAATAAACACAGAGTCAATCTGATCAGGCTAGTACATCTGGAGGAGAGGAACAACTTGAGGCTCAGTAAGAGGCCATAAGCTTAGCACATGGAAGAACAAAGAGAACCATCACCTCAAAGGTTTGGATGGGATGAGAATGAAGTATATTTTGTTTTCATCACTAGTAGTGGTGATCCAACCACATTTGAAGAAGCTATGAAAAGCAACGAAAGAGAATGTTAGATGGATGTTATGATGGATGAGATGAAATCTCTCTATCAAAACTCAAGGTTCAAGGCAGGTCTAATAGCGAAGGGTATTCATAAAAACAAGGGGTTGACTACAATGAAATATTTTTTCCAGTTGTGAAGAATACATCTATCTGGTATTATTGGCATTGGTAGCATAATTCAACATGGAGCTTGAACAACTAGATGTAAAGACAACTTTTTTACATGGAAGAACGTGAATAAATTAAATAATCCGAAAAAGAATATTTTGTGTATAAATTGAAGAAATCATTGTGCGGGCCGAAACAATCTCCAAGACAATGGCATAAGTGCTTCGACTCCTACATGTTGCAGATTGACTACGATCGATGTTAGTATAACTATTGTGTTTATAATAAGTGCTAAATGATAATCCTCTTATTGTTTTGCTACTTTATCTGGATGATATGCTTATAGCATGCAAGGAGATGTCAAAAGTAGAAGAACTAAAATCTCAATTAAGAAAGTGGAGCTGGTCAGCTGGGCATAAATCAATCAATTAGTAATTTCTTTGATGCAGGTTGACATTGAAGCCCTATGTAAGAAGTGTGGGCTAAGGCTTGGGCTCGTTAGAGGATGAGCTAGAAAACTGAATAAATGCCTTAAATTTTACCATCTCCAAGTCTTGGTGTAGTAGTATGAGATCAAAACAAAACAAGCTGCTCACAATTTTAACTTGATGAAGAAGTAAATTCAAACCATTTTCATTTGGAGTCAACCCAAAATAGGAAGGTACTAATTTTTCTAATACTTGTGGGATATCTTTGCAGGTAGAGTACGAGTAGGAATCTAAATCCTATGAGAAATATAAAGTTGAGTTTAAAAGTTCGTTAGATAACTCATAACGGTACCTTTTCCTTGTCGTCTATAAATAATAAGAGAGATTATTAGTCACTACACCAAAACGACCAGTGAGTGAAAGTCCTCTGCTCCAACAATCTTGAGGTTCTTTCTGATCAGAAATCTCTGAAGCTCTCTTTCTTTTCAAATTTCAGAGAGATGACATTCTACAGTGTGGTCTCACTTGCAAATTTCTTCCAAGGATTGGATTTTCAGGTGATCTTTCAGAAACATTCTCAATCATCTGTTGGTTACAATCATCTCTCTTTTGTTGGTTGCATCAATGTGACTCTGGTTTCTCAATTTGTTTCTCTTTCTTGTTTCTTTCTTTGTTGTTTTTCTTTTGCAATTATTTGTATGTTCATTTGTCTCTCTTTTTCTTCCTTCATCTCTTTCAATTCTAACAAGCCAATGCATTGACATCTTACCCTATGCATCGGATTGTTCAATTTTGGTTTCTTCTCTTTTCGTCTGGGCTCTTTTACAAATCTATCGTCACTTTCTTAATTTAGTAAATTTTTTAAAAGTTCTGCTATTGGAGTGATCATGCTTCTTTCTCCAATGGAAATGGGTATATCAGTTTTGATGGTCGGATTGCACGATTACGTTTTTTTTTAGAGATAAAGGTTTAAGGCCAATCAAGGGTGTTGTGCAGATTCCATAGAGAAAATAAGGATTTTTAGTTTATACTTGTTTATTCACTAATGTTTCTTGTAATGGGGTCTTTTTCTAGTGACCGTTAAAAGGTCCCTAATCCTTCTTTTATCTTATATATACCTGAGACATCGGATTCGGATTGCTCAATTTTAATTTCTTCTTCATTTGGATTTATTTTTAAATTTGTTCAATCATCTGCATGCAAGAAGCATAAATTTATTCTATCTTTCATATATTGATTTGATCCTGAATGCAGAGCGACTAAAGTTGAGAAATGGTGAAGAGGAAGTCGACAAGGCCAAAACCACCTTCAAAGAAGCCCATGAAGCTTGATAAATGCTTTACTGCCCCTTCTGCAACCATCCAGGCATAGTTGAATGTGACATGTAAGTAACATTTGATTCATTCTTTTACATTTGTAAAATCAATGATGCATCATTGTTTTAAGGAACTGAATGTATATATGTTGTTCTTTCAGGGATAGGAAACATATGATTGAACAAGCATTTTGCTATATTTGCAAAGAGAGTTATAGCACTATCATTAATGGTAAGTTTGACCCCTTCATAAGTAATTTCTCAATACATCAATTGCATACGAATCATGGCACATGGACCCAATCCAGAACAAAAACCCATTCGGGTATGGATCCTTTATCTAGGTCTTGCTGCGCCCACCTAACCCCTCCACATGGTGTATTAATGATATCATCAGATTCATTAATAACAGTTTTTTTTTTTTTAGCTTGGAATGATGTTATTTGACTTTATTTTTTTCATTTCTTTGTGTTGCAGGTTTATCAGAGCCAATAGATGTTTACCACGAATGGATTGATGAATGCGAAAGGGTTAACAATTTTGAAGCATAGAATACACCTTTTTTGCAAAAAAATAATTTGTTGACCGATGTGAAGCTATTATAAATCTTTCTAGTTTTACAGAGTTGATGTAAATATAACATCTTCGATAATTAGCATTGAATTGCATCTTTTCTATTCTAGCCAATCAACTATTTCTCTCCCCTAATTCAACCCAAAGTTATTGATAATGATTTTTTCTTAATTATTACAAATACAATGGTCAGATGAGTCTCAAATTGCGTTTGGGATTGTAATATACTTAAGTTTCTGAGGTAATGGTATTGCCATCTGTGCCACTTTTTTTTTTTTAATCTGGAGAGACACTTATCTCAAGCACCTAAATAATGGAAAGAAAGGAGTGATCCAAAGGGGACCTTAGTTCTGAAAGGTTGTTTACTTTTGAAACAAAGGCACTAGAGCGTGTAGAGGGGAGAAGAGAAAAAGTGTATGTTGAGATTCGAGCCTAACAAAGAACACTTGTAATAGAATGATATCTAAGTAGTGGCTCAATGAAGTTAAGATTAAGATTATGCACCATTTTTTAGTACCTAGAAATCATTTTTATCAGTTTTCATTGCCTCATTGAGTGAAAAAAATTTTAAATGTGCATGTCAAATTGAATTTCTATTATAAATTACCTTTTTTAAAGAGGATTTTACAAAAAAAAAAAAAAAAAAACAGATTAGGTGACCAGTAGACCGAAAAGATCATTTTAACTGACCTTTCACCAAATCAGTCATTTTGGCCAAAAATGTGTTTTTTCTTTTAGCACTTTCTACTAGCGTCCCTATTGACCTTTGTTTTATAACGTTAAGGGTCCCTAGGGACCTTGCGGTGTACGCTTGTAAATGAACGGAACTCATCATCATTCCCTGTTCTTGGTGTAAAAACGATGATACTCAACTTGCTTCCCCTCCATAAGTCATTCCCACCTCTTGAAGACCCCAAGGTCATTCGTTCAAGCACAGTTTAATTTCAGATCCAAGCAAAAATGGGGGATGGAAAGGATCTAGCTAGTCCGGGGAATCTCCAAATGCAATTTGAAACTAAAAAGAGCTTGTCGGGGTGGTAATACTTTTGTTCAATGTACTTAATAACCAAACATCAAGAATTTCTATCATGATCTGAAATAAGTTTCTATGGGGAGTTGACCACTTGATTCCCTGAGTAGGTGAACAATTTTAAATCCTTATATATACAAAAGCAAAGTTTGGAGCTTTCAAAAAATGCGGTAGGTAGGATTGCAATCTTATTCCACCAAAATATTGTATACATTAGATCAGTTCCCAGCCCAAAACTCTACCCACCTGATGTGATCCCCACTTTCTGTACTACCCCCAAAAGCATAAACTTGGGAATAAATACATAATACTCCATCTTCCCAACTAACCAAAGCAGCAAAACATTTGCATTTGTTGAAACAACTACAGAAGAAGAACAAAAATAACCATTGGATAGAACTTTCTAGATTCAAATCCAAAACCCCAAATCTTTAATTCTTTAAAAAGGAAAAAAAATCTCCATTCCACGCCATTTTTTTTACTGTGATTCCAACAAACAGAGTTTTAGATCAAGCCAAGTTGAGTTTTAGATTAATGGTCTTCAAGAGGTGGGAATGACCTATGGAGGGAAAGCAAGTCGAGTGTCATCGTTTTTTCACCAAGAACAGGGAATGAGGATGAGTTCCATTCATTTACAAGCGTACACCGTAGGGTCCCTAGGGACCCTTAATGTTATAAAATAAAGGTCGATAGTGACGCTAGTAGAAAGCGCTAAAAAATATGTCTTCGGGCAAAATGACTAATCTGGTGCAAGGTCAGTTAAAATCATCTTTTCGGTCACTGGTCACCTAATCTGTTTAAAGAAGACATCTTGTCTTTTTTAAAAGACAAGAAATGCCCCTGTGACATGCTCTTATTTGAAAGTTTACCAAACATATTTTTTCAAATAGATATATTGCATGTGTTACCAAACGGTTTATTTGAAAAGAGTCTACATCTCACAGATTTGTTTAAGTTGGATCTATTTAAAAAAATATAAGATTTTCCAAGCAGGGCCCTATTCTTTTGACAATAGATCTAAGATCTTAATACACTAATATAAGGGTTTAGATCTTGAGATTGGTTCCATGCAGATTTGGATGTCAGATCCCTGTGTTAAGTGGATCAAAATTTTAGAAGTCTTATCAGGAAGACCCATCTACTTCCAACAGTAAGAAGTCAAGCTCAGGGCTCATTTGTGTAATGCCACCGAAGAGAAAACAAAATAGGAAACATGGGCTCCTTTTCCGCGGAAATGCAAGTCTGACGGGGAGATCAGATCCTATTTCTTATCTAACGTAGAAAAGATCCCACAAAAACATGACTATCCCGCTAAGAGTCTATTTGCACTGAACAACAAAGAAAGGAAAGTATGAAATATGAATAGGCCCTCCCTTTCTGTTTACGTAGGAATGCGCCTACACAAATATGTCTTTAGTGCGGTAACTAGCCAAGTTACGCTAGGGTGTGATATAGTTAGCGGAATTCAGACCCTCTAATGGGGGCCATAATTTGATCTAATTAACTCAAGAAGCGCATAAGCTGATATTCAGCCAAATTAACTCTTTTCTTTTGTGATCATTATTGAGTTGTTTAATTAGGGTTATGATTCTTCTTATATAGTTGTCCTTTTACTATTTGCTTAATATTGGTTTCATTTGGGAGTCCAAATATTTATATGGGATTTTTTACAATCTTATGTGTATAAAAAGATGTAAACCAAAGAAATGGAAATAGTTTCCTTGTAGTAGTCAAGAGATTTATAAAGTACTTTTACTATTTTATGTACATAAAAGGAATGATGTAAATCAAAGTGGTAGAAAAGAGTTTTAAAATATTTACTTTGGAGAGATTGTTCCAGAACGCTTTTACTTATTTAATTTTTTTCTTTTACTTCATTTTCACATTTCATGAAGCCGTTTGGGAGTGAGTCCCTGGGCCTGAGGCTGTCATCATCATCCTTTTCTTATCATTTATTCTTTCTTATCAGAGCTTTTTAATGCATCAATTGATATCACATTTTCTTACTGAATCAACTGGTACAGAGCAAGTTTTGGTCCCATCAAGGTGTAGGAAAAAAAAAGAGGCTACTTTGTATGATTGGGAAAATCCATGTATCAAGTCGTTGAGCATATCCAGATTTTTATTTGAGGGGGGGCGAACAATTGCCAAATTTTCTTCATTATAAGGAGGACAATCAAAGACTATTAATATAATTTCAGCTTGACTTCTGTTTAAGCATAGGATCTCAATTTATATACGTAATAATAAACATTCAAGCCTATTCAACCTCATATTCAAACTCAAACCTAAAATTTGTAACTAATCTCTCTTTTATCTCCAATAACCGAAACCAACCTCATCATATCAGCAACGACGGCTTTTTTCTAACAGGGGATAGGCCTCTAGCTCATAGCCTCTTTCATGATTTTTCAAGGTCCGTGAGGGAGAGTGCCCCCGATACCCACTACCTAGGTCCGCTCCTGATCATTTGGATGATTAAATGATAAAACCCAACCTTTTGCTTTATGAAAAGAGGATTTAAGAGATCCATGGATGTTGTGTTAGACGATCCTATTGCTGATAGAAATGAAGAAAATCGAGTGTGTTTGGACGTTAAACATCTTCCAATAGTGATGGATGATCCTGAATCTGTTGATTTTTTTTTATCTACGATTTGGATAGTTGATCGATCTAAGTATCTGCTGGACGTTAAAGTCAAGGTTACAAGTGAATTTACCATGTAAACATCCAATTATCTCAACGCCAGATGGGGGTAGATAATATATTTTGCAATCCAATGGCATGCATATATAGCAAGATCTAGCCATTCAATATCACCTCCAACTTAATAAAGTCAAAGAATGAAGCACTATTATCAATTGGCAGAAGTGCAAATATAAAGTGACTAAAGTTGCAAATCTTTGTTCTAGCGAGAAAGTGATATAGAGTAAATGTCAAATCAGTGGAAAAGATAATGACCGTGGAATGGAGAAATATACTTTTAAGTAAATAATATTTGCATATTTTTTCATGGGATTAAAGTAATTGGAAGTGAGATGAGAAATTAACCATTGTAACTTAATCAGTTTACTTGTGCATAATAAGTAAAGCTTTTGTTTGCTGGGACTTTACTTTTCTACTTGTGACCAATCAAATAAGGATAAACTAAAAAATCCGATCATTGGATACTTTCCCACAATTTTTACTTTTGCTTTTGAAAAACAAAATTGCCTTAAGGTATATATGAAGACCATTTCAAGACAAGTATTGGGGGGAATGACATGAAACACCTATTTTCATCCCTTTTTAAAGACAAGTAGGTGAGGTCCATTCCTAAAAATAGGGATAGCAATGGGCCGAGTTTTGTATTGGCAAAAATGGGAATTTGACCCAACTGACACATACTATGCCCTATATCTAATTTCAATGGCAACAAGTTTATAGTCTGTGACACCAAACTCATCCTATCCATCATGACTCTTGTTGGATTTGACTTTTTTATTTCAGAATATAAAAGAAATTTCATTTTCTTGCGCAAGGACCAGTGATCATATATGTACTTCGTGTACATGAATAACAGAACATGCAAATTAGCCACAGTCAATACCCAAATCCACTCCAATTTCAACTTGGATCAAAATTTAAAAACGTAACTTGTTTAAGCGACTACCAAACCCATCTTTAATGGGAGTGGGCCAAGGCTAGTTACTCATTTAATCTGACATATTGCCATCCCTACCAAAAAAAAAAAAAAAAAAAGGACCATAGCAAGCCAAACAGTGTTTTGTTAGATGGAGCAATTTTTTTGTTGCTGTCGTGCTTCTCATGTGGTGAGCAGGATCTCTTTCAAATCTAAATCGAGAATCACGTGAACAAGAAACACTATTCCTCGTTTATAATAATAAAATTGCATGAACAAAAATGGAAAATGATGAATGACACTCAGCTTGCAAAACATGTGTTTTAGCCATAATCAGTGCCCAGGCTCGAAGCCTCAGCAATCATCTTTCCTCAGTTGTTCTACTTCATCTGACATGGCTCATCTCACCCGAGGTCTACTTCCCTCGTAAGAGAGCTAGGCGCTTAGACATTAAGGCGGGCCACCCTAGCCAGATAATCTTTTTACTTATATTACTTGATGACCCACCACTACACGAAAAACAGAAAATTGGAACGGATTACCGTTCCTAATATGTTAATCCGTTCCTAAATGGTTCATAATCCGTTAATCCATTCCAAAAACAGGAATTGGAACGGATTAACGGATTAGGAATGGTAATCCGTTTTAATTTCATGTTTTTGATGTAGTGCACTCAATAAAAAATTCTTAGACTTGGGGCATCATGGGTCTTGGAGTCTGTATTAATAACACTAGTAGAGAGAACGACTGTAGTAAAAGAAGTTGTTTGCCGATACTAAGAAGGAAACGAAGTTATGGACATTGAAAAAGTTCTTCACATGGTTGGAGGAGCTGGAGAAACCAGCTATGCTAATAACTCTTCTTTAAAGGTCTCTCTCTCTCTCTCTCATGTGAAGAAAATAGTTCACTGTGGCTCACACATGTGAAGAAAATAGCTCACTGTGGTAGTCCAAGAAAATATCTAATGACAGAGATTTAATCATACAATCTATTAAGTCTCACCTTGGATTTGATTATTCAATCTGCATAAAGTCGTTTCCTCATGGTCACAGAAGGCAGATTCAACTTCCCTCTAAGGAAAGGTTCCCCACCTAATGACGAAACTAGTTAGGAAAGGTGGCAAAACTTGACCTGGCCCATATATGAATCAGATTTGATCCCTAATTGGTCGGGTCAAGAAAACCTTAAACATATTTAAATGAGTTAGTTTAAGCTCAGCCACATAACCTGGATAACAAATTAATTGTCAGTGGTGGGAATAGGTTACTAACTTATGATCAATGGCAAACGAATAAATTATGGTCAACCAGTAATGTCATTAACTGCTTCAATTCATGCACTTATTTACTATAAAATGACACTGCAAATCAATTGAATTCATTAAGAAGGGGATATTAAGACTAAGGGGTCGTTTTTCTACACCCCCATTTACATATATAAATGATGAATATGCGTAATATTTACGCATCAGTAATGTACACAAAGAAAATAACAAGCTGTATAAATATAAACAGTTGTTCATTAATCACCCATTAAAAAGGACTTCCACAAAAAAAGTCATTCCTGACGTAAATTTTATTGTAATGAGATTGTGTGCTCAAGCCTATGGATCCAATCTTGACCCAGGTTCTATTCGGATCTATAATCAATTTTGTCATTTCAATATCTTGGTACCCATTTTTTATCCCTCCCCTTAAGGATATCCATTTGTACAAAAATGGTTTATTTACACATTTCTTAATAAGGACTAAAAAGTGGTTATTTCTTCAAATATTTGACAAAAAAGACAAATTATGGGCCCTTTTTAGTCATTTGAATTATATATATATAAGTCAATGTAGATATTAGTATAAAAAAAATGCAAGAGCCCTTTTGAGGTTAACTTCAAAATAATGGGGCCTTTTTTGAAAAAACAAGAAATCAAAGTGAGGGAAGAGAAACTACAAAAGGGGGGGGGGGGGGGGCGGCGCCATCTATCCAAAATTGGAAACTACTCAATGTGAACCCCCTCCTAAAGTGGAATTTCTCCACACTTTACTTCAATAGAAGTTGGTCGCACGATAAGATTGAGCGTATAATTAATAATGTGACCAACACAATCCTATCCATTATTATTTCTCATGCATTCTTTTTGCATGATGCCCCTGACTGACTTAGCTACAATTGGGAGACAATCTTAAGCATTATTAATCATATGCATTAATCAAATTATTAATCATTTGTTGGATCTTATGGTGGGGACAACTCCTATTGAAGTGAAATTTAAGGACATTTTACTGAAGCTAAGGAAATTCATTTTGATTGGTTCAGATTTTCTATATGTAGGCCAGTATAATATTCCACCCTCCACACTTAATTTGAGCAAGACGCCATATGAACTAGACTTGAAAAGCCAATCCAATAGGCACAAATGGATGATTAGTTTTTTAAATAAAATGGATTTTGTTGTGGCGATCCTAGAATTTATATGGGTAAATATGGTATTCCTTCTTCGGCCTTTTGGCTAAGATCAAGAGAATGGCTCTCTATGGTAAATAGTAATCGGCTGAGTTTTGTTGGGCTTTTCTCGTCCTATAATCAAAGTCAAATATAGCCATAACTATTGAAATGGATTGGGCTTGTGCCAAGATTCTATAGGTTATAGGGGTGTAAAAGAAAATCGAAAAACTGTCTAACCGAACCGAACTGAACCGCGGTTAATAACCGTGTTTCACGGTTTGGTTACGGTTATGGTTATTGAAATCGAAAAACTGTGTTTCACGGTTCAGTTACGGTTTTTGTCTCGACTTACGGTTATTAATCGAACCGAACTATTAACCGCGGTTCGGTTAACTATGTTCCCAAAACATACGGTTAACCGAACCGTTTCACTAATAAGAAAAAAACCTAAGGGTCTAAATGAAAATTATTAGTTTTTTATAGTAACATATTATGCCATTCTCCAACTATGATTTTTTTTCACAGTAAGTTTGATTGGTACATGGCAAGATATTCACAAAAAAATTTTAAGTGACAATTAACCGTTAACCGCCGTTAACTGCAATTTGATTTTTAACGATTCAGCTACGGTGAAAACGGTTTGATTAACGATTTTTCCAAAATGAACGTTTAACCGAACCGTTACACCCCTAATAGTTTAGATTCAGGTTGGCCTGCTTTGGATGAGGTTATGTGGGTCAAGTTTGGTAGACCCACATAGGGATTACTTGGCAGTTGGCGCATTTTAAAATGAAGTCATACGTGGGTTGGACTTCGACCCATGGACAATACCAACCCACCCCATTTGACACTCCTAAATTTAGTTTCAGATTTCTCCTCTTTTTGTGAAGAAAGTGTTTTCAAAAAGTCCAGATCCCCTATTTCACTAAAACAGTGAGATACTGTTTCGTCCTATCAAATCATGCCAACTGAATAAAATTTTTTCCTTTTCTTTTTTCATTCCAAGAAGGGTGCATTAGTTGGCATAAGATTTTATACAATTGGCATGAATATTTGATAGGATGAAACAGCGTCTCCCTGATATTAGAGTTATACTCCAGAAGCGGCCTAAAAATTAATTAAAGAGCAGGGTTAAGATTGTGATTTTTTTAAAAGTTTGTTTATTTAAAATTGAGTTACTGCACATGACAAGATGGACGGTATGTTCATAAATGAATAATGACCGGAGGCCGAGTGACCCACCTAGGGATGAATTGAACCATTAAAATTGTATGTCATCCCTCCAATGGCATATCCTCAAATTCTAGTTCGATATAATTTGGTCCCACCTTAAGATTGAACACATGATTGATAATATATCAAAGAATAAGATTAATTATACATACTGTTGTGCTTTAATCATGTTATCAATCTTATGGTGGGACCAAATCATATCGAAGTGAAATATAAAGATATGCCACTGGAGGTGGTGCAATTCATTAGTAGGTGGGCTGGCAGTAACAAATATCCCACTCATGGGAAGTGCGAAATAGACCACTCTGGGGATCCAAAGTCAATCAGCACAGGCACAAATTTCACTACAATCAAAATGGATCCTACTACTGGATTCACTATTAAGAGTTTTTATCAAATTTCAATCTCAAATGGCTTTGACACACGAGGAAATTTAGGGGTGCTCATGTTCCTAGGCCTGGATATATAATCTGGGCCCATTTAATAATTGGGTCGGGCATGGATACTGCTAGAATGCCCAAACACAGGACCAGACCGACCAGACTCAAATGAGGAACGTTTAATACTTATAATTTCTATAAAGCCTGTACGACTCATAAAAGAAAGCCCGGTTCAGCCAGGCAAATTGATTAAATGGGCGTGCTTGAGCCTAACATTTATCACCCGTGTCAAGGTTGGGTCAGATACAAGCATGTGTTCTAAAGTCAGACCGGGCTTGAATATGCCAAAAACCAGCCCATTCCAGCCCATGAACACCCTTGGGAAGAGTCTAATTGTAGATCACTCGAGTGACCACCCTACTCGAAGGCATTTCACTCTAATTGGGTCAATCAGAACTCAACCCATGAATAGCCCAAACTGATAGGACTGAGAAATTG
The DNA here is from genome assembly GCA_012931725.1 of Litsea cubeba. Taxonomy (NCBI): domain Eukaryota; kingdom Viridiplantae; phylum Streptophyta; class Magnoliopsida; order Laurales; family Lauraceae; genus Litsea; species Litsea cubeba. Next base: position 21,524,827 of record CM022951.1, on the reverse strand, counting down.
TTGAAGACTTGATGTTTTAGAATGGAACTTAGATTGCATCATTGAATTGAGAATTTCTTAACTTTTTGCTTGTGTAATTAGATAATAGCAATATGCAACACCTTATTGGTGATTAGAGAGATCATAGATGCAATTAAGGAGAGATGCCACCAGCTAAGGCGTCACATGCCCGAGTTGAGAATGTTCTTAAATGACCTTCCAGGTAATGATTTCAACGCAATTTTCAGGTCTCTGTCAGTGTTCTATGACACACTCAAGGAAGAGAAGGGCCTGCTTCCTAGGACATGTTTCATTGCAGGGGTTACCGGTTCCTTTTATAGGAGGCTTTTCCCTAGAGTTTCTCGGGACTTTGTTCATTCTTCCAACAATGTCCATTGGCTCTCTCAGGTGAGCATTTTCTTATTTCAATAGTAGGCATAGTTATAAAACTCAGTGGGACTTGGTGAAACATGACCCAGTTACATGGATCATTAGAATGGTTTGGTTGCGGTTGGCCCATAGTTGATGTCCAAAATTATCAGCCCAATAATACAAACCCAATTGAAATTAGGAGCCCATGTATAACAATGTCGAGAGATATCTCTGTGAATTCCTAACAAATGGAAGGCTACATGGATCTACTGCATCTGGGTCTCAGTGCAAAATAGTGCTCGACTTAGGCTCTTAACTCCTTTATATAGATGACCCCGAGGAGTCAGTATACTAGAGACTTCTCCGCGAAACAAACCCTACGTCCCCTACCCCTAGTAGGAGTTTCCTACGTGGGGATATGATCTGATCCGCTAATCACGGATTACTGTGGATCCCTATTTTATCTATAACAGATCTAAGTCTTTTATCATAGTGGGACTCTTATTCTCTATTTGCAACAATTATCTGCTTGATCTGATGTGACTCCCGTGTCATGCGGGCCACACAATTTCTTTCATAATTCATGTGCAGGTTCCTGAAGGACTTCAAAGTGAAATGGGTCTTGCACTAAACAAGGAAAACATTTACATGGTTAAGTCAAGCCCTCCTGCTGTATTTAAAGCTTACTTAAAGCAATTTCAAAGAGATTTCTCATTGTCCTTAAGTTCCGGTTGGAAGAAATGACTTGTGGAGGGAGGGCGTATGGTCCTAACACTACTAGGGAGAAAAGGTGAAGAACCGTCCAGTGGAGGTTGTTGTTACCTTTGGGAACCATTAGTGAAGGCACTCATGGAAATGGTCTCACAGGTAACATTGAATATCAATGCACCTTGATCAATTCACAAACGCAGATAATATTAGATGGTGCCATGGTGGCACTAGGTGTTTGGGTCCTCATGACTGATGGACCTAGAACCAAATTCTATTTGGGTCCATGAAGCATTCCTTAATTAGCCTTACCCAAATTGAAGGGGAACCTATTCTTGGACTCATGCCTGATTTTCTTTTTTTTTTTTTTTTCAATTGGGTCCTTCAAGTATTATGGTAGACATGGACCCATTTTCAGCTCTGCATCTTTGCAAGTTAGAATTTATTTTCATACTTGTTCAAGCTTTGAACTGGGATATATTGCTGAAATGACCATTTAATTGCATTGAAATTAGGGAGTCATCCAAAGGGAAAAATTAGATTCATTTGATCTACCCTATTACTCCCCTTCTGCCAAGGAACTGAAGGCTGTAATCATCATGGAGGATTCATTTATTCTTGATCAGCTCCAAATTACTGAAATAAATTGGGATGCTAATGACAATGATGATAATGAAGGCTTCTTCTTTGATAAAGAGGCCAGTGGTCAAAATGTGGCCAAGTGCGTAAGGGCAGCAACTGAACCCATGCTTGCAAATCACTTTGGAGAGGAGATAATAGAAGAGTTGTTTAGAAAGTATGCAGAGAATGTTGGAGAACACCTGGCAAAGGAGAAAACTAAGCATGTCAATATTACTATTTACATGACTAAAAATGTATGAAGGTAAATCTATGTCCACCTTGTAATAGTGGCTTAGACCAATATTTTAAATAAGGGGGTGTTTGGAAAAGTGCATAATATAATATCAATAAGTTTAAATATTGTAAGATTTCATATTATCATAGAATAAAATAGTGTCATATTATTATATTCTGTCACTTCTGGTGTTTGAAAATCTTCACAGATTTTAATATGAGTAAATTAGCAAAAGGTCCCTAGAGTGGAATGTATCCAGCCTCCAGTCCAAGCAAATTCTGCTTAAGGCCTCTAGTCCACTCAGCTAGACTATTTGCAGCCATAGGTCCTTGCGTCCACACGATGACATTTTTCAGGAATAATTTGCCCTTTTTTGGCATAAAATTTTGAAAGTTCAAATCTCAAATGTTCCCTCGTCGGACAAGGTAAAACCCATCGTCTAGTCCCATAAGCAGGACCTCCCACTCCCTCACCGCATCAACCAGCAAGTGCTTTTGGAGCCGGAGGAGATGCATCCAGTGAAGGGAACGGAGATGGCAATTCCGACGACAAAGAAGGGGATGAAGTCAATGGCAGCGAAGGAGATGGAGCGGCCCGGAGGCGGAGAATCTCCGCCGTTATTAGGAGAAGGAGCTGGTGTGTCTGATGAAGGAGATGAAGGCAGATCTGCAAATATCAGAAGCAATGCCGAGGAGAAACTGTAATATCCTGAGTACCTGGGCCCAGGATTGGTCTGGCCCAGGTAGTATCTTAATCCTAGTATGACCCAAGTTTTAAGGGAAGTAGAAGTCTTAGATTTTTTAGAAATACTTGCATCCCACGTGAGAGAGGGAGATTGGGAAAGAAAGAGTTGTACAACAACTCTAAATGGAAAGTTTAAAAGTAACTAGAATTCCCATCTTTCCCTTTATATATGAGAACCAACAACCTTTTGTGATATATTCTATTCATTGGAGAAGAGTCTGAGAATCTTGTGGATTGCAAATTAGGAGAAGAAGGAAAAAGCTGTTGATGTCAAAGGAGACAATTGTGTATCAGAGGTGAGTGGATCTTCCTAATTATTTAGACACTTTAATCAAAGGATTGATGAAAGATTATGTTACAGTAATGATTTCTGTATCCATGACTGAATTGGAATCTCAGTAGTTACAGTGATGATCTGCGTACCCATGGATTACATAGGAACTCTTGTGAATCTTTTAAATATTGACTGTGAAGTGTATGAAGTCCAGGGAGTTACTAATTCATGTTTCTTCATGAATTACTAACAAATATCTGTACAAAATACAGTAACAGAAGCATGTCGTCAATAAGAAGAATGAATTAATAAGGCTGTGAGAACCCATGTTCCACTGGATGATAAATCTGAACCACACATCTATTAGAAGAAGCCTGGGCGACCTTAGTGGAGGTGGACATCTTCAATTTGAACCAGTGGGACCCACTGTCCAACAGGTTCAAAGAATCCCAAGCGTGAAAATCCTAGAAATCACTGTACACTACGTTTGTAGTTGTGGGACCCACTATATGATCTGATTTGGAATCAAGACCACACATCCTAAAGGAGACACATGGTCGACCCTTGTGATGGTGGACATCTTGTACAGTGGGCCCCATCCATGGTAAATTTGTTAACCATCAAATATTCAGGCGTCAATGCACAGTTTTGCTTGACAGGGTTTGTGGGACCACTGGGCCTACTTGATCATTGATCAACTTCCCACATCTTGAAGTGGGCCCATGGGCGACCTACCTGGTGGTGGTCCCATGTGGAGTGGAACCCATATGCCCCACCATCCAGTTGCCTCAATTATAACTGACGTGAATGGGTTTTCTTATGTTGTGAAGACTGTGGGACCCAGAAGGATTAATAGATGGTAGATCAAAACCATCTGGATTCATGTGGAGTTATGGGCGACCCTAGGAAGAATACCTGATCATGCATTAGATCAGTGGGACCACTATGCATTAGGCCAAGATGATTTCAGGTGTGAACTAGTCCCTGTACTAGTCTCTGTATGATTATATATGGCCGGATGAAATCTGTAATTAAGGTTAGCCCTAGACTTGGTGGGCAATGACCATATGACCCTAACATCCAGATTACTTAAGTTTTTAAGTGATTAATTAACTATGTTTAACTATATGGACATGTGATTAATTAATATTGTGTAATGTTGAGTTCAAAGTACATAATGTGGGCCACCCTTACACCAATCAGCACCAATTGATTAGAAGTGGGTAGCAATTAATGAATTGTGTATGGGTTAGATCCACCCTACTGATTGTGTGCATTATTACTACTGAGTTATGGTTAATGTATGATTATGAGATATTATGCACTGGGTCCCAGATTTGGGATGTTGGACTTGTGTCCGGATGATGGATGGCTTCGGGCCATGATGGCCGTTATAGCGGCGGGTCCTTAATGGACGTGATGAGCCACTTTGATGGCTGGTCCTTAGTGGACGTGTCTGATGAGACAGGGTCATGGTGACGGGTATACATGTATACGATAAGGCCTTTGAGGCGTGGTGATGTGCATGGGCACGGATGGTGTGTGAAAGAATCTAAATAATATTTAATTATTGATTTAGACTTGTTAAATCATGTGATGTTATATTTTATGTAATTTATGTAATTAGGAATATTCATTCACCAGTAGTACTGATGTTGTGTTACCCCCTTCAGGTAATCAAGCTGCGGGCGGGATAGAGCGGAACGATGATCAGCACGTGAATTTCAATATGCGTGGCTGACAAGAGTGCACGAGAAAAGATATTTTAGTAGATAAAAGGATTAGCATGGTTTAGGAATATTATTTGATGTTTTAGTACATTATTGATGCAGATCGAACATAGTAAAGTTTGAGTAGTTACAACTATTTGATTAATGAAATTATTATTTGTTTTTAAATGCCAAATGCTTATGTGAATTATTTGACTAATGCCTGGTAAATATTACCAAAGTTATCACGATCCAGAGATCTCACAGGGCCCCAGGATTTGGGTCGTGACAGAAACCGAATCGAGTGAGTCGCGCCATGGCGAGATCTACCAAATCCTAAACAAATCTGAGAGGAGGACAGATGGACGGTGATTAGACGGCTAGATTTGTTGCATCTTTGATAAGTCGGTGGCGTGGTGGGTAAGTTCAAAGCTGGCAGGAGGAGACTTGTATCAAAGCTGGCAGGAGGAGACTTGTAGAAGGATAAGGAGAGATGTGGATCACATGTCATTCATTAGACCACCTTTAACGCGTGGAACCAACGAGAAACTGCTTTTTGACGGATGGAGGAGGAGCAGTGGAAGGAGTTCCGAGGGCCTAGTTTTTCTGCTACTACCCATCTCTCTATCTCTCTCTCTCTCTGCAATTTCTCCTTTGTCTTCCTTTTCTTCTTTTTCTTTTTCTGATTTTGAGGGGTTTTTTAGGAGGAAGAAGATGAAAATTGGGGTTTTCTGCAACTTTATTCATCTTCTTTTTCATTGGTCTTTGTGAATTTGTGGTGGTGATGGAGGTGGGATTCATTGGGGTTTTGATTTAAAGCCACTCCCACCACTGTTTGTCACCGCTCAATACCGGACATAACTGTTCTTATCGCCGGAGGTTGATTTTTTGAAAATTTATCTGAGTCTTTGATAAAGTTAACTAAGTTTTTGGAAAATTTATTTAAGTTTTTGGCAAATTTATCTGAGTTTCTGGCAAATCTATCTGAGTTATGACAAATCTTTCTTTGTTTTTGGCAAATTTATCTAAGTTTTTTTTTACAAATCTATCTGAATTTATGGAAAATTTATCTGAGTTTTTTGGAAAATTTATTTACATTTTTTGAATCTATTTTCATTTTTTAATTTTATTTGTGTATTTTGAAGTTTATTTGCGTTGTTTTAAATTTATTATTTTGGAATAAGTACTTGATTTTTTGGCAAAATTTGGAAAATTGGTTTATCATAGTTTGGGCAAATGTATTTGCGCTTTTTGAAATTTATTTGCATTTTTGAATTTTATTTTTATCTTTTGAAATTTATTTGCCTCTTTTGAAATTTATTTATATTTTTTGAGTTTTATTTGGATCTTTTGAAATTTATTTGCATTTTTTAAATTTATTTTCATTTTTTAAAATTTATTTGGATCTTTTGATATTTGTTTGCGTCTTTTTAAATTTATCTTCATTCTTTTGAAATTTATTGTTTGTTTTTTAAATTATTGTATTTTTTTTTAAATTTTATTTACGTCTTTTGAAATTTATTTGCGTCTTTTCAAATTTATTTATATGTTTTAAATTTTATTTGGATCTTTTGAAATTTATTTGTGTCTTTTAAAATTTATTTATATTTTTTTAAATTTATTTGGATCTTTTGAGATTTATTTGCATCTTTTTAAATCTATTTGCGTTATTTTGAAATTTATTGCGTTTTTTGAAATTATTGTATTTTTTTAAAGTTATTTGCATTCTTTTGAAATTTATTTGTGTTTTTTAAAGTTTATTTGAAAATCTCATTAATGGGACTTCATTAATCGTGATCAATTAAATGGTAGTTGACCATTAATAATGGGATATCCCACCAATCATGGGATATGATTTAAAGAAAGAGTAAATTAGACATTTTAGGTATGAGAAAGTGTGAGATCGAGGGACCTTTGGCTCATGACTTTTTTTTTTGTGGACTGTTTGCAACAAAGTCATGCTTTGAGGGACTTCCAACCAAAGCCCCTTTTAATATACCTTTGAAGTGTTTGACAAATTATAAAAAAAAAAACTCACAAGATGATATACCAAATAAGAAATGGAGAGAATATAATTAATTAACCCAACATATGAACCACTAATTAGCAATCACATGTGTTAATAATCATGGTAGGACCCATCTATTATAAAATAAATTTAAGATTAAATTTAAATCAAGGTCAAAGTAATGTCGTTTAATTAAGGTGGGTCCACCAAACGTTGGTAACTATAATATAATACATCTAATGGTGATTATCACGAATGGCCCTATCTAGCTTTTTTTTATGAGAAATCATTGTGAGATCCATTTGATGTAAGGTAGTCATATTAACACTAGGAGAGCTATCAAATAGTGGAACCCATTTAATGATGGCAAATTGATAATCATAATCACACAATTCAATCTTCGTAATCATGGGACCCAGCTAATTTTGGTAGTATGGGACCCACCTAATGTTGGTAATCACAATGAAAATTCCGAGTGTGACATTTATGGAACCTACCTAATATTGATAATTAACCAGGGCTGTGTAGTCGTGATAAAATTTGTAAGTACTATGGGGCCAATCTAATAGTGGGACTCATAAATGTTAAAACTTATAGTGAGCATTTATAATTAATGGTTGCTCATGAACTCTCCAATGGTTTTTACTCAAACTCTCCATTCATATTTAAAAAAATATTTTTTAAAGATTATTTTATACATCATATCCTTAAATAATATAATATGAAGGTTTTCGGAAGAAAGTGAGATATGGTAAGATACTTTCTATGTTATCCAAATACCTCCTTTTTAGGTAAATAAATTACATTCTAAACTAATAGATAATATAGCAAAATCTCTTAGAGAAGAATTCTCCTATGTTCATCAGGTGAGGCCAACTTCGCACTAACTATTATCTTCTACTTTGACAAATTTACAATCATCGGCTAGTAGTAAATTATAGTTTTGATGAAAATCGGCCCTGTTTTGGAATTCTAAAATTTTGAAATTCACATGTTGAACCCTTCAAATTAACCTCCAATAAATAAAATTGAAACTACAAGTATATTTCAAGCTATCCAATTAGGTCCGCCATTAGATTAAAAAAAAGTATATTTCAATCTAAACATGAAACTTCTTTTTTTTTTTCCTTTTTTGACGACGTCGATATCTCTTAGGCCTTTGATCCAATAGGACAAATCCCCCACAAACACAAGACATTGGGAGAAAACTCATGCCTTATGCCACTCCACCAACTCCAAGGTGGGTATCTAAACATGAAACTTGTTAGCGAACCTAATCAAACTTTACCTGTGGCCCACTTAGTCCAATCATGATAGATGATTTGGATTGCAAATCCCCTCTCTCTATTGATCTCATTCTTATCTGGTAGGATATTCTGATCTGTATCTATCCCTAACTTGAAGCATCCTCTCATTTGTATAATCCCTAACTTGTAGAATATGAGATCTAATCAATCTCCAATGTTGTACTATAAATAGTTACTCAATATAAAGATACAAGTTATGCTTTGGATCATCAAATCCTTTCATGGTGTCAAAGCAGGTTTCGATCCCCATCGTTCTTGTGTAGCCCACGTGGCAGGGCCGTCCACGAAATTGGGCCTGCACTTAAGGGGAGTTATTGGGAAGTCCCACATCTCCTAAGTTTGAGTTGGACAGGACTTCATATGCCTATTTGGGCCTTCCACCTATTAGATTAAGCTTTTGGATTGGTACATGATTTCTTACCAAACTTTAGATTGTTATTAAATTTTATGTTAAAATTTTATAATGTAACATTGTAGAATTCTCTTCTAAAATTGACATTTTTGAATGATTTCTAATTTTAAATATATTTCACAAATTCTTACAACATCAAAGTAAATACAATTACAATGCCAAGCTCACATCATAATTCTGCTACAATGAGGAAACCCAACTCCAACCGAACCTTAACTTTCTCCAATTCGATGGTACATTTGCTTTCTAGAACATTGTGTTACCGTTTTTCTTCTTTTTTTGGGTTAGAAGTGTGTACATTGGCCAGCCAAAGGCTTGTTCTCTCTCTCGCACCTCTCGGCAGCCAAAGGCTTCTCTCTCTCTGTAGCAACTATGGCCAGCCAAAGGCTTGTTTTGTCTTACAGCTATCTCTCTCTCACCAAATAAGACCACTTACATGACTCTTTTTTTTCATCTGGCCTAGTGGCTAGGCGGAGCTATGGGAGCATGCGCTCTATCCACACACAGAGGCAGCCCTGTGAATCCCCACTTAGATGACTTGAATCATCCCAAAGATGTCCTAGAAATGAACGAGTTTCTCTATCATCTTTTTTTTTTATATTTTGTAAAGGTCTCTACAACAATCAAGATCAGTGTTCCACGCCTAAATTAGAAAACAAAAGGATCTATAACGGGCTTTATTTGTTTCTTTTAACCATCCAAAAACTGCCAGTGCCAACCCAGTCCTAACATCATCAAATTAGGTAATCCCTGCATCATGGTGATCACCCAGACTTAAGTTTTAGCTCTGGAAATTACTCTGGTTAGCGGCCAAATCATAGGGATTTCACCATTCAAAATTCATAGAGCAGCCCATGTGTTGATGGAAAGGGAATCAACTGTAAGAGGTTGGCTGCAGGTGCTTCGCATTTAAATCTTGTTACTTTCTTTGAGGCCCACTTTGATGTTGGCCAATAATGAGTTTGGGGCCAGATTGAAAGCACGTGGATAGGGGCATGCAAAAGACTGTAATGATCGGATGATCATGGCCATCTATTTAAAGAGCTCCAAAGTAAAATAGTTCTATAAGAACTAAACAAAACTGCCAAAATTTATGGACCTTAAATGGTTACGATCATCAGATCATACTGACATCATAGGCCTGCCATGAATCAATATCAAATGGTTTAAAAATGCAGGATCCTGCGAGGGTGGCATGGGTTTTTCAATCCCTACTGTTAAAAAAGCAGGATCCCTTCCCTGAATGAAAGGCAGGAATAAAAATCCCACAGGGTGTAGGTTAACAAAACACAACAGTAAACATAAACATATTTGCAGGCACAGATGGAACTAAAACTTAGTCCCTTGAAGTTTCACAACCAGTCAGTAGAAGATTTAAGAATAAGAATGCGACATTGTGGGTGAAGACAGGAAGAAAGCTCGTGCTAAACAATTTTTTGAAGATGAGCTGCTTTTTTGTAGATTACTTCTCCATCCTGCTGCTGTATATGGAGGCGGTCAGATAATCCTGATCTCTCCTCCAAATATCATTAACCTGTTAATATTTTGCAGTGTCTGCAAAAATTCCAGAAGACAATACAATTAACCCTCAACAGCGCACAAAGATTAAAAAAAAACTCTTATTGAAGGTATCTTACCTCCAACAGGGATTCAATCTCCTCTTGCGAGTAAGGTACAGCTGCACCGGAATTGACAATTCCTTCAATTGCCGAAATAGGAAGGCTGTCCAGGCGGTTGGCAGCCATGTGCCTACCAAGTAAAGAAGAGAACATTTCCATTCTGCATTCCACAAAAAGAAAAATAGAAGGCTTAATTCAAGGCAACTGTCAAAAAAAATGTAAGATGGAAAATCACTCATATGACTGGATTTGAATGTAAAGAAATGCAGACCTTTCTGCAGAATTATCCAAATGAGGTTGTGGAACAGATGACCCATCAACTTCCATGGGGTCTTGTGTTCTGAATCAAAAGAGAGAGTCAACATCTCTTTTATTATACAAACAACAGTGGACTAAAATGTGTTTAATCGTCAAACCAGCAAAAAAAAAAAAAACATGACAGAACGAAGTTCTATAAAAAGTTCCGGAATTTAAATTAAGCACTAAACAAATCAACATCATTTAGTGTCCAATTAATAGTATATGAGCATATGATCAAAGTGCATTGTTTCTGACAATATCATCCCTAACTTAATTATGTTTTCCCTGCAGTTCAATCATCAATGATATAAAAATTTAATCTAATGGAACAAACCATAGATAATGCCTCAATAATCACAAAATGGTGCAGCCATATAAAGTAACAAAAGGCCAAATATGTGAAAATAGATGAATAGCCCAACTCTAGGATGATTTCATTATTCCATTATGCAGTTGGCTTTAAGGCACTGCCTAACAAATTGAAGCTCAACAAAAGATTAAGGAAAATGATCTGGATTTCCAAGTCACAGGCTCCAATTGTAGGCATTCATGGCAAGGATACTTTGAATATCAGCAGATCGAATTTCAAGCAGTACCTTCAGTGTATATTCTACCAGAATAGTGTTAATTTATCTAGCACATTAGAGCCACAAGCCAGCATAATTTTGTGTATGGATCCATCATATTTGACCTAATAAAATGAACTTTCAACCTGCTGTGATCCATTAACCCAAGTTGTAGGGGTTAATTTCGTTGATTCAATAACACAACCAAGTTCCTCTAGAAAAAAATAACGGCACTAGTGTAGGGAAGGCACTAATGTGTTTTTTAATAGGAACTCACGGTACACGAGTAGCATCGAGGCCATGATGAGCACCACTGTAATGATCAGCTTGGCGTGTCCTCTCCCTCTCTTGCTCACGCTCTTCCATCTCTGTTAACTCTTTATGATATATTGCAAAGTTTAAAACTTTGAGAGCAGCTTCAACATCTGTCTTTGAGACCTGCATCATGTGAATGAGTGATCCAGACAAAATAGAGAAGATATAGTTAATGTAACATGACAATTAACTCCAACACCTGGGGGCTGTAAGGATACAAAGAACATTAGGGGCCAAAATTGAAAGGAAAAGAGTTATACACAGATGCTTACTAATAAGATGAGGCTTATGGTTTCTGCGCTAGGAATTTATGTACAGGACAAAACCCAATTCAAGAAAGTCTTTTTGGAGTATCTAAGCATCACGTACTATGTCTTATCACATATTCAAGTTTAGCGTCAAAGATTAAACTTACTGCATTCTGTATAATGAAAAGATTAAACTTACTGCATTCTGTATAATGAAGACAACTTTAAAAAAAAAAAATGGAGGCGTTTTATAAATCTACAAGTGGTGCATGAATACACACTGATTGTAACTTGAGATGAAATACCTTGTTGCTCAACTTCAATTTGGCATGAGCAGTTGAAAGACGTATTATAGTTTCTAAGGTCCTTGCAGTGATTGGAAGCGTGCCCCCTCCAGACTACAAACGGGAACTACTATTATTAGAATTTCAGAACCATGGTCATCTGAAGAGGATAGTTACAGATCATGCAGTTGCCAATTAACCAGCTACAGCACATACCTTTGCATTTGCACCAGCATTCCTTAGTTCTGCATATGCAGTTGCAATGTTATCAGATGCCTGCACAAATCCATTTTGTGAGGGAAAGTAATTCATCAGTAATAACATGATCTCCATAAATCATATTGGCTGTGGATTGGTCAGGTCAAGCACATGAATTTTTAGCAAACTTAACTAGGTAAATGCATGCAAAAGAGGATATGGCGAATTACAAGACAATGAAATCAGAAAGAGACGGTACCTCATCTGTAAGCTTTGGCTGCATCCTGTTTTTCGCATAGTGAATGTATTTCTTAAGAAACTTTATCGTTAGTGTCTCACGCTTTAGCCCCCTTTTCCGTTTCTCTCCATGAAGCATCCTGTTGTACTTAACAAAGATGGATGCATTGGCATCAGCATCATCTTCTTCTTCAACATATCTTGAATTGTCAGCTATAGTAGCTCCTATTCAAATTTGACTCCTTTAGGCCAGGTTTATTATAGATTCTAAAGGTTGCAGTAATGGATTCTTTTAGCTCTTACCTCCATCATCAAACGCAGAACGATAGCGGTGCATGCGTAAGACGTGATCAGAAATTTGACGGTCGATCTCTGGGTCCATTTGATCCAAAACAATAAAAAGCAAGTCGAATCGAGAAAGCAATGAATCCGGAAGACCGATATTTTTTGTTGGAGTCAAAGATCGATCATACTGTAAATTCAAAGAAAAGAACAACCGTACTGTAAATTCATTATAACCAACATATAATTTCAAATTAAACCAAAGCATACATTTATCACTCTTCAAAAAAATAAGTTGTCTATGCAAGCCAATTGTAAGAGTAAAGTTTCAGAACTTAAGTTGAAACAAACATACACTCCCATATATAGGATTTGCAGCAGCAACTACACTGCATCTAGCATTTAGTGATGCATGAATACCAGCTTTTGCTATTGTAACTGTCTGCTGCTCCATAACTTCATGTATGGCAACACGATCCTGATCATTCATCTTGTCAAACTCATCGATGCAAACAACACCTCGATCTGCTAAAACCATTGCACCAGCTTCAAGCCTTCTTTCACCTGATCACATAAACCAACTGAGTATATCCTTGAACAGACTGCAGATAATAATAACATTCAAGAATCTTTAGCAGGGTGCTGTACCAGTTTCTTGGTCAGAAGTGACAGCAGCTGTCAAGCCAACACCAGATGAGCCACGACCGGTGGTTGATATAGCCAAAGGAGCAATATTCATTATTGCTCTTAAGAGTTGAGATTTAGCAACTGAAGGATCCCCAACCATCATCATGTTAATGTCCCTAATCGTAAAGGAGATAAGACAATTGAAGATTTTAAAAACTGATTAAGTGGTATCATAGTGATGCAAAATTTAGGGGGAAAATACAGAGTTACATGAAAACCTTCCTCACCCTCTTAAGTGGGTTCCATTCTTTAAGTTCTTTTCCATTCCACCAAGCATCAGTAGAATAACTGCTTTCTTTATCCATGAATGCCCATATATAGATGGTGCAAGTGAATTTCCAAGTAAATCGAATGCATCATCTCTCTCAGCAATTTTTCTGATGTTTTTCACATCTTCAGCTGTGTATATTGGTGCATTTGCCTCTTTGTTGAGCAGAGATACATTACTGGCTATAAGAACAGTCCTACAAAAGAGTGACATAAACCATCATTATGTGTTTTTCATGATTAAGGATGAGAAATGAATGGAAGGACATCAGCAATATGTGATCAGAGCAACCTGAAGACCCCATTTACACTGCCCTTGCTTTTCCCAGGAAGAGCCTTGTATGTCCCTACAATTGCCACACGGTCTCCAGGCTTGCAAGAATCTACAAGGTCATCCTCTACAATGACATCAACCGTTCTTGGAAGTTGACCTGGAGCAGAATTCTCTGGCACTTCTTGCATTGAGACCGTTTGATGGTCCTTGTACTTGCACAATCCATATTCAGTAACCAACAGGTTACCATTGTCATCCTGGCATGTTATTCAATTGATCAAATGTCATTCTCCATCAAAATAGTTCATATTGCAGCTATGAAATCCAACAAATAAACAAAGTACCAGTTGCATGATGCTGGCAACGGTCAACAAGTAAGAGAACTAAGATGGTACCGAAAAATATTAAGAAAATGAAGAACCAAATATTACCCTCGTGGGATACACAGACCCTGTAGGCAAGCCCATATTGGACGTAATGTCTCGATATTCACGAGACATGAAGTTGTTAGTAGTAGGGCAGTAATGAACGCTTTTAACAACCTTTGGCCTTACAAGAGAACCTTCAAAATTTTGAACAAAAGGGATGTTAGATACATAGAAATAAAGGTATGTCAGACACACATTCTAATACATTTATAACATCATCATCAATGAGGGAGTCTTGAGAAAGGGAAAAAAAAACTCAGTGCTGGTCTACATGTCAATTGAAATTGGAGCAAGCCAGTGATAGTTGTGCCAGTCCTAAAAAATTAAAAATTAAAAAAAAAAAACTCAAAATATGAAAAATGAGAAATGACAAAAAAATAAAAATAAAAATAATAATAAAGAAGCTAGAGAAATGTAGCTATCAACTTGCTTGCAGCTTAAATCACTTACAATTTTTTTTAGTTTTTTAAAGATGACGTTCATCGCTTCATGTAGCAATTGGAAGAATCAATTAAAATAGAGTATCAAACTGCTGACACATCGTAATCATAATTTAATGCTTGATAGTTGCAAATAATAAGAAGATACCACTGATCAAAAAACTTAATATTCAAATACCAGACCTAAAACCATGATATTAACTGAGGGTTTGGGGCATGAGGTGTGAGGGTAAATAATCCTTCATTACTGCATTGAGTTTCAAGATGGCTAAAAAACATATGTTCATCATCATTACCGTGACCTCTCCAAATGAATAATGTGGGGCACCAAATGGATACAAGACGTCAAATTATCTAGCAATTCCACTGACAACATCATCATATACTAATAACTACTGTTTTGTTGGCATTGATCCTACTGTCTACCACAATACTGACACTGTCGCAGGCACTTTATAAAGAATTCGGATTGGGATTCAATATCGTCCATTATATTAAGAAAAATAAGGCTAAGCATAAACTATTCTTCTATGGACCAGTGGATGTGGATCTCAGTCTAGGTAGTGGATATTCATCTTCATCTTAAGGAAGTAATCATTTCTTCCCATTTCCCAATGTCCTGGTGGTAGTGATGGACTTTCATTGACATGATTGACACCTTGGTCTTCGCTGTAAGGGAACCACCATCATCATCACCGTAACCATCAGTTGGAAGGGAATGACTACATGCAGCTTATTGGTTATAAACACTATTCATCAAAGGAACAATTGTTACATAGTTGTTGAGAAATACCAGTGTTAAGTCTCAAGGCCATCCATAGTCGAGGATGGACTGGTCCTCCTTGTGCAAGAACAAAATTGGAATATACTTTCTGATATCTTTTCATTAATCTGCTCTTACAAAATAGCCAGGGGCTGATTACATATGTAGATGCAAATTCAAAATGATTACTTTAATCAAGGAAGGATTATTGCTAGCTTGAAAAGAAATTCTACTTGTAACTCCTACTCAATCTTGCCACCTAATGGATAGGACCGGGCTGACAACTCCTGCCTTAATCTTATCTCTTCATTCAAACTCAGACTCAACCTATTCTGCATTAGGCCCACTCAATAATGGGCCGCATTGTGGACTTGTCCCATGACTCAACTCGTGTAGTGTAGTTGGACCAATTGCTTCTCACATTCTGTCCCCCGTTGAAACTAACCTTTCCTGAAGGGCAAAATCTGGAAAACACTAGTGTAGTAGTTGTGGATCCTCCCATGTTGCATCTTTAGTTGATAGATTGGCCCAAGGAACAATACCTCATGGATCAAACACCAAATGGACTAGGACAAGTTGCTTCAGTAATTGCAGTAGTATCGCATCATCCCTCTCATCATACACTTTACTTTGATTGGGTCTGTTGCCACACCTACTCATGAGACAATGTGACCCAGATATTCTATTTCTCACTTCGACTGATGCCCATAATTGCAAGAGTAGCCCAAGCATTTGCTGCTGCTATATGTGCCCGAATGACAGAGTCATGGCTAGTATGATGAGGGCACAAGGCTCGCCCTGGAGGTGATAGTGATGATCGTCCGAATTGAATTCCAAGGTGAGATTTTGAAAATCCTATACGACCGGTCCCCTTTTTGCAACCATTGGATGCATAGGACCACATCCAATCCTTTTAAATGAAAGAAAATACATGTCAGACCTAAATTCATAGCCTTAGATGTTAATTTCTAAGTCAATGCATTTAGCCGAGCATCAAGTCTATTGCCATCTACTACCAGAACATCAAATGAGGAGGATCGATGCATGGGCCAACCGAGCAAGTGAGCCAACCTACTGATTCTTGATTTTCATTTCATTTAAATTATTCAATTTATTTTAATTTCCACAGTATTATTGTGACAACAACAACCATAAATTTAAAATAACCCAAACATTATCTCCTGCCAGTATTACCTCAATTCCTACATTTGCAGCACATCAATACATAGACATCAATACATAGACAGAGGGAGATAGACATTTTCCAATAACCGCATTTACAACATTGATAAAAACACACACACACACACACAGAGAGGAGAGAGAGAGAGAGAGAGAGAGAGAGAGGAGAGAGAGAGAGAGAGAGAGAGAGAGAGAGCTTACATTTGGTAACAATTCCCTCAACGCAGACCATCGTACCAATATATCCAGATAGTAGATCTCTTGGTGTGACCCTGTGAAAGCCGAATGGCCCTTCGAAGCCGATGAGCACCTGCTCCCCTTCCTTGAGGTACTTGGGATCGACATTCCGGGTCACCTCCGTCAGCGCATCTGAAAAGGGCTGAATATATTCCCCTGGATTCTTGATCACCCTAAAAAGAATACAGAAAAAAAGAAGAAGAAAGATTGGATTTTTAGCGAATAAACAGATCAGATAACTGATTAAATGAAGAAAAGAGATATATATATATAGAGAGAGAGAGAGAATTAGAGATGGATTGTGAAATTGGGAAAACCTTCGAGCTAAATCGAGGCTGAAATTACGGAGATCGGACATGTCGATGATTAGCCGATGGCGCTTGTTGTGGATCATATCCCTTACAGCTTGCATGTAAATCCCCTTCCCCACCTTCATGAATACCAGAGAAAAAATCACCAACAGAGCAGAAAGATGGATAAATAGATATATAGCATGAGAAAGAGAGAGAAAAAAAATGGGTTCTTACATCTTGATCTAGGAAATCCATGAAAGTTCGCTTGTGAGCTGCCATGGCTTCTTCGCTGATATCCATTTCTCTGTTTTAGAGAGAGAGAGAGGGGATTTGAGGCTTTGGGGTTTGGGCTTGTCTCTGATCTCTTCTCAGTTCAGACTAGTATTGAGAGAGAGGATTTGAGGTTTTGGGGCTTGGGGTTTTGCCTCCGATGACTGATCTCTTCTCGGTTCACACAAGTATTGAGGTTTAGGGATTTTTTTTGGCGGGAAATGAGGGTGAGCTTGGGCTGGTTTTGGCGGGATGAGGATGGGGTAGTTGGCGCGGGGTGGGTCTTGGGATGGGCCAAGCTAAGTACAATTTGGACCGGGCTTGTTTGAGTTTAGGGCCTAAGTACCTCAAGGATCAGTGCAACAGAAAGGACTCTGCCTTCACCCTGGGCCAAATTTGAAAGCATAAAGACTATGGAGTCAATTCACAATCTGATATTCTGATCCCCAGAGGCCCCAGCTCAAACCCAACCTTGGATCAATTAATCCGTGGCCTGCAAATTTAGAAATCGTTTTAGTTTGAATTCAATCCAATATAGTAAGTAACACTTGGATAGGCAGGTCAAGTGGCCTGTAAAATATGTTGGATGACACATAAGAACTGCAGGCGGTTCTATATGAAAAGTTATGTTTGTGCAGGGCTTATCACCTATGCACCTCTTATCTCGTGCGCCCATGCTCACCTCATTAGAAGGCCCACTAGGGGCCCCATGATTCAAGGGAAAGGTGGGGGATCCAAAGATCTGGATGGGCCCTACCTCTACATAAAAGTTCATGCCCATCAGATCATTATAACCCCTTGATCCGTGGCCCACACATGTAACATCTTTATATATATAGGGAAGCACTACACAACGCCCGAGCATTTTTTTAGGGGAAAACACCCTCTTAATTGGGCCTACTTGCATGCATGATGATCATGGAAGTCCACTGGATGGAAAGATCCATATAAGGCTTACCTATATACAAAATCTTGAGTCCATAAGATCATCGTAACCTTTTTATCCATGACCATAAAATTTAACGGTTTAGATACATCATTTTATTATAATTTCAACCTAATGGTGACGAAAAGTTGAGTGAGTCTCAAACTTGGACCTGTGACTATTCATTGGGGGGAGGGGTTTAGTATGTATGAAAGGACTAGATTGACTCAATGTGGGCTTGGTGACAAAAAAAAAAAAAGAGGCGGAAAAATAAAGGTTTTGGAGAATTTTCCATATCATATATAATATATATATATAGGGGGTGGGGTGCACGGGGAGCACCAGAAGACTCCTAGGGAGTTTTTATACATAAAAAGAAAAAAAAAAAAAAAAAAGCCCCTCCCAATTGCGGTGGCGGACCCAGGATTTTGGTTTGAGCAATACTTTCATTAGATCAATAATCAATAATTTAGATCACCCAGCAAGAGTTCAAATCATTTTCTAAGGATCATATCAGTCTTCATAAATCCATTTTCATTACTCTTGAAATCCATTTCCATTCAACTTAACCACAACACAAATTGAGAGAGATGGGGAGGGGGGGTTTTGCGGGGTACTTGCGTGAGGAGGGTTTTGTTTGAGCTGGGAAAGTGATGCAGTGCAGAAAGGGTTGGAATTCATGGAAAAGTGGGACCGACGGAAGGCCAAATAATGTTTTGGGGCAACTTTTCGAAGTGTCCGTTTTTGGCGAAATTACATCGTTTTTTCGGTGGAAACGGGCAAAACAACTCAGCGGCATTTGCCGCTGACGCATGGCCTTTTTTGGGCAGATTCCATTGTTTAGGCCCTGAAAAGGGCGTTTTTCCTATTTTTGGTAAATTTTGTTTTGTTAATAACTTTTAGTAGGATGGTCAAAATAGGTTGCTGTTTTTTGCGTTGATTTAGTTTCTATTAATACTATCCAGTGGTGTCATTATCTCAGATCTTTCCTTTTTTTGGAAAAATTTGAATATTTAGAGTATTTTCGATTTATCTTGTTATTTTTTCGTTTTAGGGTTATATTTATACCCTTTGTAAGCCTGATGGCAAGATGATGGATTATTGAATAAAAATTTGCAGAGGTTTTCCCTTTGTCTCTTCCAACGTTCGGTATTCTATTGAATCAACGAACTTTGATGCCTATTTCCTGGTATTTCTAAGCAAATCAACAGGTTAATAGAGGGTTGTCTTTCAGCCTTCCGTGTGGATCTTCCTCGTAGACGTTTCCGCTACATCAGAAAGGGAGGGGACTATTTGGATGACAATCATGAAATGTCATTTAGATAGAATAATCTAGATGAAATCTACCTATGTGAAAAAACTTAAACTCCATTAGATTATCCTAACCCCTTCATCCATGTCTCCAAAGTTCAATGATTTTAGACTTCAAAGGCATCACTTTCAAGTGATTGCAATTCAATGTTAAGTAAAAATTAAATGAGTATTAAATTTGGGATGTATATCAATTCAGGAATCGGGATCATCCGAGGCTTTTTCCCATGATGATCGTGAGTGGGCCAATCAAAGTGCCCCGTGGCACCATGAACTGCCCAGACCGAGCATGCGCAGCCGCCCCACTTCTATGACAGGCTGGCCATGCATGTTGACGCGGAGTTCCATCATAGGTCCACTCGTATTCACTACAAAGAAAAAAATGATAAAATCCACACTCCCAATTCACGAGGTTATATGTGTGAAATGCTTAGATTAACTCAAAGTATGCTCAACGTCCTAAAAACACAGGGGATCAATAATCAAACTCGAACGTTCCCTCAAGACAAGTATCTATGCGTTGAAAATAACATAACTGTGATCGAGCGGCAAAATCACGCGATGATCTGCCATATAATGGGCTTCACAAACAATCGCTCTTATACTTGTGATTTTTGGAGAACAGGGCCGGCCTTGGGGACAGCCCACACAGGCGGCAGGCTGGGGCCCCAAGATTTGGCCCAAAATGGGGGCCCCCAAGCGGGGGCGGTGCTACTTGGTTAGCAGACTGATTTAAAATTTTGACCCCACTGACAGTGGGCCACTGTAGCACTTGGTTAATTTTGAAAAAAAAATCAATGTTTAGATGATAAATGTGTTACAATCAATACCCCAATTCCCCAAAATATGCTATTCCCATAAATAAAACCCTAATTACTCCCCTTTATCTCAGCCATTCAACCCTTGGAAAGAATAAAAGAAGCAGCAACAGAAAAGGAAGAAAATCCTTCTTGCTGAGCCATAAAAAAAAAAAAGAAAGACAGAGGAAGAAGTCCAGCCGGCTGGAAGAAGTAGGTCCGTCGACGTTGTTTGCAGCGTGAGCGTCTCCCTTTTTGCAGACTGCAGCATCTCCCTCTCCACTCCAGTGCTCTCGGTCTCTCCCTTCTCTATGGTTTCTCTATTGTTTTCTTTCTTTTTAGGTTGGTTATCTCTCTCCTGCTCTATTTATTCTCATTCTACTATCTCTATTCTTTTCAACTTTTTACTACTTTTCTATTGTTTAATGCTTCTTTAGTTCTTTACTCTCTTCAAGACCTCCGTCAGTCCAACAACAACTTCTTCTTTCTTTTTCCAACGATGTTGACATCTTGCAAAAGTTATCTCTAACTTTTTTTTAAAGTTTTTTATTATCTTTTATTTTTATCTTTTGTTTAATGGATCTTTACTCCTCTTCAAGTGGACCAACAGGCAACAGCAACTTCTTGTTGCTTTTTTCAATGATGTTGACAGGGCCGGCCCTGAGGACAGCCCACACCAGTTACCGTTGCATCTGCAGAAAGTAGCTTTTCAAAGCTAAAGTTGATCAAATCTTACCTTCGATCAACCATATCCCAAGAAAGATTAAATGGATTAGCTATGTTATCTATTAAAAAGTCTTTGGTAGAAAAGCTTGATTATGAAGACTTAATTAGTGATTTCGCAGTTAGAAATGCAAGAAGACTAGTAGTTTTTCAGTAGTGCTTAGTTTTTGTAATTGAATTTTGGTGTTAATTGGTTAATGTGAAACACAATTCTGATTCGGTAAGAGTAGGTAAGGAATTTAGACTTAATTTTTGATCAAATAATAAAAAAATTGTCTTTTATTTTTTTATCATTTATTGGTGGGTATACGAGTAATGCCACACTTTAGGAACTCTCCAGCGCCCCCGAAAACTAAGCGCTGCCCCCGTTGGAGAATAACACCTATTTCCATTTTGCAAAGCAATGATGATCGGGGAATGATGATCGGGGAATGCAGAAACTATGTTGGACTCTTTCATTTCTCTCATAATCTTTATTGGCTACTAGAATTATAGGAATCTTGCTTTCCAGCTTCTTGAAATTCTTCTTATTGTTTCTTTTTGAATGGTTATTCTTTTAGAAAGTTCTTATAGTTTTTCTTTCTTTTCTTATTGGCTAATAGAATTCTAGGAATCTTGCTTTCCAGCTTTTTCTTAAATTCTTCTTCTTCTTCTTCTTTTTAAAGGGTGTCTTTTGAGAAACAGATGGAAGAGAAGGTGAAGAGACAGTTTTCACCAAAATTTTTTTTCTCTACTCTTCATCCAAACAGACCCCAAGTTACCGTGCACTTGGTTTAGGAAGAACCAATGGGCTTTTTGTTTTCTCAGTTATCGTTGAGATGGGTTGATTGATTTTCTTTGGACTTAGTGTTTTAGCCATTTTATTTGATTTAAGGAGTTGGTTATGGTTTAATATGAATGTCATCCTGTTTTTGGTTATCCTTGAGGTTAACTAATTGATGGTTTTGAGTTGTTGATTGCATTATAGCTTTTGGGTAGTCTTCAAATGAACTGCTTTTCTTTTGAATTGTTGTTTCTTTTATGGGTAATTAGGGTTGTTAAACCTATATATATATATTCACCTGAATTGTGTGACCCATAAGAACTTTGTTTAGATATAACCCATATGAACGATCTACATGAACTTCTTATGTTATTGGACATTGTTTATGATGGTATCAATTCTCGGGTTTCGTTGTTTTCACTGAGAATGGCTCTAGTCAGTTCTCAGATCATTTTTGTAGCCCATTCTTTGTATTTCTTGGTGAGAATAGAATGTAAATGTATTTTTAGAAATTCCAAGTGGTATAATGTTGTCATCAATAAGTAACGTTCTCATTATGTGTTTTTACGCTGTTCTTATATCAATGGAATAGGGAATAGAGGGTGAACCCACAATATGTTCGGTAGATGAAACAATGAGGAAAGGGGAAAATAGGAGGACTTTGACCAAGTGGAGAGAGGTATAGAAATAGGGGAGAAGGAGAATACTTGCCTTTCCTATCTGGCATTCATAGGAGAAAGTAGGGAAAGAGTGTTAATCTCATATAAAGGAGGGAAGTTCCTTTTTTTTTTTTCCTTTCCCTGTAGAAGGACAGTGAAAAGCCAAAGGAAAAAATGGTAATTAATTTCTTCTTCCTTAATCAAACACGGCATGTTTGTTTGCCATGGAATAGATTAAAGGAGGGTTGAAATGGGATCCAGCGGTTGGATATTTCACTCGAAAACTTGTTTGGGGAGAATGCAAGGGACAGGTAAGGTAAAAATGTCTTCCCAGCTTATCCTTTCCTGTCTCTTGCACTCTTCACAAACACATTTTTGAGTGAAAGAAAATCCATCTGTTGGATCCCATTTCGACCCTCTTTTTATCTATGCCATGGCAAACATACAGGCCAAGGCACTTTTGTTTGATAAGTATTAAAATCATAGGAATTGTAATAGTTGCCTTATCAAAGGAGGCTAAATTTGAAATGAGTAAAGGCAAATAATGACAAAGGGCCATGAAGTAGTCTACACTCTCATCTTTGGTAGGAAATGATCACTTAGCCATCACCCTAGTAAATCCGAACCTCCTAACTACTACTCTGTTGGGGGGCATTCGGCGACAGGTCCCTAAATATTCCACTTTAGGGCCTTAGATCCACAAAAAAAAATCATAGAGCCAAAGGTCCCTCCCACACTTTCTTATACCTGAAATGTCTAGTTTACCCTTTCTTTAAATCATAACCCATGATTGGTGGGATATCCCATCAATAATGGCGAACAAACATTTAATTGCCCACGATTAATGGAATCCCCGGATTTTCAAATAAATTCTAAAAATACACAAATAAATTTTAAAATAACGAAAATAAATTTTAAAAAATGAAATAATTTCAAAAAATACAATAAGTTAAAAAAAAGAAATATATAATCACATAACGCAAATAAATTTAAAAAGATGCAAAACAAATTTCAAAATATCCAAATAAGTTTCAGAAAATATAAATAAATTTTAAAAGACTCAAATAAATCTCAAAAGATCCAAAGAAAATTTCAAAAAATACAAATAAATTTAAAATAACGAAAATAAGTTTTAAAAAATACAATAATTTCAAAAAATGTAATAAATTTGAAAAGATAGAAATAAATTTCAAAAGCCGCAAATAAATTTAAAAAAACGCATATAGATTTAAAAAAAGTAAATAAAATTGCTAAAAAAAACTCAGATAAATTTACCAAAAACAAAAAGGAATATGACAGAAAGCAGATAAATTTGAACAGCGTTCAGATAAATTTGATAAAAACTCAGATAAATTTGAACAAAACTCAGATAAATTTACCAAAAACACAAAGAAATATGACAGAAAACAGATAAATTTGAACAACACTTAGATAAATTTGATAAAAAGTCAGATAAATTTTGGACAAAACTCAGATAAATTTGACAAAAACTCAGATAAATTTGATAAAAAAGATAAACAGAATCAAAAAGCGATCACCGGAAAGATGTCGGTCCTCCACGGAATTTGACAAAAAAGACAAAAATAGATCAAAAACGACAAACACAGATCTGCTGCCGCCCTCACATCGCCTCTTTTCTTCAGCGCCGCCTCCGTCTCCAATCGCCACAGCCAAAGGATCGCGATATGCGGCTGTCAACGATCAGATCCTCATGGAATTCCTCAAGATCCCCGATCTCACCCAGCCGGAATCTCAACTCCCGGCCAGAAGACCATAATCTTCTCTTGATCGTTTTATCTCCGTCTTCCGTCTTCTTCTCTTGATCAAGAGTGCAGCCCACCAATCGTTGGATGCAAGTCCCAAAATATCATGCCCAATTTATACATTCATCAATTGGATGAGTTCATACATAAAATAACAATAATTAGCCCACCCGACTGATGTGGCAGCTATAACTCAATCTGACCATGCCATTGCCCATAGGCCAACATTGGTTTGCCACTTGCATCCATGGAAAAGCCACAGTTGAACTCCTTGGACTTTCAGAAATGGGGATAATATTCTGCCAAATTCGTTTTCTTCATGCAGAATCTGGTTTTTCTGAATTTCAGCGGCACTTGCATCAGTAGCACTTGCATCCAATGATCGGTGGGGCGCAGACCTGATTGAGGGATCAGGTTGATTTTTGAGATTTGCAGCAGCACTTGCATCGAAAGATGGGTGAGGCGCAGATCTGATGGAAGACTTAGAGTGATTTTTTTTATTGGCAGCAGCACTTGGATCAAACAATGGGTGGGCCGATCTGATGGAAGACTTACTGATTTTTTTGATTGGCAGCAACACTTGGATCAAACAATGGGTAGGCCGCAGATCTGATGGAAGTATCAGGTATACTTTCATTCCCAAAACGCACCTTTGCTTCAAGAATGAGGTCGTGTTGGAGATCAGCAAGCAGAGCATATTCTTGCTTCTTCTTCTTCGATTAGGTTTCTGCAATAGAGACTATATGCAAAGGGAGACCTGGCCTGGCAAATATGGCAGGGAGGAAACGGTTGTCTATTTACCGATCGAGAGGATTTAGGAAGGTGGGAGGAGGGAAGATTTAAAATTTTAAATTTTAAAGTTTTATGCCTAAAATGGTTGAATGGGTAATTTAGTCCATAAAAATGAGAACGTGTGCAATTAGGGACCTAAGGCTGGAAAAAGTCTAGCTAAGTGGACCATAGGCCTTAAAAAGTTTTTCCTTGGACTGGAGGCTGGATACATTCACTTATAGGGACCTTTCGCTAATTTTGCCCTCTGTTTGGCACCCATTTTACTATAAATTCCTAGGAGCTCAATACAAAGTAAGCGCTGGTGTTTGGAAAAGGGTGAAAGGCGAAGGATGAATGGAGATGGTGAAGGGCCAAGGGTGGAGAGCATCAAAATTTCGGGAGTGGTGGGATCAACTTTCATAGGGAGAGAATGGAGAACTACTCCCATCAAAGTGGAAAATTTGACGACCACTTGTATATATGAGTCATTGGCTGTTCACCTTCACACCTTTGATCAATGATATTTTCCAGCGTAAACCATAGGAAAAAGCCAAACGTCGCTGACCACTTTTATATATCAGTCATTGGCTGTTCACCTTCACCTTTGATCAATGTTATTTTCCAGTGTAAACCATATATAGGAAAACGCCAAATGTAGAGAAAAAGTATGAAAGCTCTAAACACCTGGAAAGACAATCCACCCCATATCTTTCAATAGTACCACTGCATTTTCCAATAGTATCATGTTTTCCCCATTAATGTATTGCATTTGGACATGCTCATTTAACCTGAGTTCTTTCTTGTCCAGCAGGTAAAGCGTGCCGACCAACACAACTATCACATGAATGCCATGGATTTTGCTCAACTGCATCTTTTGGTGCACCGAGTCGGCCAACATTTAGTTCCACAAGCACATCAATTTCTGGGCCTTTAAATATTTGGATATCCAACAATTCTCCAGGACTTGAGATTAAATTTGAACTGCAAGGCTGCACTATGCTTCATTTTAACTTCCCTCAGGCACCTACTTTGAGTGGAACTACTACTTGCAGAGATACAACACCATCTCCATTTGGGAGCTCAGCATCTGGAGCTTGTACTACACGCAGAACTGTCATTCCATGTCCATTTGGGAGGACACCATGTGAAGCTACTACCTTTTCCACTCCATTTGGAAGGGCACCAGTAAACACAACATTTGGAACCACTTACCAATCTCAATTCGGAAGCATGCCATGCCAAACTAGTACTTCGTGCGAAATGAAATCCCCAACAGGAGCTACTATTACAGTGATAGTTGGGAGCCCTCCTTGCACAATAGTTGGGAGCCCTCCTTGCACAACCTACACTAGGTCTCCATCCAATTTCAATAATCTTCAAGTTGGTAAGCGTTCTTTCTTATGTTTATGTAATTCACACACATTTCTGAAGATCTGAAAAAACTCTTTGCATTAAGCCATGAACTTAGATGTGCATGCAATTGTTCCATGTCCCATTTCTTAGTTTGTTGCTTTTGTTTCTATTTTTTTCTATCTTTTTCGATTAATAGAAGTAGGGAGAAAGAAATGTCTCAAGGTTATTCAATTTATGTCTTTAATCTAAAGCATGTTGATCAGTAGTTGAGTGTAATTTAATTTGGATCTTGAAAGACATGAGTGAGTGAGTGTCTTCTCCGAGATTTTTTTAAAAAAGGGCCATTGTCGTGATCATTATCTGTCTTACATGTAATGATCACATTGTTAGTTTTTCTATGTGGAAATGAACAGGCTTGCTATTGTTTGCAGTTTCCTGTTTTCCACTTTGCCCTAAACACAGCTCTGATTCAGTGAGCAGTGTCTTTACCTCAGTATCAAACATCTGCCTGCTCAATCTACAATTTGGATACATGCAAACACACTGCTATTTTGTGAAATCACATCTTTTACCCTGGTGTTCCTCTAGCTCTTGTGTAGACACTATCCTTTCTGTTTTGCAGGTGCCTGTACAGGATCACCTGCAGAAGTTTCACGTCTCAATCAAGAACCTCAGACACAATGTACAGGAAGTAAGAGAATGGCTTACAGTCCAACAATCGAGTTTGATGGCGGCCAGGGTGGTGTGATTAACTTACAATCAATTTCTTGCATGCCTGCATACAAGAACAAAAGTACTGAGGAGTTGAGATGGGAAGATTACCAGCTGGACATAACAGTATGCATTCTAACTTCATAGATTGGCTATACTCAAGTACTTCAGAAGTTCAAATCATCAATGAAGTGTCATTTACTTTTGGTTAATGTGTTTCTATATTTTCGTACTGAATATTGCAGATCAGCCTGAATGTGGAAGCAAGCCAACAGGAGGTTCTAGTTCTGCTCCATCAACACAATCATGGCTGTTTGCCCCACCCACAACCTCTTCATTTGGAACATTGTCCAGTTCTTCTACTAGCTCGGCATTCCATACTTCCTCGTCTGATCTTTTCAGTATGAGAGCCACTCCATCTATGTATAGGCCACCCTTCAGATTTGGAGTGAGTTCCACTGCATCTCTCTTTGGACCACCTAGAACAACTGCTTCAAGTTTCATCTCCACTGACTTTGGATCCATGCCCTCTGCTCAATCCTCTCTTTATCCTTTCTCAAGTTCAAGCACTACATCTGCATTTGGTAAACCTCAAATGTCTGGAACACATCTGGGTCTTAGATTTGGACATAGTGGTTCCTCAACTAGTTCGGTCCCTCCTTTCAGCAGCACATCCTCTTTTGGTTGGCCAATATCCAGACAATCTTTTCCATCCCCTTTTTATCCTTACTCTGGTTCAAGTTCTACATATGTATTTGTTAAACCTCAACTGTTTGCAAATGTTGCTCCATGTATATCTGAAACGCCTCCAGCTCCTGCATTTGAAAGTGGCTGGTGTGTAGCCTCAACGAGTTCTTTGCCTTCTTTCAGCACATCCTCTTTTAGTTCGCCCATTTCCATACCATCTGTTCCATCCTCTCTTTATCCTTTCTCTACTTCAAGCTCTCCATCTGTATTTGGTAAACCTCAAACTTCTGGAACCGATGCTCCATGTGTATTTGAAATGCCTCCAACTCCAACATTTCGAACTAGCTGTTATACAGCCATACCAAGTACTGTGCCAGCTTTCAGCACATCCTCTATTAGTTCGCCTATTTCAATACCATATATTCCACCCTTTCTTTCTCCTTTCTCTACTTCAATTACTCCATCTGTATTTGGCAAACCTCGAACTTCTGGAACCAATGCTCCATGTGTATTTGAATCACCTCCGGCTCCGACATTGGGAACTATAGCTGTTATACAACCTTAACAAGTACCGTGCCTGCTTTCAACGCATCCTCTTTTGGTTCACCTATGGCTATGCCATCCTTTCCGTCTCCTATTGACACTTCCTCTGATGCAAGTACTAAAATGTCTGAAACTATTGTTCCGCGTACATTTACATTTCCTGCATTTGGAACTAACTATTCTATAAGTGCTGTGCATGCTTTTAGTGGACCCTTCTTTTATTCTACTGTTAAATCAGAGGTTATGTCAGCATTCGGTTCTGGTCAACCAACTGTAAGTCATCTTCAATAGTCCATAACTTTTTAGTGATTTTGTGAATTAGATTTGAGCCTGGTTGCATGGAATTGAATTCCTAGGAATTCATGGTAAAATAGGTTCCATCAATTGATTATCAATGAGGAAAGGGGGTGCAGGATATAAAGTGGAGATGTAGATAGGATCTCGACTTTTCAAGGATTTTAATAACTAGGGTGATGGCTGTATATTCGTTTTCCATCTCTCCTTAATTTATTTTCCATTAAAGAGGAGATTATTGAAAGCCATTTATTGATCTTTACGTTTGTTTCTTCAATTTTTGCTACTTCTAGGAATACATCTCTTAGAATTCCTTGGAATTCAATTTCATGCCGACGAACGAGCCCTTTGGGCAGGGCCGGCTCGAGACAATTCAAGGCCTAAAGCGACAATCATAAATTGGGCCTTTTCTATGTTTTAATATTATTATAAATATTTTATTTAAATTTTATTTTTCTTGCTTTTTTATGATGCGAAATTACTAATGAAGTTTTTATATTCAAGTTTTGCTAACCTATCTTAAGCCACCTCCAAAACCCATATGAGAATTTTGGGCCCATCCCAAAACTTACATGAAAATTTTGGGTCACAAAACCCAACTACCTATTTGGCTCCAACCCCTCGCACCATGAGTTAGGACCATCCAAGATAGACTTCTGAGGTGTGCCCCACGTATTGGATGTTCCAAATACACAGTACTCATATGCACCGTAGGCAAGTGAATAAATTCCAGCGGGAGCCCATTGTTTATCTTAACTTTTAAGATCTATTATTAGGGTTGAAACCCCAAGCTATAGATTTATTACAACCACATCATGGATCAAATCTGAATGGGCCCCTATTGAAATAGGATGCACAAAAATAATGAGAAACGCTTGTGAAATAAGTTCATGACTAAATATATGGCTGAGATTTGATACACATGGACTGCTAAAAATATAATGGTGTGCTAAAATCAATTGGACTCCTAGCCATAGAAATATAAGGGGCAAATTTGGAAATATAATGGGCATAAATGACACTTTAAAGGCCCCATGAAAATCTTGGTGGTATCTTCTTAAATTATTATGGGGCCTTATATTTTGGGGAGAAAAAAAAAAGTGATGGCAGTTAACAAGTTTTCTATTTAGAAATTTCAAAAGATGTCATTTGCTATTATGGGGCCTTTTTTTGTGCCTTATTTTTTGGGGCCTAAAGCAATTGCTTTTTTGGCCTCATGGTTCAGCCGGCTCTGCCTTTGGGTCTGGCAGTATATATATTTTGTAAGGATTCTTATTTACTGGTTCTACTATGTTATTTGGGGTTGCATCAAAATTGGAAACTATGTTAGGATGGTTTTTCTGCCTTCCTTCCCTTGATAATTAGCACTTATTGCAATGTTGAGAGGGGGGGGGGGGGGGGGGGGGGAGGCGCGCATCAAAGCTGTATCCAATTGCAATTTCCAACCAAGCTGCATACTCAAACAGAAAAATAACCATTTTCTTTGTTTCATCTTTTCTCTCCCAGTTGCTTGTTGTTTTGCTATAAATCTATGATTTCTTTTGTTATTGAGCTGATGCATAGTTTATCCTTGTACAATCTGTCATTTCAACCGAGTCTCAGGAAACATCAGGTATTGTAAAATTGGACTATATTTACATTTGTAAATGATCCCACTATCTTATCCTCTTCTTTCTTTGTTTGTTATGTAATTTTCATTGGTGAACAGAAGAAAATAATATTGACAACAATATTGCCTTCTGTGACCATCTCACGCACATATTACCAGTATACATCCTAAACCCATATTCGCCAAAACTATTGGACCCCATCCTCTCCAAGAAAAGAATTTTCATTTTTCTCTTTGGGTTTTTCTTAGGAGTAGAAGCAAGACACTTTCTATGCGCCTACGGTGATTTATGTGGATATATTTAAGGAATTGGATTTTTTTTTTCAATATGGTAGATGTCCAAATAAGATTTTTTTTGTCTTCCCTTTTTGTTGATCTTTATTTTCCTTGATTTGGTACTGTTTCTCTTTCTCATTGGGATCAGCTTGAAACATAAAGTTCTTTTGATATTAAATTTTTCTGTTGATTTGCTATAGATAGTGGCCTCACATAATAGATGAAGCTCCCAGCTGTGTGTTCATCCAAGGAAAAACCCTGTCACGAAAGGGGACATCACCACTCTTTAAATATAAACTTCACTAATTTGGGCGGATATCCCCTCCCAAGTGGTTGTTTCAGCCCTTTAAAAAAACCTATCATAGGAGGGGATATCGCCGCTCCTCGAATATAAACTTCACATATTGAGCGAGGATATCCCCTCCCAACTATTTTATCTCTTAGAAAAGAACCTGTCATAGGAGGGGATATCGCCGCTCCTCATATATAAACTTCACATATTGAGCAGGAATATCCCCTCACATAATAGATGAAGTTGACCAGTTTCATCTCTTAGAAAAACCTATCAGTGATATCCCCTCACATTAAACCATTAGACACTGCACATCTGGTATTCACAACACATCCTCCACCCACATTACACCTTTTCTTTCTTTTTTTTTTTTTTTGTAAAACCCACATTACACTATTACATTCCACCATTTGTACAACCATTTCTACATTCACATCCTCCACCAACATTTCACAATTCCACTAGTCTGAGCAAGTTCAGAGTCACATAGACTAGTAAAATCACAAAAAATTTTGCTCATATGATCTCGATGCAAAATGGTGCTTTTTTAGCATTCACATTAACCCATATAGATCATGCTGCTTTTTTCACTGTTTATTCACTTTCTTGCACATGAATCCTGTTGGGAGGTCACCATTGATGTGTTGAAGATGTTTTAAATGTCAAAGTTTTCTGTACACTATATATTCAAGAAACAAATCAAATATGAAGAATGCTGAAAATTTCTACGTATGAAAAAAACTATGCACATGTATGTTTTCACTGAACCATACAACCTGCCTAAGATGATCTAAACCTCAATAAAATGGCTGGAATTTGAACCTTAATGATGCATGAATCAAAAAAAAAAAAAGAGCAAAAATATTTTAAACCGAGAAAGTTATGACTATTTAAAGATGCCCAATTGAAAAAGCAGTGCTGCGGAAATCCGAATCTGCCTTGCTGAGTACCCCTATTCGTGCAACTGTTTGACCCACTTCCCAAGGTATTTTTTGGCTGAAATTTGGGGGTCTCAAAGTTCTTATTATACACTATAAATCTGCTATTTTTTAGGATAAAAGAATCACATTTTTCTGATTTTCAACTCGCGTACTTTTGGAACACAGTCAGACTGAAACAGTTTAATAAACCATGCCATGTCCGGATTTGGCATTCTTAATCAACCATTAGACATTGCACATCTGGTATTCATAACACATCTTCCACCCACATTACACCATTTTTTTGTTTTGTAAAACCCACATTACACCCTTACATTCCACCATTTGTACAACCATTTTCACATTCACATCCTCCACCCACATTTCACAATTCCACTAGTTTGAGCAAGTTCAAAGTCACATAGACCAATAAAATCACAAAAAAGTAAAAATAAAAATAGCTCACATGATCCCAACGCAAAATGGTGCTTTTTTAGCATTCACATTAACCCATATAGATTGTCACGCCCCAAAACCGAGATCCTACAGCGATCCGATTTTGAGGAGTGTGATTTTGGGGTTAATTAAAACTTTTTGCTTTTCCCAAGATCTGAGTGTGTGAGGGTTACAAATTTCCACACAATAGGAATATACTTCGCGGACGCTGACGTGGCGTTGCAACCGGGAGTCCGTGGCCATCGGATTCCTCGTCGCACTTAACCGCTAGCATAAAACTATCATATCAATGATCATATCAGATTGGAACAATCCATCATAATAAAAATATAGAGCTGGCAGTAACATGACAATTTATTTCCCACATATATTCAAGTTACAATTTACAAAAGTATATTAATTAGAATCCCAAAGAAAAAAGCTAATAAAAGCCATTCAAAAATAACCAACTAAACAAAATTACTACCCCATAATATGTTACGAACTCTGGCACCAAAAGGGACATCTAGATGATATCGTTGGGTAGCCACTCACATCCAACCGACGGCTCAACCACCTCATCTGCTCAAATCGTCTAAAAAGCAACAGGATAGGAATCTAGCGCCAAACAAGAGAGCTGGCAAGCAAATAAAATAGATAATCGGATAACAATAATTTGCAAAGACAATGTCAAGTCATTTAAATACATTTGAAATCTGAACATAAAAACCAATAAAGTAAAGTATATTTTCTGAATCATTTACAATTTCAAACAATAGAACGTTTCGAATAAAACAATGACAATGGCAAACCACATCTGCTATATTATCCTATTACCGAAGTAACAAAAGCACTCAATCAATAAACGTACCTTATTACCGAAGTAACAAGAGTACTCGTACCTTATTAACGAAGTAACAAGAGTACTCAATCAATAAACGTACCTTATTACTGAAGTAACAAGAGTACTCGTACCTTATTACCGAAGTAACAAGAGTACTCGATCAGTTACCGAACCATATAAAATGGACGAAACGATCTACGATCAATTACCGAACCATATAAAATGGACGGAACGATCTAACCGAACCATATGAAATGGACGGAACACTCAATAACCGTAGCCGTGGCCGGAACAATTAATGGGGGTCCAAACTGCAGTTGGCAATAGTTTTAAGGATCTCAAACCGGGTGATCAGCCCGAAGAGGTAACCCAAGCTTAGTGGTGCCGGAACAAAATCTAAAATCGATATAAATCAATCAATGCAATACATTTTCATCAATAAGAGAAACTACTCTGAACAATTTCAAGCGAACAATATCGATCAATGCAAACGAGTAGTCTTACCGATTTTCCAAACGTGGCGAACCACTCAAATCTGTTTCAAATCAGTTTATAGAAACATACGGATTTCTCTATATGAGTAGTGTTATTTTCAAACGTGGTGAACCACTGAAATTTATTTCAAATCAATTTGTAGAAAATATACAAATATCTTTAACTTGGAATGAAGTAGTGTATAATGGTTCAATGGCTTACCAAGGGTTGCCTCGATATATACTTAGTCCCCTAATGTCGATTTATAGTGAAGGGTTTGGTACCATTGAAGATCTCTGACGATCAAGGGTATAAAGTGTATATTAAGACTTGAAACATTTTCCCAGGCAATTCTAATATCAAGCCTTTCTTTCATTTTTCACATTCAATTTATACAATTCAAGGTTTCTCTAATCCATCTTTCCATTCCCAAACATCCATGGCCCATAAAAGATCTAAATGCATTAAATAAGAAGGTAAAAGTATGTTAAAACAGGCTTAAAAGCCTGCTGAACTGGGCCTGACAGGGCCTAAGTCCGCTCGAGCGGTGGTGGGTCCGCTCGAGTGGACCCCATCCAGAACCTGGTCCGCTCGAGCGGCCTAGTTTCTGCTGGGTCCTTTCTTGAGTGCAGAAATGCACTCTTTTGCATCATTTTTTATTCTTTTTCTCCTTCTTTCTCTTCCATTAACATTATCATGCAATTTGGGCTTCTCATTGCCTCAACAAAATCCATTCAAACATCATACACTAAATCATTCCATTCTTTCCAAAATTTCTAACATGAACAAAGCCACCACCCCCCCCACACCACCCGCTTTTTTTTTTATCCACCAAAAGCACTAAAAATCTGAAATGTACATAACAATCTGTAATATCCTGAGTACTTGGGCCTAGGATTGGTCTGGCCCAGGTAGTATTTTAGTATAGCTTGGCCCAAGTTGTAATGATAGTAGAGCCCAAGTTATAATGCAAGTAGAAGTCCTAGACTTTTAGTAAACTTGCAAGTATCCCACGTGAGAGAGAGAGAGGGAAAGAAGGGAGTTGTAAAACAACTCTAAGAAGGAAGTTTGAAAGGAATTAGGAGTTTCTATCTTTCCTCTATATATAGAGAACCAACGACCATAGTTTTATTATGTTCATTCTCATTGGAAAAGAGTCTGAGAGCCTTGTGGATTGCAAATTAGGAGAAGGATCGAGGAGAAAGCGGCTGATGTCAAAGACGACGATCGTGTATCAGAGGTGAGTGGATCTTCCTAATTATTTAGACACTTTAATCAAGGGATTAATGAAAGATTATGTTACAGTAATGATTTCTGTAATTGAATTGGAATTTCAGTAGTTACTGTATTGATCTGCGTACCCATGGATTACATAGGAACTCTTGTGAATCTTATAAATCTTGACTGTGAAGTGTATAATGTCCATGGAGTTACTAATTCATGTTTCTTCATGAGTTACTAACAAATATCTGTACAAGATACAGTAACAGAGGCCTGTCGTCAATAAGAATAATGAATTTAGGAGGCTGTGGGACCCCCATGTCCCACTAGATGATAAATCTAATCCACACATCTGGTAACAGACTCATGGTCGACCAAGATGTAGTTGGACATCTGATAATTGAATCAGTGGGACCCACAGATCAATGTGTTCAAGAAATTTCAGGTGTCATTATTGCAAAATTCACTGTATTGATAGTTTGTAGTTGTGGGACCCACTACACGATCTGATCAAAGATCAGAACCCCATATCTTGTAAGGAGCCTCTGGTCGACTATGGTGTAGATGGAGATCTGGGGTTTGAACTGGTGGGACCCACTGTACAATGATCTCAGGAAAATACAGGCGTGATTCATGTGGAATGTCGTTTTGGGTTTGTGGACCCCAGTAAATGATCCAAGGGTGAATCAGATCCATCAGTTTGATGTATCAGCTTTGGGCGACCATGGCCTAGTTGTCTGATCATGGATTTGGATAGTGGGACCCACTATGCTTAAGGTCAAGATGATTTCAGGCATGAACTAGTTACTGTACTAGTCTCTATATGAATAAATATGGCCGGATGGAATATGTAATTGGGGTTAGCCCTAGACTTGGTGGGTAATGACCATATAACCCTTGTATCCAGACTACTTGAGTTTTTAATGATCAACTAACTATGTTTAACTATATGGATGTGTGATTAATTAATATAGTGTAAGGTTGAGTTCATAATATATAATGTGGGCCACCCCTACACCACTCAATACCAATTGACTAGAAGTGGGTAACAATTAATGAATTGTGTATGGGTTAGATCCACACTACTGATTGTGTGCATTATTACTATTGAGTTATGGTTAATGTGTGTTTACAAGATATTGTGCACTGGGTCCCAGATTTGGGATGTTGGACTTGTGTCCGGATGATAGATGGCTTCGGGCCATGGTGGCCGTTATAGCGGCGGGTCCTTAATGGACGTGATGGGCCACTTTGATGGCTGGTCCTTAGTGGACGTGTCTGATGAGACAGGATCATGGTGACCGGTATACATGTATACGATAAGGCCTTTGAGGCATGGTAATGTGCATGGGCACGGATTTGTATGTGAAAGAATTTGATTATTGATTCAGACCTGATGAATTATGTGATGTTATATTTTATGTGATTTGTGTAATTAGGAATATTCATTCACCAGTTGTACTGATGTTGTGTTACCCCCTTCAGGTAATCATGCTGCGGGCGGGACAGAGCGGAACGATGATCAGCACGTAAATTTCAATATGCGTGGCTGACAAGAGAGCACGAGAAAAGACAATTTAGTAGATAAAATGATTAGCCTTGATTAGGGAAATTATTTAATGTTTTAATACATTATTGATACAGACAGAACATATTAGAGTTTGAGTCTTTATAACTCTTTGATTAAATGAAATTATTATTTGTTTTAAATGCCAAATGCTTATGTGAATTATTTGATGGATATTTGGTAAATATTATCAAGTTATCACGATCCAGAGATCTGACAGGGCTCCAGAATTTGGGTCGTGACACAATCCAAAGATGATTCATTGCTAAATAAAAATTTCAGATTGTTGAAACAATAAACTAGAGAACAATAAACATAAATCATTGCTTAAACATTTCAAGAATAAATCAACAAACTAGGTAGAGAATCATAGTTTTTAAGAAAGAAATATTAAACAACATGCACCACATTAGCTAGAATATTCACTTGCCTCAAGTCAAGAGTTCAACAAATCACTCCAAAAACTCCTTTCTCAAAGCTAAGTTCAAATCTACAAAAAACCCCATGAAAAACACACAAAATCCCCAAATTTTGAGATTAGAAGAAGCACTCAAAGAAACTCTTTGCATGTATGAAGAAAAGGCTCTAAAGACCTAGAAAATCCAAGATTTCAAGGGAGGAAGCCATTGCTAACCTGTTTACAGCCCTATTCAAGAAGAAAGGCTTGGAGAAAAGAGTTGTCCCAGTTCAAAATCATTAAAAATGGTATCAAAATGAAGCCAAGAGGAAGGAGAAGAGATTGGCAAAGATCGATCTCCAAGTAGCACTCAAGAATGACACAAGCAAGAGTAGAGAGCGCGGCTGGAAAAGAGGGAAAAGGGTTCCAGCCCTAGCTGGAATAGTTGTAGGAAATGAATGGGGAAGAAGGACTTAAGTGGGTTTATAAGTGAGTTGAATGGGCTGGGCCCCAAAACTTGTCATGGCTGAATCTATCACTTGCGGATCCCGAATGAGATCAACGAAGAAGACAAAGTTGATCATCGAGAAATCTAGTTTTCAAAAAGTATATTTTCCTCATGATTTTCAATTTTCGGAATTTATGCACAGATTTAGAGAGAAAGGTCATTTTTGCCCATTTTTCTCGAAAAACGCGATTTCTGAGTTTCAAATTCAAATGGACAAAACATAAATGATGTTGAGATCAATAAAACAAATCGAAACAAGTAAAATTGGAAATTTTCGAAATCAAGAATAAATTCTCATACGAACACTAATTACACGGGCTACCCGAGCCAGGTCAAAACAAACTCAACGACTCAAAAAAATTCTCCAAAGCTATGGAAATCTAAACAAACTCGCAAACGAAGCCAAACCACCTCTAATCCCACTCAAAAAGTAAAACCACAACTAAGACAACACCAAACACGAGAACTAGGGGTCGGGGTCTTACATAGATCATGCTGCTTTTTTTCAAAATGTTGCAAATTCATATGTGAAATGTGCAAATCAAGGGTCTCCCATCTGCTTCAACGCTTCCACATGACCCTTTTATACTCCTCTAGGCATGCACGAGGGGCTTGAGTTTAGAAAGTGCAACTATGCCAGAACATACTCAACACGCAGTATGAGAATGCATGACAATAATGGCGTATGTGAGATGTAGAGTTTGAATGGGGATTACTTCCTGTCCTCTCATTTTTCCTTTTTTTTCCCTTGTATCAGATAACCACTTCTATCAGAAACATTCAAGCATAAAATCAAATACACTAAACAGAGAAGAACAATTATGATAGAGAGAAAACCTAAGTACAATGAAAAACCACTTTTATCAAACACATTCAAACCTACATGCAAGGTACGTACGTGGTCTTCATATGAGAAAGATAATGGAAAACCACTTCTATCAAACACATTCAAACCTAAAATCAAATACATTAAACAGAGGGATGGAACCTACATGACATTGAAAGCAAAACCAAAATAGAAATTGGAATACATGCAAGATACATATGTGGTTTACCATGACGTGGAGCAGTGTGATATACGATTGGATTTTGATTTGTGCACAAACCCTCCTCAATCTTCAACTTGGGGGCCACGAAGAGGAAGAAGCCAACTGGGATCTTCACGTGGTTTGTAAGAGGTGAAAATACAAGGAAGAGGAAGCGTTGAAGCAGATGGGGACCAGTTGAGTGGAAAACGATGGAGGAGGGAAACGAAATGGGGAGAAGATGAAAAGGGTAATGGGTAGCATCGATTCTAAAAAGGAGAATATAAGCAACGATATCCCCATTCAGGGTTAAGTGAGAAAACATACGCCTTATCAGACCTGTGGGACCATTGTGGTACATGGAAGTTTGTGGGCCCTTTTTGATCTTCAACCCATCTGAGAGGATTTTTCTGGTAAAATCCTCATAAAACTTCCTTTGCCCCTCCAAGAAAAATCTTCTAATTCCATCCCTACCTGTCAATCATGAGACCTTTACAAGTTTAGCAGAAAAATGCATATAGAACATAAACATGACTGGGTATATGTAGATAAGAATTTATTTATTTTTAGTATTTTGAATGTGATGTTTTAAGAAAACTTACCAGGTTCCAATTATTTCCTTAAAATTTCATTCCTAGCAATTCATGGTAAAGTGAGTTCAAACAAAGGAAAGATGGAGGTGAGTGCAAGATATAAGGCAGAGATGTAGATAAAACCCTCTCTCCTGGGATTTAATGTACTAAGGTGATTGCTAAGTATTCATTTTTCCTGCCAAAGGATAGAATAGTAGATGATCATTTGTGCATCTTCACCTTTACTCTTTAATTTTAGTCCGTTTAGTAGAAAGCCAATGGTTAAAATTCTTAGGAACTCAAAATATTGACCACTGAGCAAACAAATGAGGCCTTAGCATTTATTTATCCATTTCTTGATGGAGAAAAGTTCTAATCCCAGACAGCGTCATCACCAGCTCTTTCCTCACGACTCTGTGCCTATGATGCCCAGATAAGGCTGGGAAAAAGGCATGGACAGGCGATAGACATGTCAAGGACATGGATTTTAGACATAAAAAGTGAAATATCGGACACGATGCGACACAATACGTTGCCCATTTTGAAGCATCCATGCATCATAGCTTTGTGCATCCCAGACAGTCATGATCACGAGAATCACCTGCAGTTGTAGGTCTGCTGGATGATATGATCTATTGGATGATCAAACTAGGGTTTCCATCTCCAAAGTCCCCTAGTTGTAGTCAACCACACCGGATACTCCACATCTCTGACAAGGATTGGGATACTTGGCCACCAAACCAAATTGGATCCCATCCAGGCTCTCCTAGGGATTTAAGTCTTTGAATGGGAGACTAACCCTTTCATCTATGTTATGCTAAATCCATACATGAGGCATGAGCCCTGTGGCATGATGGAAAACAATTTCTGAACAAAAAGAGCAAAGCATGGTTGAGGAAATTCTGTCAACTGAGAAACTGACAATTACATGCACTCAGTCATGAATGAATAATGACTAATGACGCAGTAAAATCCAGGACTGCATAGGAAGAAGGAACATCAGAAAGCACAAAGGATATAAAATGGTGGTTATTGGACTAAATGGAGAGAAACAACCCTTATATCTGACTTCTGGGTCACTTTGTGTTGCACACACCTCTTTGTTTTGTGTACTATGAACATTTAGAATTTATTAAAAGGGGTCAAGTGAAGGAAAATGTGTTCATCTATTGACTAAGAAAGGACAAAGACAAAATACATACCGAAATGGAGGCCCAAACATTTAACATAGCTAAAAGGACTGCACCAGTATTTTCACTTGAAACATCTCCTGCCATTCACAATCCCTCATAATAAGCATACAATTCTTTATAACAAGCAAAAGCAAAAAAGGACTTTCCAAATAAATTGCATTCACCCATTAACTGAGCAAGAAAAAAAATATATTACTGAATAAGTAGCCCACCTATTACATTAGCAAAGGAATATTACCTGCTATATACAATTCTCTTTATTGAATTTCATTAAAGAGAAAACAGAAAGGTTTGATTATGAGGACACACGTGATCCGCGTCCTTCACAACACGATTACACAAAAGATGAACCGTCCAAAAAATTCCTTCCATCCATCGGACAATAAGTTGCAGCATACATACTGAAAAAAAAAAGGCCTACCCTGGTTTGCTGAAAAGGTTATAATAGATGAAGTATATAGTGAAAAATGGCAGCCAGCGGGCAACCACTGGCACACTACACACGTAAGAGATGATATATGCAATTCTTCACAACAAGCCTACACAATTAGTCATCATGGTGTATGGGAATGGCCCAGCAAGATTGGCTCTTTACACTCTGCTTTCTTCTTCTTTGCAAGTTGTAGCTTTGGCTTCAGAGCATCAAGATTTGCACTAAAAAGTTTCCATTCCTAAAAAAACATAGACAATCATGTGGGGAAAATATAACAAGATACAGGTTTCCATATAGGGACCAACTCTGGTATTGCAAGAATCTGATTTTGACGAGCCATGGGTCAATATTCGATGCATCAGATCTATGCATGGATAATGGACAACACAACAGATGTTACATCTGATAGGGGCCCAATCATACAGTTCCATCAATGTAGAACTTTGGATCTCCCGTCGAACAAGGTCTCATTAAAACAACTTATATCCTAGAAGTAGTGTGTTAGGTCAAGCAAACAGCACTAACATCACAAAGTGAAACAGAGTGGCATTTAAACTCAACAAACAAGTAAGTCAACAATCAGTGTAAAAAAATGATGCGGTTGATGTCATGAGGATTCTAGGCCAATTAGCCAATTTTGGCAAAATGAAGGATACGAAATTGATACAGTAATATGCTAAGTCAGTTTTAACCCATAGTCAGAAACCCCATGGAAGCATATATAACCAAATCTTCCAACAGAAAGAACCACATATACCATTTTCCTACTTTTTTAACTTTAATAAAATGGGAACAAAGAGAAAGAAGCTTTCTCAAAGCTAATTCCGAACTGAGAACATGGGCCTGCAAAGCAAAAGGGCATGATAAACAGCATGAATAAATTTGAGGAAACGATAACCACACCCAGCACTTGTGTATCAGTATATTCGTACTTCTATGAATAGATGCCCCCTTTTTTAACCTTTTTTGTGTCTGCTATTCTTATACCAAAGGTAGAATGAAAGAGCATCAACCATGAAAAAGGGCATATAACATCAGTTTCTAACTTAAAAAAGATAAAAGATATAAGATAAATAGCTTCTCACCTTATGGTCATGGTGAGAGATTGCACCAGATACACAGAAAGGGAAAATTGAAAACTGAATTCAACAGTGGTCCCAGCCAAAGGCCAATCTTAGTTTCTCCATAAATGCTTTGAAATCATTTGTGTGAAAGATGATGGCAACCTAATCAAACTTGGAACTGGAGTTCCTCTTAATCCCTTAATAGTGTGAACGCACCCTCTTGCTGTATCAACCAATCCCTTCCCAGTAAAATTTAGTAGTGAAAAGCAAGAAAAGAAAAGGTTCGACAGTTGAGTGCACAAGGAAATGATAATTGAACAGCTGAGAGAACATACAGTAGCCAGTAGCCACACACATGTAGCAGGCCTCATGGGAGTTTCTCATATTTCTCTTGAAAATCTGCAATGCAAGTACCACTTCCATGAACATAAACCATTGGACTTCATCAGACTGTAATAAGTGACCAGCATGAAAATGATGATTAGATCAATATTTCATTGCTGGACGGTGATGTGAATTTTAAGCTTGCCACCTACCATGGTGAAGGCAGAGATCCGACAGTTTAACTCATGCAGTAGGCCTCAGTGCGATTTTAAGGAGATGCATGCTAAATTCCTAGGAATCCAGCTAATAGAGGGTGCATTGTTATATAGAGGTATTAGGCGCATGGATCAAAATATCAACTGATACCTGCTGTCTCGACCAATAAATTGCTAATAGAGGAATGCAGCATGTTTGCTATTTATTGCTGCTACCATGTGTATCAGAACATATCGGCCGTTATGCCCTGATATTTATCAGATGACATTAAAGCCAAAAACCCTCTCTTTTCTTCATTCTTTTGTAAGGAAAAAACTTTTGAAAGAGTTGTGTGCCTTTCTAATAAAATAAAATAAAACGACAAGAAAAACACTTAAAGTCGAAGAATCAAAGCTGATATGCCCGCTTGTAGCTTGAGGCCTTTTTTTTAAGATAAGAAAATTCGAATTTGAGCAAATTGTTAGGCCTTTTTTTTGTTTTTGTTTTGGGCATAAATGATCATCCCAGAGTCCAAGTGACGATTCCAAAATTCAAACAATAACCAAAATGCTATCAAGAAAAGTTCGACATATGACTTTAAAATGAGGTAAATGGTCATTCATTTTCCACAGTAAAATCTACACATCAGCAAAAAGAAAAAAGCACTTGCAACTTGCAAGGGAAAGGATCATTTGAAACATGAAGCAATAAGAAGGTACATCTTGCAATTGTTGCCATCTTCTCAATAACCACAACCCCTGGATGTGACATCGATAATTCACAATTTCAAGTACCCTAGTATGGAGCTTCTCACCATCTGGGAGGTGCACAGAAGTGATCCCTCAATCTTTCTAAAGCAAGATATATATGACTTTACCCCAAAAGATCATAATAGATTAAAGCAACCGCTGACCTGTAGTGTCGTAACGAGGTTACAGAAGAGTCCAAAAGAACTGTCATCATAATTGATGACAACCTGAGGAAATCCAGCCCTCTTCATTACCAAGCAATGCCTCTGACCGGTGTGACAGAAGCAAGTTCAATGATTTGGACTTCAAAAGGGATTGTCTTGCTCCTCGAGGTACATAGTTCAGCGACGACTTCAAAAGGGATTATCTTGCTATCTTCTTCTTCTTCCTCTTCTCTTCAACATTAGAACTCAATGCATTTGCATTCTCTGCTCTCCTAAGCTCAATTGCTTTTACCAATAATCTAGTCCTTGGCTCTGGTGTCATTACTTTTGGTGTCATCTCATTGAAATATTGCAGAGTCTCACCCATATTTCCCTTGCTGTAAAGCCCATGAATCATGATGGTATAAGATCGTTGATCAGGACCCATGCCATTTTTCTCCATCTCACCCCATATGGATTGAACTCTCTCCTGATCATTCCACCCGATAAACAGTTTCAAAATTACATTATAGGTATCAGCCATCATTCTACATCCATTCCTCTCCATTCTTTCCAGCATTAATGGAACCTCCTCAGGTTTCTTCATTGATTTGAAAAAGTACCCATAGGTTCTAGTATTCGGAATGCACCCCTTCTGTTCCATTTCATCCAACAGCTCGTAAGCTTTCTCCATCCTCCTAATACAGCAAAGGTGTTTTATAAGAGAGTTGTAGGTTGCAACATCTGGGAGGCAACCACGCTCATTCATTTCACTGAAGACGGTAAGAGCATCTGGTATTCTCTTCTTAAAGCATAAGGCATCAATAATGCAGTTGCAGATTGCAACATCTGGTGCGCAACCTTTCTTCCACATGGCACTGAACAGATCTACTGCTCTGCTCAGCTTTCCTGCCTTTGTAAGTGAATTGATGAAAGTTCCATGAGTATATAGATCTGGCTTGCACCTGGAAGTAATTATATCATTCCAGAATCTTTTAGCTTCACGTAAGTTTCCCAATACACACCAGCCATTGAGTATTATGTTTCTGCTTTTTATATCAGGTGGGAACTCATCCTGTTTCAAGAGAAAGAAAGACTCAGCTGCTTCGACGTGTTTGTATCTACAGAGGGACATCAGAAGTGTTTGGAAAGCGGTATTGTCAAGTTTGAGTCCAAATTCAAACCTCCTGTAAAACATCTCTATTGCCTCTTCCCTCTTCTACCTTATGACCAGATGCATACCTGTTCAACAAAATTGCAAATGTTCTGTCTGTGACAAGGGATGTACGTTTCTCTTGTGGGATTTCATCCACAAGCTTTTTCATCAGTTCAAAACGTTTCATCCTCCCAAGAA
Source organism: Litsea cubeba (assembly GCA_012931725.1). Lineage (NCBI taxonomy): Eukaryota > Viridiplantae > Streptophyta > Magnoliopsida > Laurales > Lauraceae > Litsea > Litsea cubeba. The sequence goes on along the minus strand of CM022951.1, from coordinate 21,480,673 downwards.
TATCAAGCATCTCATTATAAACTCTGGATCCATGTGAATAATCTTGTTGACCAAAGGCCCAGTTAAAGAAAAATAATGCTCAACTCCAATCAGATTGATGTCTTTGAAGCACCTCGAGAACTAAAACTTCAGTAAGCAGAAGCCTACACTGATCAAGCGCTGATTTCAGCTCAGTGCGGTCATGGTGAACCTTGAGAAGGTTCTGGATCATGACAGCATATTCAGTAGTTAAAGGATCACTGCCCCGTTTTAAGTTATCAGAACCTTATGGAATGAGAGAAAGAGAGAAGAGAATGATAAGGGAGAGAGTTTGGTTGTAGTAGAGAGAGGGAGATAAAATGAAATGACTTGAGACTTAAGTTATACAGTTTAGCAGAATTTTAGCATTTACAAATAAGTCATTGGTTCTAGTTCTTCAAGCAAATGGGCATACTGCATGGAACTTGGGTCCAACAAGAGGGTGGTTTTTATAAAGTAAGGTGCCCCAAAATAGGTTCCATTGTCCAAGGTATCCAAGACCACCAGGACCCTAATCTTGCAAATAAGCCCTACACTCAACAAGGTCCCTGTAGGTCCTTAACTAGGTCCAAACTCTTCCAAACCCATCTTATCTCCATTCTAACCCCAGAAAAACTAGCTGATTGCCTACTAATCCTAATAATTAGTAATTAATCACATAATTAGGATACAATGCCTTACATTGTACCTTAGAAACCCTAGTCTCTTCCTCTCTTGCTTTTTATGCACTAGAAACACTAATCTACCAAGAGAAATAGAAGGAGAGGAAGAAAATCAACAAGAAGTAGTTTGTGGATTGACATATTCGCTTCTTAAGTGAATCGAGCAACAGTTTTCTACGCAAGGTGAGTAGACATGCAAACCTCTTGTGTTTCTATATTTTGAAATGTTGTTCTTTCTTTAATTTGAGTAATTTAGAAACATATAAGTGATTCAAGTTTAGATATGCAAAGGATGTGAAGAAAGAACGTGTTAGGATCACAAATGGGCTCTTTGCTTTTGTTTTGACTTTAGTTCGGGCATCAACATATAAGGGCACATTTGGCAACAGGATTAGAATCCTCTATCCAAAGGATTCCTTTATTTTTCTTATACGATGATATCCTCACTGAGGATTTCTCATGAAGAAGATCCATTGCAATCTATGTTTAACAAACAACAGAGAATTACGGATTTGCATATACTGCATCCAATGGTCACAAGTTTCTTGCCATTTTCTCGTAATCTGCCATGAATCAAGCCCTAAGATTTTAGCCCCTAGCCAAGAGGATGGATAGTTCAAATTTTTTATTGCAGGTCCCACAAAAATAAAAAAATAAATTTTCATTTGTGTGCTTTTTTTGTAAATATCTTAAAATATATAAAGAATCAACAGCTGAAAATTGAGCTACCAATTGTTTTGGACTTTTTAAACATGATGGATGGTTCATATCATGGCTGTGGGACCCATAAGGTAGGTTTTCAAAGCCAAAACCGTAACCAATATATTACCGCCCTATTCATTGTTCATGCGCAAGTCAGGAACCGTAATGATCAGTAGGTTTTTGACATTTTTCTCACATTCCATCATGAATCGGGATGCCGAAATTTGACCCCAAAGCCGTTTTAGATCTTCCTGAAGAGACGTTTTGAAATTTTACAAACAAAATCTAGATCTCATGATCTAATGGTCTAGACTTTTTTTTTTTTTTTTGCAAATATCTAAAAATCTATGAAGAATCAAAGGCTGAGATTTGATCCAATAGCCATTTTGGATCTTATTAACATGATTAATGGTTTGGATTTTGATTGTGAGACCCAAAAGGGGGTTTCTAAAAAAAAAAAGTTAACCCCAAGTTACCGTTCGAAAAACAATTCATCTGCTTTTCTGCCTACACATAGATTTCTGGAATTCGGTAGGGGGAGGTCTAACCGGGATTATCTTCCCATTTGAGGAGTTTTATGGTCTGTTTGTGCAGAGCCGTGGAAGAGAAAACCGCTCATTTTCTTTTTAGCGGCATTTGATTCCGTTGCTGGGAGGTCGGAAAATCAGGTGAAGAAAATTGTGCTTCAAAAGAACGCTGGAAAATCCAAAAGAACGGAATCCTCACTGCACTGAACACGATGGGTTCTCTGGTGCCCTGTCCCTGCCCATTTCCGTGGATTCCGCCGCTGCACATATGGACCCTTAGAGCATGTTTGGTAACGAGAGAGGAACCGTCTATTGAGAGGAATTTTTGACTAATGAGGTCTATTTGGTGTGGGATGACGAGGCTATGACAATTGTTAGTTGTTTTCTTTATTTTTGTTATATTTATATTCTTGTAAAAGTGTTTTTAATGTTCATTAGCAAAGTTTGACTGCTGGCCAGGTCTCATATCTGGTTACAGTTTGGGGAAAAACCAAAATCTGGTTACAATTTGGGGGAAAACCAGAATCTGGTTGCAATTTTGGGGAAAATTCAGACTCTACCAATCTGGCTAAATGCTATTGCTCAGAGAGGGAGGGAGGGAGATAAGAGTTGTTGTCTTGGATTTGGAGAGAGAGAAAGAGAGAGAAGAGATGATGGAAGCATTGGTCGATAGAGAAGGAGGGAGAGATGAAAGAAGAGAGAGGGAGAGGTACCTGTGTTTGGAGAAAGGAGATCGCTGGAGTCCACTTCCACTCCACCGTTGCTTGCAAGTTGCAGCTGGCCAGGAGAAGAGAAAGAAACCGAGAGAGGCTAGGAACGTTAGGGAAAAATCTCATGCGAAGAAAGAAACATTTATACCTCCCCTTTTCTAGTGATGTTTCATTCATTCGTATGTCGGGAGGTCGGACCGAAAGAATTGGTGTCTCTATGGATTCTTAAAATCTACAATGCCTCAAATCCTTAGGAGGAAAATCACCCAAACTTGGGTTTTCCTAAATTTGGAGAGGAAACCTCTAAATATATGTTTACCAAACATGCTGTTAAGAATTTTGAGAAATACTCTCATATGGTGGGATTGATTCCAAAACATGGGTTTTCCATGATTTCAAGGAAAAACGGTGAGGTACCCACATTGCAGAACATTGCCAAATGAAAATTTATTTGGTCTAACAAGTCATGATGAGGATGAGGCATTGGGTTACCTATAACCATAAGAAGACTTTCTCATCAGCCTTTTGGTTTCTTTCTTCCCATCTTTAAGGGCTTATTTGGGAAGGGAGGAAAATAGGGGGAGGAAAAAAAAGGAGGGGGGAATGGAGGGAAAATTATTTGGGGGGAGGGAAAATGGGATGGGGGAAAAGTGTGAAATAATTTCCCCCCCAAAACCGGCGGAAAATGAGGGAGGAAGAGGGAAAAGTGTGAAAAATTACTAAACTGTCCTTTTTAACCTTTTTGAACCTTTTGCAAAAGCAAGGATAAATTGGTCTTTGTCTCTTTACCTCACAAATAAAAAAATTCATACTTTTCCCTCCCCTCCCCTCCCCTCCCCCCTTCCCAAACATAGCGTAACGCAAAAGCTTGTTAAGTAGTTGAAAGTTGCTCTCGTGGCCCCAAATTTGAGATCAAAACCCTTTAACATTTTAACAGGATTAACAAACCCCTAGGTGCTTATTTCCTCATGTGTTTTGAGAAAAAAATGTGAAAAATGCAAAATCTATCAAATTATATTCTTCTGATTTTTTGAACTTATATGGCCTCCAATTCATGATCTATACTTTCCAATATTTTCATATAATCATATCTTATATCCTAGGGATTCTAATAAGCATAAAAACAAAAATAACTTAACCCCCCTTATTTACTTTTCAGCACTTTATGGGCCCCCAATTTATGATCTTAACTGTTTAGAATTCTCAGAGAAATGATAAACCCAAATACATGAGTTTCACACTCAAATCCCAGTCGGTTTTGAGAAATATGCAAAAGATTAAAAGATAACTAATCCCACTTTTTTTTTCTGCAATTTTGGGACCCCCAATCCATGATCAGAAAAGTCTTTGGGTACCATAAGTTGTAAAAAAAAATGAGGTAGTAAATGAATTGTACATGAAAATAGTGTTTGCAAAAACACGTCATAAAAAGTTCAACACATGTAAATTTTACATAGGGAATTTACATTTGTAAATTTGATTTACACGTGTAAAAACAAAGGCCCCTCAACCTTTTCTCTCTTTAGCAGCAAACAAAAAATTCTGAATCATGCCTTACAAAAAATTCAATGGTCTCATTGCAAATCATAGTAATAATAGTGGCTGACAATCTCACATTGATTGAGTTCAAATTTGGGAGTGTACCAATGCATCTCCGACTAAGTCCTAGGATGTGCACACATGATAGATTACGAATCCAAGTTGATCAATAGAGATTTGAAGAGTCTACCATAATTTATAGGGCAGTCTTGAATTATGTAAAAGTATCTAGGGTACCCACTTAATGAAAATGTAGAATCGTGCAAGTATTGTTGAATAATATAGATGAGTATAGGAAAATGATGATGATGATCATCATCAAAGCCTCATCCCAATTATGTTGGGGTCCGCTACACGAATTACGTTTCTCCATTCCTATCCATCATAATTCAAATCTTCAGATAACTTACACTTCTTCGTATTTATTTTAACTATCTTCATCCATGTCCTCTTTGGACCCCTTCTCTTTGGTGGGCCAATGACCTTCATGGCCAAATTTTTCCTTACCGGTGCCGTTACCGGCCTACATTGGACATGTCCAAACCATCTCAAACAGGTTTCTCTAATTTTATCCAATATTGTCGCTACCTCTAAATGCTCTCGAAAGTGCTCATTTCTAATTTGATTCTTTCTAGTTTTACCACACATCCTCTTCAAGATTCTCATCTTTGCTACATTCATTTTTGTGCATATGCTGCTTCTTGATTGGCCAACATTATGCTCAATAAGTCGTAGCTAGTCTAATCGTTGTCCTATAAATTTCTTCCTTTAATCTTATTGGTATTTGTCGGTCATAAAGCACTCCAAAAGTAAGTCTTTTTTTCAATCATCCTGCTTTTATCCTATGTTCGACATCTTCATAAATCTCCCCATCTTTACTAATTATACAACTAAGGTAATGGAAAGAATCGCTTTGTGGTATCTCATGGTCTTCAATTTTCACAATAGTTTTAGATCTTTCTATATGCCCATTGAAGTTACAATTTATATATTCGGTCTTTGTACTACTTATTTTGAAGCCTTTGATTTTTAAAGCCTCCCGTTATCTCTCGAGTTTTGCATTTACACCATCTCTTGATTCATTTACCAACAATATATCACCTGTAAATAACATACACCAAGGTAACTTTTCTTGAATATGAGCAGTTAACTCATACATAATCAGTGCAAAGAGATAAGGCCTTAGGGCTGACCCCTGATGCAAACCTATAGTCAATGGAGACTCTCCTATCTCTCCACAAGTATTCTCACACTTGTTACTACCCCTTCATACATGTCTTTAATAATTTCAATATAGCTTCTTGAAATATTTTTCTTTTATTTAAAACCCACCAAATTAAATTTCTGGGTATCCTATTGTAGGCCTTTTCTAGATCCATGAAGACCATATGCAGATTTTTCCTAGACGCTAGTTATTTTTCTATTGCCTAAGTGAGAAGATAGCTTCCATCATTGATCTCCATGGCATAAAACCAAATTGATTTTTAGATATCTTGGTCTTCTGTCTAAGTTTTTGTTCCATTACTATCTTCCATAGCTTCATAGTATGATTTATAAGTTTAATCTCATGATAGTTGGTATAGTTTTATATATTTCTCTTATTCTTATATATAGGTACTATAATACTGCTTATCTATTTATCCAGCATTCTCTTTGTCATTAATATGTTATTAAACCAAATCTCCCCAACTTTTTTTATGCATTTCTAAGCCTCAATCGAGATGTCATCTGACCCGCAGTCTTTCCTGTCTTCATTTATTTTGTTTCAATGCTTTCCTTACTTCCACCACACTAATTCTACGAAAGAAAGTATGTTAATGGAGCATCTTCTTTTAATCTTATGTCTCCTAAATAATCTTCATTTAAAAGTATGCTAAAATATTCCCTCCACCTTTCTTTGATATCGTTGTCATTCACTAGAACTTTTTGATCATTGCTCTTAATACATTTGACATGATCTAAGTCCCTACTTTTATTTTTTTCTTATTTTTGCAAGCTTAAAAATATCATTCTCTTGTTCCCAACCTATTATATATGTCATCATATGCTTTGCACTTTGCATCACTTACTACTTTTGTAACTTCTTTCTTTGCCTTCTTTTACATCTCATAGTTTTTCATATTCCTAGTACGTACCTTGCCAAACTTTGTAACATCTCTTCTATAGAATGGCTTCTTGAGCTTCTACACTCCACCACCAGGTTTCTTTATTATAGTGTCATTTTCCTTTCGACACTCCAAACACCTCTTTTGCAGCCTTCCTAATACAGTTAGCCATTTATTTCCACATCGTTATTGTTTCTCCCTCAAAATTTCAATCTCCATCCTCAATAATGTAACCCATAAATATTTTTACTCTTTCTCCTTTCAAATCCCTCCACCTTGTTTTAGGGTATATTTTATTTACTAATCTTTTCCTACTTCTAATGCAAGTATCTAAAACTACTAACCTATGTTGTGTGCTCAAACTCTCTCTTGGAATATCTTTTCAGTCTTTACAAGTTAATCGATCATGTTTTGTAACTAAAAAAAGTCTATCCGGCTCCTACTAGATATGATAAGACTAGAAAACTTTTTAGAGTACAGTCTAAAAGGTTTTTCATCCACTAGAAAAGCAACATGCTAACAAATCGATTAGTTGCATAGAGTAGAACTATTAATAGGGTTTTCTACATTCATTTATAAGAAGCAATTTAGTTGAAGCATTTAGAAAACTTTTTTTTTGTTCTTTTTCCTTGTGTGTGCATGGGCATTGCTGAGGCATTCTATATGTTCAGATGATTGGGTAGATGATGATTAATCAGCATTCCATGCTCGAAGACTCAAGTTATGAGCTTAAATTCTGAGTAATGACATCTCCAATTCTATTCACAAGCTTGAATATGTAGATGAAGAAGAAAACTCTTTGCTTGTGGGTGAGGAGGATGATGATCATGTGTCCATATTTGGAAAAGAATCTATGAAACCAAAGATCATCCGTGTCTATAAAAATTACTTGTATTGTCATAAAATAACTGACAAAATGCCCCGTGCTAAGCACGGGCAATAGAAGTCATAGAAAAATATAACATCATTTTATGATATAAATAAAAATAATAATTTTGATATAATATGTTTATATTATATAAAATCTAAAATAGAAATATCTTTCAAAAAAATAAAAAAATTACAAGCTTCAAATTATAATCACGGATAGGAAGGATGCTATGTCTTTTGTCTCAATCACGAAAGACGAAATAATATGCTTTCTTAAAAATCACACAATTTAAATTCTAAATAAATAATCAATATAAAAACTTTTAAAAACTTATACGAAACTTGAAATATGATATTTTTTTTATAAATTTTATTGAGATGGATAAAGTTTAGAAGAAGTTTAATAAATGCTAATTTCCTATTAGAGGCAAGTTTGGTAGTGAAATGATTGGGTCTACGGTAGGCATGGGTTTTTAGACTTTGACCCAAGCCGAGCTTAGGTTTTATCATACTTGGGTTATCAGAAAGACATCAAAGAACAATTTTTCCAACTTCATCCATCTATGATCTCTTTTCGTGTGCAGAAGGGGAGGGGGGGGGGGGGGGGTGGATTTCTTATTTGTTATCTTTTAATTTTAATGCTACGATCCTTTTACCAAGGAAAAAGAAAAGAATAAAAATAAACGAAAAGGAGATCTATTAAGTGTTGGGTATTAGCCACCCTAAGCGTAAGGGTCATTGTTGTAGATATCATTAGCAAATATAACATTAAATTATTATAATTTTAAAGAGCAATTTATTGTTGCTACTATGTGATATTAGTTTATTGGTGCTATGTGTGAACTTGTAATCACATATGGAATTTCCCAACTGCTTTGCCAAAACTATTCAGAGCTCCGAGCTAAGAATCATCAAAATGGGTACACATTATATAAGCTAGGGATTTTTACCTAAAAAGTGTCCATATACTCATATACGGCGGATTTAATCAGAAATATATGCAAATGCCCATTTTGGTGTTCGTACGTCATTTTCGGACAATAATACCCTCCCCTGTTTCGAACGACATCGTCATCTACATCCTTGTTTCATTCACCCATACCGTTCCTTATCTTTTCTTCCCAAAAATTTTTCCTCTCTTTGATGGAGATGAGCAACAGGAGACTTGTGCAAACGGAATTTTATCTCCTCACATTCTTTCAACCTTCTCCAATCTACCCACTTTTCTCTCTGCAAATTCTTTAATCACTTTCCATCTTATATGAAACTGAGAGGCTTCTACTTTTCCTATCTTCGGTCTTCTCTTTTTCCTCTTTCATAGATTACAGAAAGAAGTGGAGGGGGCTTTTTTGATTGGAAGATAGCAGATATGAGGAGGCTTTATTTGATAATTCTGGAGGGAAAGATCTACTACAGTTGCAAGCACTGCCAGACCCATCTCGGGCTCTACGAGGACATCGTCTCCAAGGTATCTATCTCCATATTTGATTAAATCTTGCTTTGCTTTGTAGCTCCAATCCCAAGCTTCAACTTCGGATATGTATCTGTCTGATCAGATGTATATTTGGGGAAGCACACGTTGTAAAACAATGAAAAAAAAATTCCATAAAACCCAAACCTCTGATTCCTTTAAACCCCATGAGTTGTTAAAGGGTTGGGTTTTTGAGGTGCTGTCTTGGTTTGGTCTTGGTTAGTATATTGTGCAATGACCCAAATGAACAAAATGGGATTTTTGTGGATATAATGTGGAAAATGTCTTATGGAAATTGTGTTTGGGGAGATTCAAAGAACATGTTTGATGGTTTAGGGCCTGTTTAATTACCAGAATTCGTGGGTTTCGATTCATGTTTGGAGGAATTCCAAATTTTACTATGATAGTGTTCCCAAATGCTTCTGCACAAAGTAGCACTTGGAATTTCAAAATTTTGGGGAATTTGAGGTGGTGGCTAAAAAAAAGAAAAATATATTTTTTACACAACTAAAATGAGGTGGCATTTGGAATTTTCATGATCAAATTGGAAATTTGGAGGGATTTGGAGGACATGGCACTAACTCCTTTTTTGGAGTTCTTGACAAGAGGTCTCATTAGAAATGTTCCTTGTAGAAGAGATCATAATTAAGGAAAACCATTATATGCATAAACTGAGTGCCGTATTCTGGTCAAGGCATTGAATGCTCTGCACTCAGAATCAGTTATCCTTTCTATTGTGTCATTCATAGGAGAAAGTTCTCACTGTTGGACACTTGGACCAATCTTAGCAATTCAATGGAAGCCCACAAATAGATGGTAGAGAATTTTGTTCTCATTGTTGGACCAATCTTAGCAATTCAATGGAAGCCCACAAAAAGATGGTAGAAAATTTTGTTGGCACTTGGCAGTGGTTGCGCTGAATCATGAATGAGTAGAGGTTGACCATTGGATGGGAATGATCATCCAGCCTATACAATTCGCAGTTTGTGCCCAGTGCTCCATCCAGACTATACTGAGGTTAGCTTAGATCTCCTTGACAGTGGAAGGTGGAAGTTGAAAAAGAGATCAGTCCTTTTTGGCTTTGGGTTTCTAGGTAAAGCATATCAATATTTCTCAGCCGAAGATGAATGACATGGTTATTTGAACTATCTAGTTGGCTAGGCCATGAACATGAAAAAAAGAAGAAGAAAAAAAGATCTGATATATTGCTAAAGAAAAATGTTCTTTGACATCGGAGGTGACCTTTTGACTTACTTGATTTGAAATTATTTTGAAGGAGCAAGGACTGGATGATCTTTCTCAGTTCTCACACTGACTATTCGAGCTCTTGTAACTTTGTATTTTTCTGCCTTTTTTTTTTCCACTATATGCAGAATTGCATTCTGTAATAGTATAGTCTCATTGATATGATCAAGGTTTTGCATTATATATCTTTTGGTACCTGAAATAGGAAGAGAGTTAGGATGGAAATATTTTTAGTAGGACGTTACCAACTTGTGAATATAAAGCTTCATTATAACAATAGAAGGATCCCCTCCAAAGCCAATGATCAGCCTTGCTGTTGACCAAACAAGGAACATAAATATCTTAATCTCTTCAATCCATTCATAGATCTCCATGAATACGCCATCTCTTTGGAGACCCATTTAATAGCAGCAGCTGAGTCTCCTTCAACAATGAAATCTCAGATTTCAGAAATGTAGCCAAACAGGTTCCCTACAAAAATACGAACAGCAACAACTTTGTGAATTTTACAACTTGCATAACCAACTTAGAACATATTCATGACAGAATTTACAATGAGTGTATCTAGATGATATTATTTATACCTGAAATTCTTTGTAATTAGTAGGTATAGAGTTCAAAGCCCAAATGAATCTTAGTTCTTTGGCTTTAAGGTGTGGTGAAGGGATGCAAATCCATATAAAAGCAGTCCATTGTTTTTTAAGGTTGGAATTATCATATGATACATGTAAACAATCTTATATGGAAAAGTTTTATTACTCTTGCACAATAATGATTGATAGAAAAAAGAAAAAAGAAAAAAGAAAAGAGAGGGATAGGAGTTCTGCTAATCTTATTTGTACCTCCATTACTCCATATTCTTACACCTTAGTCTCATTAGGTAATCCCCATTCCTTCAACAATATGATTGTATCCCAAAATCAAGCCACCCACTAGGACATCAATACCACTAATTTCAACAATGAATTTGAAACGCTAATAATCTTTATAATCATCTATTTCACTTCTACAATCCAGCACTGTCAATCAGCGTAGTAGTGTAAAATCACATGCCTAACATTATACTAAATTGATTTCCTACTCATACGAACTTGAATTTTGCGCGCGACATTGTTTTTTGATAACAATATCGTTACCATCATTTATAGTTTCTTCATTTATTTTTTATGTCCAATAAGAAAAGAAGAGAGTTTATATTGAGATTCTTAAACAATAAGAAAGACTCACTATTCCACTCAAAGAATAGTTTTCAAAATTTAAACATAACGATATCGTTATAATTATTTATAGGTTCTTTGCCCATGTTTGTTCTCCAACAATAAAATGACAAAGACTTGATAATGGGGTGCATAAAACTCTTTATCTTACCTGATCTTAAAATGAAGGAAAGATCTCATCTACTTTGGGTACATAACAATATCAAATTACATGAACACAATGAGTTTGAGTCAGTTTTGATTCTGTCATTTATCGCCATATGTATGTCTGATAAATTTTCTATAAATGTGCAGAGGTGACTATGGTATATTCGTGATTGCATTTGTCGATATCTTGCTTATGTGTCAACCGTTGACCTTCACAGATGCAAGCATATGGTACTACCAGGCAAAAGATTGTCGTAGACATTTATGCTAGGCAATGGAAACTCGATGGCTACAAAGTATCGGAGTCTGAAGAGCACTTGTTTTCGTGAAAACAAATGTGCGAGAGGATACTCCCTTTTTTCCACATGAATGTACACACTGAGATTTAGTGTTATGAAGTTAATGTAACAGTTACATTGTAGAGAGGCTGTAAACATTTTGGATTGGAAAGAAATGAATGGAATGCAATGTAATGATATGTTGAGTCAATTGAAAGAAGTTCATCGACAAATATGTTGTTGACCGAAAGGTCCATCGACAAGTATACTTCAACACAAATACGATTATAGTAGGGCTTAGCTTTGCAACCATGGCTATAAGCCTCTTCTCCTTTTAAGCTGTGAACCAAGTTGTTTTAGGGCGTGAAAATATATAAAGCGTTTATGCTCATTCATATTTTTTGCCCGTGAAATCACTAAGTTTTGAAAAAATAAAAAAGAAAATAGTTTGGTGTCAAACCAAGACGTAGAAGTCCTAAACAGGCCTCATATTAAATCTCTAAGTACAAATAAGACCACATGGATCGTGTGGTGAAAATAAAACCTTTGTTGCTTCTATTTCAGTTTTTCAATTTGTTTAATGCAATGAACCAAAGCATTAGATATCACTAATCTGGATGCCATCTCTCACCAACCATAAAAAACATGACTAAGAAACAAAAAAATAGGGGATAAATCAGCGTATTAAGGTAAAATCATATGCCCAACATTATATGAACTTGAATTCCTACTAATACGAACTTGAATTTTGTGCCCGATATTGTTTTTTATAACGATATCGTTACCATCATTTATAGTTTCTTCAACCATTTTTTTATGTCCAACAAGAAAATAATGGTGACTTTAAATTGAGATGCATAAACAATAAGAAAGACTCACGATTTCACTCAAAATCTAGTTTTCAAAAAATTCTGATAACGATATCGTTACAATTATTAATAGGTTCTTCGCCCATTTTGTCTCCAACAACAAAATGACAATGTCTTTATAATGAGGTGCATAAACAATGAGTATGGCTCACGGATTTCCAATCTTGATGTTCCAGGATTTCCAATCTACAAATCCCAGAGCGCCCGAAGGTTTGAACCCTCATTGTGAGGGTTCGAACCTTCACCTGACTGCATTCCTAGGCCAAATCCCAGAGAGCCCGAAGGTTCGAACCCTCGTTGTCAGGGTTCGAACCTTCACCTGACTGCATTCCTAGGCCAAATCCCAGAGAGTCCGAAGATTCGAACCCTCACTGTGAGGGTTCGAACCTTCACCTGACTGCCTTCCTTGGCCAAATTTCTAAGAAACCGAAGGTTCGAACCCTTGTAATCAGATCTGCCCTGCCGAATAGATCGGACATAGAACATATTGTAATCTTTAAATATCCCTAATAGGGACATCAAAGGTGATATTGTGACAGAAAAAAAAACTCTAAATTTGTAATATAATGCACTTATATTATGAATCTGCCTACTTGAAATCTCTTTGAGCATCCCCAATAGGGACATCGAAGCCATCAGGTTTATATCCTCATCATGGAACGAACATAAGCCATCAGGTCTCTATATAAGAAAGCTACTAAAAAGCTCCATTCATTAAGGCCCCTACACTTAAAAAAAGCTCCATTCATTAAGGCCCCCTTTTCAACTCTTGATTAAGAAAGATAGGAAGGAGGTCAACTAAGTCATCAATATGCAAGTCTTATACCAAGCTTATTTGATTCGTTAAAAGAGAAAACTAACTGAATCTGCTTTAGGAACTGAAAACTGACAATAATTGCAAGCGCCTAAATCTTCACATGGTGAACATAGTAAAGAACCAAAATCTTCAATAATTGCAGATAGGATGATCTATAGATGGTTTTTAGGGGGGGGGGGGGGGGGGGGGGGGGATCTTGTAGAACTTGAATTCCTACTCAAACGAACTTGAATTTTGTGCCCGACATTGTTTTTTGATAACGATATCGTTACCAACATTTATAGTTTCTTCATCCATTTTTTGTATCCAACAAAAAAATAATGGTGAATTTATATTGAGATGCATAAACAATAAGAAAGACTCACGATTTTACTCAAAATCTAGTTTTCAAAATTTTCTGATAACGATATCGTTACCATTATTTATAGATTCTTCATCCATTTTTTTTTGTCGAACAACCAAATGACAATGAATTTATATTGAGAACCATAAAGGTTCAAACCCTAAACAGGGGTACTCGGACATGTTTTCAAGAAAACAGCAGATCTGAACTCACTTGGTTGAAAAAGTGCACGAGTTCAAAACTATCCAAACGCGATTGTTCGTCCAAAAAAATGTAGATTTAGAGTGTGCCATATGGTCTTTGAAACCCCAAAATTTCAACCAGAAACTCCATCGGAAAGTGGGCTAACCAACCCCCTAAACAAGGGTACTCGACAAGCTTTAAAAAAATGCAGTGTTGGCGAATCCCAAAGGTTCGAAGTAAGGGTTCGAACCTTTGCTTCGTAACCCTTCTGGGCCAAATACCAGAGACCACTAAGGTTCGAACCCTTACTGTAAGGGGTCGAACCTTTGGGATTCGCCAACACTGCATTTTTCTTTATAGCTTGTCGAGTACCCCAGTTTAGGGGGCTGGTTAGTCCACTTCCCGATGGAGTTTATGGTTGAAATTTTGGGGTTTCAAAAACCATATGGCACACTCTAAATCTGCATTTTTTTGGACGGAAACAATCGCGTTTGGTTAGTTTTGCAGTCGCGCACTTTTTCAACCAAGTGGGTTCAGATCTGCTGTTTTTTTTTAAAACATGTCCGAGTACCCCTATTTAGGGGGCTGGTTAGTCCACTTCCCGATGGAGTTTCTGGCTAAATTTTTGGGGTTTCAAAGACCATATGACACACTCTAAATCTGCATTTTTTTGGACGGAAACAATCGCGTTTGGATAATTTTACACTCGCGCACTTTTTCAACCAAGTGGGTTCAGATCTGCTAAATGGCTAAATGACTATATATGAATTCTGTTTCTCTATTTACAAGTAACCAAGAATTAAGTTCATGGCATGATATGATATGATATGATTTTAAGCTCATATTTTAAGTTCATAATTTCACCTATCAACCAACCCCTTACATAGTAGTAGTACCCCATTATAAAGTCATTGTCATTTTTCTCCTTTCTCATTGTTTATGCACCCCATTATAAAGTCATTGTCATTTTGTTGTTGGAGACAAAAAATGAGGGAAGAACATATAAAAAATTGTAATGATATCGTTATTGGAATATAACCTCCATGAGCCTTTTTCCTTGTTTATGTATCTCAATATATAGTCAGGGCCATTCTCGTTGCCGAACGACAAAAAGTAAAAAAAAAAAAGTCTAAAGGTTTGTAACGATATCGTTATAAAAAAAAAATCTAGAAACCACTAATCTCTGCAACTCAATTGCTCCACAAACATCAATTTCAGTACAAGGCATTGAAAAACTGATTCGGGATAAAGAACAAAATCAGAACAGGCTTTTCTACATGACAAATGTGTTGGAAACATGGAGTTAAAGAGGGTAAACTCAAATGGCCTTTATTTCATTTCAAATTGTTAGATAATATGCTTACAAAATTATGGAATGTTTGGAACCCAATAATTATTCTAGCACACAAGGGTCATACACCCTTTACAAGTAGATTGGCTTCAAATAGAGAGCAATTCCTCCCTCATACAAAGTATACCCGATAAGGACTGCTTGATCTGCTTCCATATGTCGCCTCCCGTGGAAGTAGATTTACAAGTTCCAAACATGAATGAATCTCTGCGTGCAAACTTAACTTGCTGTGCTATTCTTCACTAGGAACTAATCCAGGAGAAGACCTGTTCATGGCTTTTACAGAGTGGAACCAAGAGAACCTAACAGTGTCTTGCACTTCATATGCATCTTACTAGTTCTGCTATAGCACACTTGAGTTTCCTCATTCTACTATGTGCCACCAGACTAAAAGGTAAAAATGACACTGCTAATCAGAGACATTCATGTCCCGAAGGAGACTTTGCTGCAAAGGGAGCTCTTGCACATAAAAGCAAAATAACCCATCTGAGAATTTAGTAAAAGAAGAACATAACCAACACTAAATCTTCCACTATGTTTCAAAAATAGGAAAGAGGTTCTTCAATTGTGCATATGAGTGCACGTCTACTATGTATATATAGTCATTATTTCATGTTGCCATCCCGAATGTGCCCATACTAATAGAAGATGGCCATGGAAATCGGAAAGATCTCTATTCGAAAAGAAAATAACAAGTTATAATCCTAGTACATCATCGCCTTTGCTATTTACAATAGCATTGAGGAAAAGAATTTCCATTGTCGTCGATATCTATTTGTGGGCTATTGGGTGGGCCACAATTGTCACACCCTTTGTGATGAGAAAAGGCAATCACATCATCGTATTATCACGTTTTAAATGCTTCAGAAGCTTCAATGTCCCAATCTCCCTCTTTATCTAACACCATCATCAACTCATCCACCCAAAACTCACACCCACACACACAAACAGAGAGAGAGATATATCTTAAAGGAAATTTGAAATAGAGACTAAGAGGCAAAACCAAAACATGAAAAAAGAGTTACCTCGTATAGTCTCACGACGTGCAGGCCCTTAAGAAGCTTTAGATGTACTGATCTCCTCCTTTATCTGCAAATGCAACACCATCAACTACTCTCATCAACCAATTACTCTCCAAGAGATTACCATAATTTAACAAACCAAGAACAGATATTTGCAAGCAAAATCTCTCCATGAGAATATAAAAATCACAAAAACCAAATGAAGAAGAAGAAAAATAAAAAAAAACACATTTCTCAACTGCTAACAATCTTCAACCATAATTTCTAATACATGGGCCCGTTTGGTAACTTGACTAGTAAAGTCAAGTAAAGTTAAGTCATCCTAAACATCACATCAAAAGCACTTTTTCTCAAAACTCCCTCCAACTTTTCCAACAAAAAGTCAAAAAGTAACCACATTTATTAACTAAAAGACAAAAAAACCTCATTTCCCATATCAAAAGTCAACAATATTTCTATACAAACAACTAAAAATAAAATACCATCATAATCCACTACATATTTTATTCATACTTTTCATTTCACTTCACTCCACTTGACTTTAATAGTAAAATGCCAAACGGTAATGATCTTTCCTGCACTTTCCTAAGACCAAACCTCTTTCAATTGGATTTGAAAATGTCCACCCAAACAACTGTGATTAAACAATTAAACACACCCATTCCTCTCAAACCCATATCCAAATTTTAGAACAAGTTAAAGATGAGAATGAAAAAAAGGACACCCAGATTGATTAAGAAGAAGAAAGATAAAAAAACAAAAAACAAAAAAATGGACAGCATAAGCTAAATTCAATGAAAAATCTAATTACATAATTAAATGTTAGACTAAAATTTCCCACATCACATGATTTTGGCAAGAAACCTAAGGTATTTCTTCTGATATGCTGATCATACGTGCTCTGCTCTTTAATTGAGACAACGTGGGAAAGAGCTTTGTGGTTTTTATCTGCTAGTTATTATAGTTAAAAAGACTCCAACTTACTATTAGATGATATATTATGGCATTATTATCACCCGGATGCAAAGCACATTCACACAAAATTACAATGAGGTACACACAGTATAGATGTTATTATTCAAGTTAGATATGACTGAACATCATCAATCTTGGGGGAAAATATGATTCAGCCACCTAAAGTTGAGAAATTTGTCAAACATTCTAGCTATATTGGGAGGGGGCAACAAAGACATCATGATATAAGAACGTCACAAAAATATCTTTCACCCTGCTACCAAGGAGAAAGTGTGCTTATTAAATAAAATCAAAAGGGAAAGAGGAATCACAAACCAATATCTACTCCAATTTAGAGACGATTAGAATTGAGTGAGTATCATTACTATTGTCTTTTAAGAAATAGATAATTAAACCTAAAGCTACAAAATAGCATGCTTTCATAGTAACACATAAAATACAATTAATGGTCACCAATGAGGGGATAAAGGGAAAATCCATTCAAAAGTAGCATAGCAAAAAGGGTCTGAGTGATAATAATCTAAATATGAAAAAATATTCATCTATATTATATTAGATAATTGGCCATAATAAATAAGTCGACTGCTTTTCCAAAATTCACAATAAAAAAAAAGACCCAAAATCTGCAATCCAGCCAGCATTTTTTTCTTACCAAGAATGAATCACAATTCGATACTAGGTAACTGGCATCTTCTAGAAAACAACAAATTATAACCCTGGATCACATTTAGCACCAATCCTCGAGATCTTACAAGTTAATGCACTATCAAGAAAATAAACATTGCTGGTGGAGGATATTGACCAAAACCTTAAATGGGTAAAACACATACATTGAGGAAGATTAAAGGTCAAATGGATAACTAATATATCAATGTACATTCGGGCTGTCCATGGATGAAATAGCAGAGTGTTTTTCCCCCTCGAAGACAAAGATACCTAAACATTTGAGACCCATAAATTACATATGCAAGGACAATATTTTTTACCAAGAAGAAAGGAAAGAAGAGGCTGAAGAGTTCATCCATTAACGAAGACATGTGATTTCTCAATGTAAATCTACAATAACAAAGATAGACTGGAATTCTTTTTTACTTTCAACACCTCTTTTCCACTAGTATAACATCACTTCATTCATGTAATCATAACTCAAAGAGAAAACAGAATAATACATCTAATTAGAACGGAGAAAGAATGCTACACATCAAATTCCCAAAAGACCATTCAAAGCATTCAAAATCACACCAAACAATTGTGAAATGTCACTTACACGCACCAACTTAATATACACTTGTTATATGCTTCATATTTTCGTACCTGGAACAAACACAACCATAGGATAATATGAACAATATGAACAACTTTCATGTCCTCGATGAACTCCTCATCCACTGCGCAACAAATTCGAACGCCGAGGTGCAAAACCCAACAAAAAATACAATCAACTATTAAGAAGTGAAACCCATCTAGAAAACACAAGCAAAGAGAAGATGGTATATTTCTTCACTGTGTTGAAAAATCTAATAAAAATCATTAGAGAAAGAAACGATCTATCAAAAATAAGAGGAATCTCTTTTTCAATCAAACTCACATGGAAATTAGTTAGAGAGAATGAGTTTTTTCGCACCTTGGTAGTGAGTGAGAGAAAAGCAAGAGATCAAGAGGAGCTTCTACAGATCGAGAGAGGTGGGTGGGATATGGCTTTTGTAGAGTTTCTATCTCATACAGAGAAGTAACTTCTGGTTCTAGGATCATGACTGACTCAAAGCCGCAGCAGAGGAATCATCTGATGGGAGAATCAATAACAACGACGGTGATGTCACTAGGGTTTCTGGAGCTGATGAGGAAGAAGACAACCACGATGAAGACTTTTGGGGAAGAACAGGAGAACGAAATCGATTGAGGTATAAGGTATGACGATGTCGTTCGCACAGCATGGGGTAAAAGCGTCTTAAAACGTTGTACGAACACCAAAGTGGGTATATTGATGTATTTCTGTTTAAAATGGGCATATATATGTTTAGAAACACTTTTTTGGTAAAAATCCCTTTAAATTAATATATGTTTGTATGAAATAGCAAAGAGTAAAAGAATTAGATTGACAAGCCTTCTGGCATAAGCACTCATTTTATTCCATTATTTTGTAAGGGTAGAACACTTAAACCTAAGCATATCAACTGTAGAATATACATAAGTACATAACCCAGGAATCCCCTATTATTGACATTGCAGTCTATACCACTACAGCGGCTAAGAAACTCAGGTTCAGTTCATATTTACTGCTTTAGACTGGCACTCTGCTTTTTATATTGCCTTTAGAGTCCCATCAACAAATGGTCAGCAAGTGCAACATTTGTGTGCACAATGCCACAGTCCAACATATTTGTATTCGTATAAACCAACAAATAATCTAGTGTGACAAACTTATAATGAGATGAAGTGTAATGAATGGGCCAACCTATGATCAAGTTCTCCCTAATGCACACCACCCCCATTAATTGACAAACTTGACACCCATCCAACAGTTTGTCACTGTCGGATTGAAATCAGAAAAAGATTATGCTTTCTAGAACTATTAAAGTTAAAGGGACAGAGATCAAGGGGTTGGGATGAGCTAATGGGGTTGATATTTAGCACACTCATAGGTCTCTTTAAGATGTTTCCATCCCCCAACTCCACAATGATTGTCATGGCTCTATGTGAGCCCAAGGTGGGTCCATCACACCCATTCCACCGTAGTCCGTAGCCCATCACAACAGATCAAAACCAGATCTATATGCATGTGTACAGGACCAATAACTAAATTGGATTTATGATACTAAGAGCAACTATATCTGTTATTTTTCTAATTGATACTGTAGTCCGGGACTGCTAAATAATTATACCCACTAGAAATAATCAAAGATTAGAATTAGGCTTGATATTGAGTGTTAAAACAATTCTTAAAAAAGTACAAACAAAGCTTTATGGTGGAAATAAGGTTTATGTTACTTGAATTGGTCCTTAGACCAATCCCTAACAAACCATGAAGACATAAAGTTGTGAATGATTTGATACAAAAATTTCATTATGATAGAGGCCAGTGAACAGAAGTCACTGGTTTGAAATTCATGTGAGCATATGCCAATAGTATGAATAAATATTAAACTGGAACCACATGGGTATATATCTACGTTTTGGGCTCATATGAACCACCATACTCACTCGAACTCAAGTCAAAAGACTTGTATATTAATAAACAAACTGTTTTAGAATCAAACCAAACATAAAGACCCAAATTAGAATTAGAAAAATAATTCATATAGCTTGCTAATATCCATTACATCTAAACATGTAACAAGTAACAAAATTCAAATTGGTACATGTTTTCAAAAGTAAGTCACCTTGATTATAGATCATATAAATCATAAACGGCTACACATGGAGAATCAAGTTTGATGTGAATGTCATGTTCGTTGAATGCATAAAACAGATTTGATACCACAATATAATCACAAATATAGATTTGCAACAAATCAAATGATTGGATTTGTACTAATTCAGTCACTGAAACAAGAAAAGGATGTTAGAGATCAGGCCTTGTGCCATGATTTAACAAATCGATGGATTGGATTAACGCATGGAGTGTCATACCTTTGATTAATGGTCTTGATTGCATTTAGAAAGTCAATGACAATGGGTTTCAGATTGTTTACTTGTACAACGGTGCAAACTCCACAACTAAACTTGTGGTCTTGAAGCAAGTTTGGGACTACTTCAATATAGAGATAGTACTTCGTTTATCATGCATTATAAAATCCGTAATAAGAAATGATGAGCCAGTTAGACACTCTAGTAACAAAAATAAAGAAAAGTAAATAAACTCCATTGAAATGAATAATATCTGTCAAACTTGCGTTTAAGGAGATGGTAAGTCATTTTCCCATCATCTAAGTGGCCCTAGAATCAACCCACGTAAAGGCTAATTTACCATTAGCTCTTTCTGCAGCAAAAATAAATGAATAAATGGATAATGTTCTGGGAAAGAAATTACTTACACACTTCAGAACAAGTAATCTTTAATATCTAGTTGCAGGTGATGTCTTCTTCCAACATAATTAGAATATTACAAATGTGATTGTCAATGAAGTAGAAATTTTGACTTCAAGTCAATTTTATAGATTCGAGAAAGTTATTTTTCTTAAGCTCACAAGATGACAAATGCTTTAGATAAGTAGAAAAATTTGTGTCTTTATAGCGCTTTGGATTCCCTTCGTTGATGAGTTCCGGTGAAGCACAAACCACATTGTTGGTAGGAAGACTGTGCAATGAAGCAACTGATATGCGAGTTTGGGAAGAGTTAACAAGAACCCTGTGCAACACACTTTTGTACCTCCCATTGCTGAATATCTGCCAGTAAATAACTAGATCAACAATCATTTATTTTAGAGGTTTGATCTAATGTAATTTGTTGAATGCATGGAACAAAAAAGTGAGACTTTTAGGTATTTCAATTGAAATATTCTGAAAGTCATTTTATGAAATGGAAACTTTTTCAAAACTTTCTAAAGTTAATTAAACATGTTTGAAGAATGCCAAATTTTCATATGAAACCAAACCACCCACAAACTAAACGAGAGTTGGCTTGAGTATCAATACAAAGAGCAAGTAGAAACTAGAGAAGGAAGAAGAAATTGGAAGAAATTTGGTGGTCATCTCCTTTGGAGGACCCCTCTCTATATACATGATCAATATACATCAATGGAAAGTTTACAGATTATGATTCCCTTAATTGGGTTAATCATATCTATTATAGACATTATACCATCTATCTAAAGTCAATACTGACATGGGTATATACAAAAAGACCAAGAGAAGCTGTGGGCCCAAGGAGGTCCAAAGTCTGGGTTCAACTGATGAAGCCCAAGTTAATATTGAGGGTCGATATGGGTCAACTTGATCAATCAGAAAGTCCTCTCCCCCCATTCACCCCCATACTCTCACTGCTAATATCATTATCCGATCATTTCAAGAATTGTATTTTTATTTCAAGATTAAAAGCAACATAGTTTACATGATTTGAATACAGAGGACAGAAGTATTAGTTAGTCAACATTCGTAAGGGATCTCCATTTCTACAGGGAAGATAAGGGATCAATGCTTGCTGATTAGGGACTTGTGAGAAGGAAAAAAAAAAGATTGAATGATCATCTTTTCTATATGTTATTTTCATGGTTGATTCCTCATCATCATTGAAGCCTTATTCATTCATTTGGGGTTGGGATTGTGAGTTCTACTTTTCATTCAGCCCTATGTGCAACCGTGTTTTTAGTAACTCAACAATCCAAGATCTTTGGAACTTCAAAATACATGTCTAATAATCTAATTGTGCATAGACCTCCAAACCCCTCCCTAAACCACGACCATGATTTGGCACTTCCTTCTCCTCGACACCCATAGTTCAAAAGACAACGAAACTCACCCTCAAAAACTATCAGGCTGAGTCAATTTGGGGACTTGGTCATGTCTTAACAGAGTCAAAAAAATCATTTTAGTATGAATAAATACATAAAGTAAAATTATTAAATAAGTTGTTATCATATTTTCTTCGTGAGTTTTGATCGAGAATGGAGTAAATCAACTGAGTCGTCACCAAGTTTGGGCCAAGTCAATGCCCAGCTCTGCCCAAAACTTGTCACAGGCAAAGTTCTCAACAAGTCCTTGTCTTTTCTGCTAAGTTCGAGTGGCTTTCTTTAGTGTTAATGGCTCTAACTGAGTTTAAGAACTGAAACAAGGCCTAATCTATCGAGAGAAAATAACATAACCTAACCCGAATTGCTCAGTCAAAACCCAAATCCCAATATAAGCAGGTTAGATCAAACAATAAATGGACCCCAGACTAGTTAACTGACGCCAGTACACAAAGCATTTTTCATTTTAAATATGTAATATAACTAGGATAACAAAGGTCAAGTCAAGTCAGAATAATGTTGTCCCTACTCAAATTCATGGGAAGTTCATGGTGGGTCAATGTGGTTTAGGAATGGTAAAGCCAGGTTTGGTTCTCATTTCTAGAATTCAGGTCAAGTTTGGATCTACAAAGAACTACCCACCCGAGTTGCATCCATATATCCAAAATTTTAAAGCATTAATTTGAAGATGTGCGAGACAGGATGGTTATGATGATGATTATATATTTACCAACCTCAAGAAAATCACCGATGTTGACAACAAATGCATTGACAATGGGCTCCACAGGAACCCATTCCCCAAGAAACTGGATTTGGAGACCTGGGATGCCATCCTGGAGTAGAAGAGTGAGGAAGCCATAGTCAGTGTGCGGAGGAGAGCCCAGTGTGAGCTCTGGTTGGGGGCATGGAGGGTAGCAGTTGATAACCATTAGTTGGCTCCCTTCTTCAAATTCTCTTAGAAGAAAATCATCCATTTTTACCAGCCCCAAGCTCTCAATGGTGGCTTTGATAAGCAACATGAACAAAGACTTCATTTGCTTTGCATAAGCTTTCGTCTTTTGCCTGTTGAACACAAGTAAATGCATACATCCGTAGTTAATTTATTGATGAGCAAGCAAGGTTGTTGTTCTATTTGTAAGTTTTAGAGATTACATTTTCATAAATTTGATTTTGTCCTGGTTCATGAAGAATTATATGGATATTTATCGAGTATAATGAATAGAATTAAGAGACTAAAAATAAAATAGGATAAATTCAGATGAATCTTATCTTATCCATGATCTTATCAAATCTTATAAGAATGTATTATAATCCTAAATATCAGCAACCTTTCGAATTTATGATTGATTGATTGATTGATGTGTCCAAGTCCAAGCTCCACATTGATGCTCCAATGTTGAGCTTGAAGGTATTGGAAATTTATATTAAAAACATACTTTTATGTATTAGTATTTGACTGATTTATTTATTAGTATATTTTGTTGTTTCATCTTTATGAGAATTTGTATGGGCAAATGGTTGCATTGTTTAGTATTATGCATGTGTGTCTTTTATTCTAAAGTAGACAAGTTGGTGTGTAGAGTTCAACTTATACACGGAAGACTTGTTTGTTGGTTCTTATAGAATATAAGTAGTTGTTTAGAATCTAGATGGATTTGGACACACCATTGGTACGATTGTAGCATGATGTTTCAGTAGACTTGTCTTGGCTGCGAGAAACGGAATAGTTTCAACTCATTATGCTAGTACGCTTTGTGTGTATTAAACAGGATCGCTTTTGGGTTTATTGTCTTTATACTGACTATATAAGATAATTAACATCCAAATGGTTATTATGAGTGCCTGTACTCTTAATCTCGACATAAATAATATACATAAACATTTAGTGTTTCACATTTTGATTTACAAAGGAGTGAGATCTTTTATGGGTCAATAATCTCAGTAAATTGGATGACTACACTACGTGTATGGTGCATATTAGTTTATTGACGGAATACACCTCCCGAAATAGGGATTGATGATATCCCCATGATGAAGCTTTTAAGTTTTGATAATGTCAAACCCTGCGGTGGACTTTGTGTCCGACATATCAAATAAGTTGAGCGTAAGGTCTCAAACAATTATAAAAATATCAATTAAATATAGATGTCAGTAATTATTTAATCGATGGATATCTGAAATCTTAACATGGGGAGATTAATAAGCATTTAATAACAAGAAGCTCGAAATATTATTTTGAAAATAAAGGATAGGAGTCCAATTATAATTCTCTAGTGGACTGAGTTGTAATTTATGGAACTAGGATTCTAATTTTGGTCGAATAAGGGTTTCCTGTTTCCATAAGAAGCCTATTCATTATTTCCTTTTTAGGGTCCCTATTGTAGCCTATAAATATGCGCTATTGCTCTCTAGGTTAAAACACACAAGAGAAATCTCGTTTTTTAGAGCAAAGAGAATTCGCAGAAGAGGCCCACTCCTCGGTGCGGATTCAAGCATAGAGGAATACAGCAGAAGATCTTGAGATTTTCGAGTTGCTGTAATACCGAGATCAAAATAGAGAGATCTCGCTGGTATGATCTTTAATGATCGTCTAAAGTTATTTTCACATTGATCTGTGTGCAATATCTAGGGATTCTGGCGGCTGCCTTCCAACAGAAGGGTCATAGTAGCCAACCCATGTAGCTTTACACATCAGCTGGACTTATCCAAAAGCTAACATGATCTTTCCATTCCAACGTCATGGCTTTGCCATGCAGTTGTACAACATCATAATACACTTATCCAAAAGCTGACATGATCTTTCTGTGTGGGGATGTTTTCACTAAGCCGAGATCAGAGCTAGTCCTGGTCTTAAGACAGCTTAATCATGCCTCCCCTCGGCCAAGACGGACCGCGGCTAAAGGGTCGCGGCACTCGCCGAGGTGAGCACCCCCGAGGTCAGGTAGCACGGGTCATTGTACACCGACCTTGGCACGGCAGATTTGACAGACGCTGATGGGACTGTTGACAGGACGGATGCGCGTGCTAAGGCGTGCCCTGTGATCCATCATTTCTGACAAAACGGCGTTATACGGTACACATGCGCCCCCAAAGCATGGCTCCAGGCCAGGCCCGATGGGACTTGGCCCAAAAGTCAAACCACCGCCTGGCCCGATAAGATTGGCATTTAATGAGGAATGGGTAGGTGATGCTAGCATTTAATGAAGTGTGGGCTGAGTGGACAAGGCCACTCAAGTGGCAAAGCCCATCATGAGGCTCGTCCACGCAAGACAACCCCATCTCCTATAAATAGCATCTCCATCTCCATTCTAAGGTACGCAACCCATAACGCATACACTTACTCTGCAATTTTCTCTCCATCTCCCTTATTCAGTCCCTGAACTGACTTAAGCATCGGAGAGCCTTGTGCTGCCTACAGCCAGGGTCCTCTGACGTGTTTTCCTCTCTTCCTCTTCAGGTCTAGCCGGAGCCACGTTAATCTTCATCCAAACCACTCAAGACAGGGGTCCCAATCCCTGGTTCAAAGTCCGTAATTTTTAGGCACTTACACTTTCCATTCCAACGTCATGGCTTTGCCATATGCAGTTGTACAACATCATAATACCATTAACCATCTGTTGCAATGTCACAACTTTATAGCATGACAATTGAAAATGTAGAAATAACTATAAATGTCATAGAACAAGCTATATCAAACTCATGAAAATGACTGCTGATTTAACACCTCAATTGTCTATCTATAACTTTGGTTTTTGAGTGAAAAATAAAATGAAATAAATCATTGAAAAAAGAAAGATGAACCGAATAAGTTAGTGTAAAATTAGAAGAGAAAGATCATTCCTTCTCAAGTTTGAGAAAGAGAAAAAGGAGAGCAAGGTTTTTGGGTTTCTTGTTGCTCAAGTTGAAGACAGTCTTCTTTCCTCCACAACCGTACGTCATGATCATCGTTGAAGTAAACAAGTTTGAGAGTGATTTGTGTTAGGGAAGTGAGTTTCGAGTAGGCATAAAAGAGGAAACGTTGTATCTTCCTTATTCGATGTAACACCTTGGGCTATGAGAACATTATACTCTTCTATCTTCATAGTTAATTCTATTGGTGATTTGGGGGGGCGGGGGGGGGGGGGGGGTGGTGGTTGGGTTGGAATTCAAATTGATACGTGGGTCAAGTTTAGGTCAAGATCAACCCAACCTGATCCACTAATCCGGC
This sequence comes from Litsea cubeba, assembly GCA_012931725.1. Classification (NCBI taxonomy): domain Eukaryota; kingdom Viridiplantae; phylum Streptophyta; class Magnoliopsida; order Laurales; family Lauraceae; genus Litsea; species Litsea cubeba. Next base: position 21,453,968 of record CM022951.1, on the reverse strand, counting down.
CCAAACGATGGCGCAGGAATCAGTGACTGCCGGCGAGCAGTTATTGAGGGATCAATTCCCAGATTCAAGACATCACACGATCTGAAGGTCCAGCAGTTACAAAATTGACACGATGCAGGGAAAGTATGAACGTGCACAGGTAATGGGAGAGAATTCAGGAAAAAGGAAGTACTATTTAAAGAGAAAAGAACCAGATGAAGAGGTATGCATAATTCTATCAAAAGACAAAGGATTAATCAACAACGATTGCTTGAGTTTAACTTTATCATCGGAGAATCCTCGGTCGGACCATCCGATCGAGCTCTCACGTTGAATTTCTGTGATTCAGGTAAATTGATTTTATTCAGAAACAAAGGGAGGGCGGAATCTCCATCGACAAGCAGAGTTGATCTGCTCGTCCTCGGATGAAATCAAAATCAGTCCTTACAGTGATGTCATGTGATTTTCCCTTTAGATTGAGGATTTTTCATGTAAAACTTTATGTTAGTGTGCCTTTTAGATTTATGATTATGTTTTGGCATTTTAACTATTATTTATTTTAGTGCGTCTTGATTTATACATTGTGAAGGGTCCTCTTCATAACAACATATAAAGTTCTAAATAGAAATTGCTTGTATCCAAACTCTTATGGCCTATTTGTTTGGATGAAATTGAATACTAGGAATTCATGGTCAAATTAGATCCAATAGTATTATTAAAGAGGTGAGGGGTGAAGGATATAAGGTGGAGATGCTGATGGGGCTTTGACTTTCCTAGGATTTGACAAACTGGGGGTGATAATTTGGGCATTGATTTTCCATCTCTTGTAGATTTTTTTTTCCATTGAGAGATTATTTGACAGTCACTTTTGGATATATGATTTTGTTTCTTCAATCTTAACAACTTTTAGAAATAGAATTCGTAGAATTTCAATAACATGAAACAAACAAACCCTTAAATAAAAACCCTGGAGTTCAAAACATAGTTTGAAATCCCCACTTTACTTGGTTGAAACCTTTTCAAAATACTAGATGGGTCAACTTGATGACTAAACTAAGTTGTCTGTCACGTTTGCATAGCGCCATGGAAAGCCGGATCCGCAGAGAAGCTTTTTTGCATTCCATGGAAAACCAAGTCCCCACCCAACGTTTGCTTTAATATGGTACTAAAAAGCATTTCCACTTTCCACCCTTTTTCCATGGAAAAGTGGTCACACATGGGCCTGTTTGGTAATTTTACATATAAAATAAAGTGTAGTAAAGCATCAAATCAAGAGAGAATAAAATATAATGGGGTTGTGATGATATTTTATTTTTAATTATTTGGTATGTAATCTTTTTGACTTTTTTAATAAAAAAGTGAAGCTTTTTTGTCTTTTAGTGGAGAAAAGATGTTTTTTTTTACTTTTTTTTTTTTAAAAGATTGAGGGAATTTTGAATTAAAGTGCTACTGACGTGACCCCTTGTCTGAAAAATAGAGGGTTTACTTGACATTTACTAATCTAGTTAGTAAAGTGCCAAACGTACATGAACAAGCTAAGCCTTTAACTAAGTCCCCCTTGACTCAAAATTCACAAAGTTGAGATGAGTTAGCTAATCTCGAGTTTATGAGTTTTAAAACCTATATCATCTATGAAGTGGATTTCTTACCTGAAGTAGCCAGGAGAAGAAGGCCACTGAGGAACGAAATTCTCCAGCGGTTGACAATTTAGCTTAAGGAAATCCCTCCAACAGAAAGAATCATCTTTGTTTTGGTTAGAGCTGGTTCCATATCTAACAGGTGCAGACATGTCCCCTGACATGTACTTTGCTCTTTCCTCCAAAGGAAGTTCGAAAAATTGTCGACTTACATCAATCATGTCATGTATAACATCACAAGGAACACCATGGTTTATCACCTGTACCCATCAAGGTTGGATAAAATTTTAGAATCAAACTAATATCATATCAAAAAATAAGTCAGAATTGAGTAACTCATTAATATGTTCCAGCTAGAACTTTTAAATGTTATTATTGAATAGGCATATCCAAATAAAACATTTGAGGAATGTATAAATCAAAACATTTGAGAAACTTTTATGTAACAGTTATCATGTGAAAAAAATAATGCAAATGTCAGTTCATTTAACAAAATTTACATACATGGGTGAAAAATGATGGGTAGAGGGTCAATTTTTGTCGAAATTTTTTCACACCTCTACCCCTAAAAAAAAAAAAAAACTCTTTCCTGTTTTGTGGGTTCCAATTCATAATTCAAACCGATCATAGTGGATATTAAGAATAAGAAACATGTGAAAAATGCAAAAACAGCCTAATCTTATTTTTCTAATGTTTCTGCATTCTTGTGGTCCCCAATTCATGATCTGAATCAAATTTTAAAAAATATGGGAAAAAGCCTAATGCCAACCTTCTGATTTTCGACACTCTTGTTGGCCCTACCAATTCATGAACCATATTTTCCTGTTCTTCAATTCCTACTCTTTTTTGAGACTACCAATTAAAATAAAATTAAAAAGACTTTACCTTTCAAAAATGAAAATCTTGGAAATTAACCAAGGGAAAAATGGAAGAAGTCATTTTTATTTTCCATGAAAAAAAGTGTGCCCCACAGAACATACAATTCATAGTCTTGCTGTATTTTTTACTCTTCACTAGTTTAATCTTGTAAAAGAAACAGAAGAAGCTTGGAGATGAGTTTTTTACCTGAAAGAAGCCATGCTCTTCACAAGCTTTTGCTATGGATTCAAGGCCATGAGACCTGTTAGAAGTTTGTAAAAGGGAAAGATCTATGATGGGTAAGTTCATGGTGAGGCCTGTTGACATTGACACTCCATTTGTACTGGGTCTATCAGAAGCTGGAAATATGTACTTTTCTGGGAGCCTGCTCACTCCACTCTCCCATAAATACTTCACTCCTTTCATACAAGCCTTCTCCGTTGACTCTTCTTCCCTCTTCGCCATCTCCGTTTCTCACACACGCTGCACAAAAGGAAGTAGACCCGATCGGAATAGCCATGTAAAACTATGTCAATGACTCAATATATTGCGCAATTATTTCTTATAGGAAGAAGTATATTATATCAATATTTTTAAATAATTCGGCATTGATTGGGGCCAAGTCCAGGCCTTTAATAGTCTCATGTTGGAGAATCCGGACTTTATGACCCAAATACGAGAGTAGGATTGTAAATGGATATGCGATTTTTCGATTACTTGAAAGTTTTGATCCGAAAAAATCGGACCTTAAACTTATTTTAGGTTGCGATTCATAAACTGGTCAGGGTCTGAAACCCAATTTACGTTTCAATTGATGAACGGGTCCGATTCTAGGGTCATATAGGTTCAGATCCGTGGAATCCGGACCCAACATATGAGTCTTTAATGTTACAAATTATGTTTGAAAATTAACTTTTTTGGGATATTTTTATGTATGATATTGGACCTAGTAGATTTGATGCATTTATATAAGTTGAATGATATCTTATATTAAGAAAAATAACATTGAAGAAAAGTTAGAAATGATTTTGAAACTATATTTCAGTCCTTTAGGTAGACTCGGATTCGAGTTTTTTATTGGAACTAAGTTTGGAACTAACAAAATAGATTTCGATTTTTTGGAACCGTTATTTAGAAACGGGTCCAGAAACGAATTCAATATGGTTTCGACGTGTAATCGTCCCATTTCCAACCCTACATGAGAGCCCAAGTTAGATATGAATCTAGGTCTGAGTACACAATGAACCTCACCCAAGCCCAACCCATCTCACCCAAGCCAAGCCCAACCCATCTCACCCAAGCCAAGCCCAACCCATTTTCATTCCTAACTAGGGCTACAACGAGTTGAGCCAACTCGAGCTCAACCAGGTTTGACTCGGCACGAGCTTGCCTCATCAGCCCTTCTTAAATTCTCCCCTCTCTCTCTCTCTCTCTGAACATTCAAACATCGCAAGGAAATGACAACCAGCTTTTCTCCCACCTTCTTCTCACCCCAGAACCTTTTCTCCACAGTAAGTCTCCTTCTTCTTCTTCGTTGATTTCATTTCAAAAGGGTCTGATACATTCATCTACTCACTAGCAATTTGCAATCCTTGGGTTCTGTTTCAGAATCGCAGTGGAACGAAAAGGGTCTTGAAATCATCTAGAAGACATTCACAACTCGGTAAGATTTTCACCATCAGAGCAGGACCCAAGAAGATTTCTTTCGATATGGATTGCAGAAAGTCATTGCAAGCTGGAATTGATAAGCTTGCTGATGCTGTCTCAGTCACTTTAGGACCCAAAGGTATAATGGGGTAGCTGTTTTTGGATTGTACTCACCATATTTATTCTTCTTTCGACTTCGTATTGTAATGGGGTACTTGTTATTCTTCTTCATTTTTTCTATTGATGTATCGGTATGATATTAGATTCTTTGGTTTTAATGGTTGTGCTTTATTGGGTATGTGTTATTTTTCTTCATTGTTTTCCTATTATGAATGTGTATGTGATTAGATTCTTAAATTAGTAGCTCTTCTTGGATTTTGTTCATCCTTTTATGCTTCTTTGGATTCCTATTATATTAGGTACATGTTGATCTTCTTCTTCAAATTGCAAAATCACAAAGAGGCACATTATTTGAATGAAGTTACAATATAATGGAGAGAAAAACATGTAAATAGTTTGAAACTAGCATAGAACCAATGGTCTTCTTTGTTCTTTAATAAGAACTTGCCCCATTTTGGAATGAAGTTGTTCCTCATTAAGCAAAGTAGCAAATCTTCTAGTGGACCTGGAAGGTCCTGAAAAATCCATAGAATGTGACCATTGCTTGCATAGTCACATCTCACAAAAATATGATCAATGGGTTCTCAGGGTTCTCATTCTTTGCAACAACAAACAAAAGGGGGAGCGATAGCAGGCACTGTAGTTTTATGCTGTAAATTATCCATTGTAAGAATCTTTGTTGGTTTGGCCGACCAACAAAATCCTTCAACTCAACTGGGCACCAAACCATATCACGAACAGAAGAATATGGGAGGATCCTACAAAGAAGATGTCTTTGAAATCCTTAGTAAAGACTTAGTAAAAAATTTCCCTTAGGAATCTTACTTTCAAATTCTCTTCTCTCGCTTTCCACTGCAAGGATAAACATTTTCAACAATACACGTAAGGGGCTCAAACCCAGTCTCCAACTTGGATAAAAGACCTCCTTTTAGTAAGAACCCCCACACCTCCCCCACAATCCCCACCACCAAAAAACAAAAAAAAAAAAAAAAAAAAAAAGAAAAAAGAAAAAATCACATTGCTGATTGAAAAAAAAAAAACCATATCTTCGAGACACTGCTGCATGCAGCTTAGGAAATTTTGATAGTTCGGACTTATCCAGTTATCCCCAAACTAAACATCTTCCTGAATATATTAACCCTCTCAGATTGATTAAGGGCTACTTTTATTATATGAGAGTGGATTTTATGCATTAGAATTTCAACATTAGTTTGAAATTAGCAAGCTTTTCCCATATGAATAAAGTTGATTTTATATTGGATTTGCAGGACGTAATGTCGTTCTTGATGAACCTGGAATACCAAAAGTAATTAATGATGGGGTGACAATAGCTCGGGCCATTGAGCTTTCAGATTCCATTGAGAATGCTGGAGCAATGCTCATTCAAGAGGTCATTATTGCTCTATTGTTCTTTATTTTTATTTCTGTAGTGTGCTTACTTTTCTGCTCCTTACTGCAAGGCACTTCAAGGGGCTTTTAGATCTGGTGAAGAAGGGAAGGAGAATCTGCATATCACTTATCTGGATTGTCATTTTTAGGAGAAAAGTAGTTGTGCTCTGACATGGATTTAGCAAAGTAGTAGGGAAATGGGTTTCTTCTCAAAGGGATGGTGAAGGCACCCTCTGCTAAAACCAAAAACTTCACTATAAAAGGTGGCATATAATTAATGAAAAATTTAACATTTCCTTGAGAAAGGCATCGATAGGGTATTTTTAAGAAAGGTATTTATATGTTTTTTTTTTTTTTTGTTTCTCCTTTAGGACTTTACTAGTAAACCCCAAACATGGTGGGGAATCATTACTAGTGAGGACTGGTGAGCAGATGGGGATTCTCCCCACCAGATTTCCCTGCCTAGTAGGAAATCACTACCTTGTCACTTTCTCCTCATCCAAACAACCCTTATAGATTTGTCTTCTCAAGAAAGTGCCAGACACAAATTTGACACTGCTGCTAGGAAAAGTATTTTGGTTTATCTGCCTTTTTTTTTATTTAAATTTTGCCTTTCAGTTTAATTTATGTGAAGATTCTCTCTCTCTCTCTCTCTCCTCTCTCTCTCCTCTCTCTCTCACATTTATGCAGTTTCTCTTAGAACCATGCAAGCTGTGTCATGTTGCTACTCTTAATGCAGTCATATGTGCTACCTTGGCACATGTACTACATACATCTAAGCCGTTCGGGTAAGGTGCACTCCGATGTGCGGAGGATGAGCTTGCCAAAAACCACCACTTTCCATTCTTCAGTTTGTGCACACATTATGAGATATTTAGACAGTTAAGCTATCTGAAAAATAGGCTTGGCCATTTTTAGGCTGGGTAATCTTTATGGTGAGGCTCACCTTTCCATAACCCAGAAGACCTGTATTTGTAGCAAAAATCATTTTATACTTTCATAAACTTATCAGTACCTAACAATATGATTTTTATCATATGAAGTTTTGCTTGATTTACGCGCAAATGTCAAGTTCAGGAACAGTAGGGTTTATTGGAAAAAATAAATCATCCTTATTTTCATATTGTAACTTTTTTTTTCATCATATAACTAACTGCCTAATAAAAGAAAATAATGGTCCATGGTCCCACTGCCCGTTTGGTAGGTGCTGCTGTCAATCAGCCATGGGAGGAAAAGCTCACTTGTTGGAATTTGTTAACTCTTGGCCACCAACTTTAACAGGAAAAAATGTTTTACCAATCTGATGATGAACAGCAGTTCTTTCATGGACCCCCCAATTGATGAAAAGTCCAAACCATTGTCCTTGAATGTAGTTCACCAAATGAATTAATGGGAGAAATGCATTCATTTTAGATTTGCACCAAAGCGTTTATTAGATATATTGTGCAGACAAGTATTTTATGGTCTATTTCGTCTTTCTATTTCTGTTCTGATGGGGTCAACAGGGGGCAGCAGTTTTAGAATTTATTATAAGGGATACTGGTATTAACATCCTCATGGTTTTTATTTTATTTTATTTTTTTGTGACAGTCCTGTGGCAGATTCATCCATGTGGGGATTTTGGTTTTCAATATCATTAGGTACCTTGGATCTATGGTGCAACAGGATGGAGGGATTGATACTGATGTAAGTCACAGGATTCAAGCCGGGTGGACCAAATGGAGGAGTGCTTCGGGGGTCTTGTGTGATCGGAAAGTCCCCCTCAAGGTTAAAGGAAAGTATTATAAGGTGGCGGTACGGCCAGCGTTGTTATATGGATCAGAGTGTTGGGCAGTAAAGCATAATCATGTCAAGAAGATGGAAGTTGCGGAGATGAGAATGCTAAGATGGATGTGCGGGATCACAAGGAGAGATAGGATTAGAAATGAGAAGATTAGGGGCATAGTAGGAATAGTACCGATTGGAGATAAAATGAGAGAAAATCGACTGAGATGGTTCGGCCATGTTAGAAGGCGTCCAACAGAGGCACCTGTTAAAAGGTGTGAAAGCATGGAGTTTGCCAAGAGTAGGAGAGGGAGAGGGAGACCCAAGAGAAGTTGGAAAGAAACTATTAAACATGATCTTGCCTACATGGATCTAACGGAGGACATGGCCCTAAACAGATTTGATTGGCGTCGTCAAATCCATATAGCCGACCCCACCTAGTGGGAAAAGGCTTGGTTTGGTTTGGTTTGGTTAATATCATTGAGTGTTGGGTTTCTCAATGTCAAATGTGATTCTAGCAATGTGATCAAATTGGTTTGCGATTCAGCGTGTAGTTGCCTCATGGTTTAGTGTGCTGCAACTTGTGTTTTGACTAATAATTTTTTTTGCTTATCAATAAAAGATAATATTGATTCTCTCATGGACTAATGATATACATTATTGCATTTATTGTGAATGATTGCAATTGTATTGATGAAAAATTTGATAAAACAGAACAAAAGCATGGGAATCTCAAACAGGATGATTCAAAGGAAAAAAAAGCGCCCCCCACTCCTATATCAACAAAGAGTTGAAGGCATCAACTCCATCTGCATCAATGTTAGCACTGCAGAGCACATGACCAATAGAGACTGCAACTGTGGTAGAAACATGGCGAATCTCCTCAATATTACCTAATCCCCATGGGGAAGTAAAAAAACTTGAAGCCCACTTAATCATGCATTATGAATAGCCCTTGATGATAAGGGAAATACCTTTCTCTTACTGTGTCCTTAAGACCCCCATCAAAAGATCTCTTGCTTCAACCTCGTTTACCCCACATGCACCATGAGGGTCCGAGAAGCTAACTTGAACTGAATCCTGAGCACTTCCTTCTGGATTGGATTGCCACCAGGGCTTCCATCATAATTTAACTTGAACAGTTGAACTCCCACCATTGAAAGGTTTAAAATCAGAAAGGTCAGATGCCTTCTGGGGCAGCAGGATTTTGATCAAGATTAATAAAAAGCTAACAGATGGCGACAATCTTATGGGAGCAACATTAGGAAGTGGTAGATGCAAAAAAGAGGTTGGGGGTGGGTAATGAAGTGACCCGGAGACACACATATAAATGGAGTAGACTTGGAAACTGCACCCTTAAACTTTAACAATTTTATAAGTTAAGAGAAAGGGGTAGGCCAAAGAGGATGTGGATGGAGGTGGTAAAAATGGATATGAAGAAGTGTGACTTATCTGAGAATTTGGCTCAAGATAGATCGGAATGGAGAAACAGAATTCGTGTAGCCGACCCCAACATAGTTGGGACAAGGTTTTGATGATGATGATAAATTAAGAGAAGGGTTGTTGGACTCATTGCAGGCATTGAAGAAACAAATGAAAAGAAAATTGAGATGTGAGAGTCAGTTGTAAATTTGGTGCCAAAGTCAGATGACAGCAATGACAGAGAGATTGAGATTCAGTGATGGGTTGGGGTGGTTCTGCTGTAGAGATGAAGGTAGAGACAAGATGGTGGCCGGACAAATGGAGGAAAGGGCTGATCATATCTGATGAGGCTGATTGTCATTGCTGAAACAATAGGCAGGTGGCAGAAACAATACGTAGAGGTGGACCTTTTGTTATAGTTTTATAGATGCAGGACAACTGTGTTAAGTGCCGGCTCCTTGGATATACCAAAGCAGATCTTGACACCTGCAGAATGGTAGAATTCTCATGGAGACTGGAGCCTGGTAGCTGTAATGGCTGGGAGAACAGAGCAGTGCAGCATGGTTCAAGACTGGTACATGTAGTTCAAAATAACAGCTGAATGCTAGTGCACCATGAAGTGGCTAGCAAGATGGATGCTTTTCAGGGGTCGATCAGCAGTAGGTAAATGGGTATACTGACCAGCAGATCGAATTGGAACTGTAATGGCCACAACGATGTGCAGCAGAGTGGAAGATGATAGTCGTTGCTGCTGGTGGATATGGGCAGTGAGTTGTGACTACAACAAGTTGCAAGTAACTCAAGACCAGGGCTGATGGTACTACAGGAGACAATCTGAGATAGAGGTACAAGAATACATATCAGGCTGGAAGCATGGCTGTTGTAGACAATGATGGTGCATAAAAGCTGGGATGCCACAGTTAGTGATCAAACTGCAGTTGACTGATGCAAGAGGGGATGAATGCCCCTTAGATCAGATCAGGAGCTGATCAAGGGGCTGAGAATGATTAACCATTTGACTCTCAACTTGTTAAGATCGATGGAGCTTTGATACCATATGAAACATAAAGTTTCCACTATACTCTTATATTATCATGTTAAACATGAACCTTTTATATAGGTTACATTGGTAGTAATTCAAAGATATAAACATGGAAAATAAAATAGTCAGACCCTAATAATGTTTAATCAGATCCTTATCAAGACTATACAAGATTATTTTAATTTAATTTCCTAGGACCTAATCTATCTTGACAATTGTAACCTCCCTTTCTTTTTATTTGTAACATGACTCAACCATGGGCACCTTCCAACTGTACCAACAGAGAACACCCAATAACTTCACTTCTCAAAAAAGTAATTTTTCATCTGGACATTGTTGGGAATTCCCACATCTCACATCGCCTAAGTCTTGAGATGGACATGGCTTCTGTCACATCCCGGTCCCGAATCACCCTGGCCTAAGGTAATCCCCGAGATGAGACACACGTACTCCCGTATGATTGTACCTGTCGCGAATCAAATACAACACACGAAGGAGGAAACCACTATTCCACTCGTGAGTCTAACTCACTAAAAACAATCAACAGCAGTTAAATATAGCGGAAGCTGTATTTTCATTCACAAAATGAATATCATTTCCCCTTTCGGTCCATTTACAACATTCAAGTTAATGCAAAAGAATTATACAACTATATACATTGTTTTTACAAAAGAGGATCCACAAAGGTACCCTAGACAATAATACCAAAATACAAATGAAATATTAGTATGACCCACACAAAAAGAAGTTAGTCACACCCTAACTGTAAGTTCTCAAAATGTATGTAGCGCTCTACGAAGGAGGAGTATCTACATTGGCCCAACACCCGGCCACTCCTCTAATCCTGAAGGAACCTCTTGGGTACCCTCCTCTCCCTCCTGGGCCTCTTCAAGGCCGGGAGTTGTATCTGTGCCTGTGACACCAAGAGTAGCACCTCAAATACGAAGAATTGGCAAGTATAGGCAATAAAAAGGAAATACATAATGTTCCAAAATGAATTAAATGACAATTGATTAATAAGATGTCAATATAAAGGAATAACTAGGCAATTGTGCCAAAATAGACTAATTCATGCTTTTTGAATCAATGAACAGTAATACACACTAATTTGGCTACTACATTAAGCTCATCCTCTCAATAGAGAGCGAATCTAGTTGGGATGTCACTAGCGGCCCGGCCAAAGGCTAGTTGGCTACCCGGTTCTGGAGTTCCGGTGCTCTAGATGATCTACTGTAGTGATCTCAAATAACTAAACCAAGTTTAACCCCGTCGGGTATCACAAGGTCGAAGCTCAGTAGTGCCAGACCAATCGAATCGAATAAATACACACATGAGTAAGATTTTTTTTTTTTTTTTACTTGAATAGTTGAATTGAATCGAACCATAATACTTAGAATATTTCACACATAACTTACTCATCTCAAATTTCAATTGAATACCGTACAACGTACAAGTATAACGAATAGAAACGAAATAACTTATGCTTATAAATCATTGTTTAGAATTCGGAAGTTGAATAGAAAATAAATCACAATATGCACATGCATTGATTAAGAAGGATCAAGGTCATTTACTAGACTCTCGTCTTTCACATTCTCATACGATGAAGTTTAGAGGTCCGGTGTGTGGCTATCTTTAATTTGGTGTCACTTTGTATAGTGTAATGCACCGGGTCCTCCAAGCCTCATCCATGACAAGGTGTTAGACGAAAGATATAATCCACATGAAATAATCTTAGCCTCAATAATTTCTCGTGTGGTCCATTACCATTGGTCCGTTGATGTTATTAAAGGTGTCATTTCTAGGGTCCCACAAGTACTTTGGAGTCCAAAATCCTAATTGATTTAGTAAATATACAAATTAGGGGTATTCGTCAACTTTTAGTGGTCAAAAGGAGACATTTTAGTCAAAACCTCTGGGCCCAACAGAACCCTACCTCGCTATAGCGAGGGACACATTTCTGTATCTGTTCCAATCACACGCCTGTGTTGTGTTGCTCTAAGTCTCCACCCATTTCATCCATATAAAAAGAATGCGCATGTTCTCATGTATAAAAGGCACATGGTTGTATCCAATCACCATTCATTTCACTTGCCAATCATCACACATGTACAAATTCCCCTTTTCCATCTGCACACATGTACTTTGGGTTTTTATTTGTTTAAACATCACCCATTTAAAACTTTACCTGTACGCATGCAATTGCTACATACTTCTCTATGCTACATACTTCTCTCCACCTCTCATTCATCCAATCTCAGTTTCCATTTTCCCAACCAAACCACAAAATCAGAATCATATTCATTTTTAAGTCATAACTAAGAGGCTAATCACCATAAAGAGGTAAATAATAGAATTGATAATCCAATCAAGGAGTTAAGCACTATGTATTCTTAATTAAAGCTTATACTTGCCTCAATTTCAAGCTTTCTAACTTCTCTTTCACCTCTTGGTTCAAAAGACACAAAACCCCCAATTTACAAACCCTAATCAAAAGAAAATCCATGGAAATGTGATTGAGAATGAATGCATGTGTGAAAGTGAGTCTTCTTGACTCTAATATAACTCAAAATCATAAATTAGAGGGGTGTTGCCTACCTCTTGATAATAATTCCGAATTTGAGAAGAAAATAGGGAGTGGTGGCAATGACTCTTGTCAACCAAGCTATGAGGAAAGTGAAGAAGATGAAGATGCCTCAATCCTTAGCTTTCAAAAGCTCAAGCACTAAGCCCTCTTGATGATTGGAGAAGAGAGAAATGAAGAGGAGGGACGGAGGAGAGGAGTAGAGAGAAAGAAATGAAAAGGAATGAAAAGAAAATGATTGGTTGTAAATGTAAAGGGATAAGGTTCTCATTTATAAGAAAACCCTTCAAATTTCTAGTATTTTCATTTCGAGTCAAATGGTGGCCCACTAATACAACGGTTGGTCAAATGAGGTCGAGTCCAATACGAAAGTTGGCGTGCTTGATGAGATACACGCGTTGGTGTCAAAATGACGTGCAAATGATGCGAAATGAGAAAATCGATAATTACGAAAAAGCCCTTGACTCCACTCAATTGAGTCAAACCGGTATCAATTCATTTATTTTAGACTCAAAACTCAACCCACAAAGACTATTTAACACTAATTACCATAATTAGAATTAAGTATAATTAATTTAGTTAAAACTTGATTAATTAGCACTAAACATGCTTAATTAGGGTCGGGGTGTAACATTTCTCCCCCTTTAGGACTCATTCGGTCCTCCGAATGAATGTACCTTGGTGAAAAGCTCGGGGTAGTGTCGTACAACTTGTTCTTCAAGCTCCCACGTAGCTTCCTCCGGTCCATGATGTTCCCAAAGAAGTTTCACCCAACGAATCGTCCTTGTTCGCAACACTTGTTCTTTCTCATCTATGATACGAAGTGGACGCTCGACGTAGGTTGAATCAGGCTTGATTTGGACTTCATCGTATTGTATGATATGACTGGGATCTCGAATGTATTTGTGGAGCATCGATACATGGAAGACATCGTGTACACCCGTGAACTTTGGAGGAAGATTGAGTCTGTAGGCCACATCACCAATCCGACTCTTGATCTCAAATGGTCCTACATATCTCGGTGCAAGCTTTCCTTTCTGTCCAAACCGTATCGTGCCCTTCATCGGAGATGCCTTCAAAAATACCCAATCTCCAACTTGAAATTCAAGTTTCCTTCTCCGATTATCCGCATAGCTCTTCTGTCTGGATTGAGCAGCCTTTAATCTTTCTCAAACTTGGAGTACTTTCTCTGTTGTGTCTGCGATCATAGTGGGTCCATGGAAGCTCCTCGTGCCAACTTCTTCCTAGCATACTGGAGTTCTACAACTACGACCATATAGAGCTTCAAACGGTGGCATTCCAATGGCTGAATGGAAACTGTTGTTATACGCAAACTCGCACGAGGATAAGTGCTCGTCCCACTCATCACCAAAATCGAGAACGCTTGCTCGTAGCATATCTTCCAAGGTTTGTATGGTGCGTTCGGATTGTCCGTCTGTCTGTGGATGGTAAGCGGTACTGAAACTGAGTTTGGTGCCCATAGACTGTTGAAATGATTGCCAAAATGAAGAGAAAAATCTTGTATCTCGATCGGAAACTATTGAAACTGGAGTGCCATGTAGCCGAACGATCTCTTTCACAAAAAGTTTGGCCATCTCATTGAACTTCATGCCCTTCTTGAACGGAGTAAAATGGGCTGACTTTGTCAATCGGTCAATTATCACCCTGATCACATTATTCTTCCGACTGGTCAGTGGTAATCCTGACACAAAATCCATAGAGATTTGTTCCCATTTCCATTGAGGAATAGACATAGGATGCAACAAACCCGGAGGCTTCCTATGTTCAAACTTTACCCACTGACATGTATAGCACTTCGATACAAACTCTGCAATTTCTTTTTTCATGTTATTCCACCAAAATCATCTCTTGAGATCTCTGTACATCTTTGTACTTCCAGGGTGCATAGCATATCTGGCACAATGTGCTCCTGTCATAATTGGAATTATCAGATGTTGAGTCTTTGGTACACATAATCGATTCCTGAAATACAAAACTCCATCCACCAATTGAAAATCAGGTTTCTCATCAATGTGATCTCTTATCTTAACTAAATTAGGATCTCCAAACTGTTCATCCTTGATTCTATTCATCAATATAGGTTCAACCACTGACATGCAGCCAACATCACTGAGTCACTGATTAATCGAACCTCCACATCAAGTTCCTTGAAAACATCCAACTTGAACCATTGAGCACTCATAGCTGAAACCAAAGAAGACTTCCTACTCAAAGCATCTGCCAGTCTGCCACAACATTTCCTTTTTCTGGAATATATTTAATTGGAAAATCATAATCCTTTATAAACTCTAACCACCGCCTCTGCCTCATATTAATGTCTTGTTGAGAAAATAAAAATTATATACTACGATGATCTGAATGCACCTCAAACTGCTCTCCATATAAATGGTGTCTCCAAAGCTTCAGTGCAACCACGATGGCAGCTAATTCAAGATCGTGTGTGGCATTATTTTTCTCATGATTCTTCAATTGTCTTGATCCATAGGCTATAACCTTACCATGCTGCATAAGAACACACCCTAGACTAACTCTAGATGCATCTGAATATATCACAAATCCTCCTGTACCTTCTGGTAATGATAAGACCGGGGCGGTCGTTAACTTCTCTTTCAGAGTCTGAAAACTTGATTCACATTCTTCAGTCCAATTGAATGGCACATCCTTCCTAGTCAATCTTGTCAGCGGGGCAGAGATTTTTGAAAAATCCTGTACAAATCTACGATAGTACCCCGCAAGACCTAAGAAGCTTCGAATCTCTGCTACTGTCTTCGGGCTATGCCAATTTATGACTGCTTCTACTTTAGCTGGATCTACTCTTATGCCGTCTCGAGTAATGATATGCCCCAGAAAAGCCACTTGTTCAAGCCAAAAATCACACTTCTCAAATTTAGCATACAATTGATGAATTCTCAAAAGCTGAAGTGACAATTTGAGATGATCTGCATGTTCTTCCCGTGACTTTGAGTATACCAAGATGTCATCAATGAAAATTACGATGAACTGATCTAGGTAAGGAGCAAAAATCCTATTCATCAACGCCATAAATACCGCCGGTGCATTGGTTAGGCCAAATGGCATCACAAGAAATTCATAGTGACCATATCTCGTCTTGAAAGCTGACTTCTCAATATCTTGCTCACGGACTCTCAACTGGTGGTATCCGGATCTGAGATCAATCTTAGAGAAGTAAGCTGCTCCATGAAGCTGATCGAACAATTCGTCAATACGAGGTAATGGGTACTTTTTTTTATCGTCACCTGATTGATTTGCCTGTAGTCTATACACATTCGCAGGGACCCATCTTTCTTCCTCACGAACAATACCGGAGCTCCCCACGGAGAAATACTTGGGCGAATAAGTCCTTTGTCCAACATGTCTTGTAATTGTTCTTTTAATTCTCTGAGTTCCGCTGGTGCCATTCTGTAAGGAGCCTTCGAAATTGGAGCGGTACCCGGTACTAAGTCAATAGGGAAGTCTACTTCCCTAGGGGGAGGTAATCCTGGAACCTCATCCGGAAACACATCCGGAAACTCACACACTATTGGGATCTCCTCTAATTTGTTAAGCGGTTTCTTCTCGGAGATAAAAGCAAAGTAGCCTTCGCAGCCATGCTCTAAAAGCTTCACGGCATCCAATGCTGACACCAGTCCGGTGTTGGACTTCTCTCTCCGCACACCCTCGAATATCACATTCGTCTTGGGTTCCTCCACCTTGAAGGTGATAGTCTTGTGGAAGCAATCCACACAAGCCTGATGTTTCGCGAGCCAGTCCATCCCGAGGATAACGTCAAAGTCATGCATTGCTAGAATTATCAAGTCTGCTGGCATCAGTAGTCCTTCGATCTGAACGCTACAATCAGGATAGTAGCTCTCGCAAGCTACTCGCTTACCCACGGGGGTAGTCACCATTAGCACGAAAGGTAGCAACTTAGGTGGTTGCTGAAGATCACAAGCAAAATGGGGCGCCACAAATGAATGTGTAGACCCCGAATCAAACAAGGTTCTAGCACTTTTAGTACATATCCAAGACAATACCTTCCACCACATTTCCAGCTGCTTCTACTTGTTGATGGTCCATTGCAAAAATTCTCCCTGCTTGGTGTGGTAGCTGTCCGGCTTGTTGACGCTGCTGTCCTAGTCTCCTTTGAGCCTGTTGTTGCTGTGGTGGCCTCGGTGGTGCCGGTAGTGCTAAACGTGTAGGTGGAGCTGGAAGTGCTAGTCTAGCTTGTTGCTGAGGGGGCTGCTGCTGAGGTCCCTCATAACCACCTCTGTTCTTGGGACAAAATGCTGCTTTGTGTTCCATCGATCCACATATGACACATGCCCTTGTATTTCTCCAGCATCTCTCGGTAGGGTGTCCCTTGCCACATGTATTACATTTGGGTGCACCAATCATTACACTCTTCTGCTTCTTGTGTTGCTGTCCTTTCCCGGAATAAGGTGGATTCCTTTTATAGTCATTGCTCCTATTCCTCAATGCCGCTTCTTCTACGGAGAAGCCTCGATCTACAGCATCATCGAACGTCGTTGGCCTCTGAAATGCTGTAACATGCTCCACATAAGCTGGATTCATACCATCAATGAAGCGGTCCACTTTCTTCTCTTCGGTATTTATCAAATCCTCAGCATACTTGGACAATTGTAGGTATGTGTGCACATATTCTGTCATAGTCATCTCGTTCTGCTGCAAGGTCAATAATTCATTCTGCTTCTTCCTCCGTACATGGTCAGGTATGAACTTCCTGCCAATGTTGTAAAAATCGCTAGGCAGACGCTAGGCGGTGGGCATGGACTAGGGATTAACTGACTAGGCGGGGATTAATCAGGGATTAATCGGATTAGGCGTTTTTGATGAAAATCAACTATTTTTCATAGAATTTTAGAACACTAGTCATCACATATATGCAACAATATAAAGAGACATCAATGCTTAGTTGATGCATTTTAAAAAACACATCTCTTACTTAGTTGACTAATGCTTGCTATATTTTACAGATAACACAATGGCTTGCAAACATGTATGGCACAAGCATAGCTGCATATCCAAGCAATTGCTCAAAACCAAACCAAACGAGAATATCATCATGTTCTAGTGCTGCATATCCAAGCAGTAGCAGAGCATTGTAACATGCTAGTGTTTCATACAAATTAAACTTCAAAAAACATCAAATCATCAATCATCAAAAATATCATCATGTTCTTAAGAGAGAACGAGAAAAAAAAAGCAGCAGAAATTTTAAAAAAAATTTAGCAGCAGCAGCAAGAACAAAATTAACATGCAGAAGAGCAGAAAAACGTTGCAGCAAAACAACAGCAGAGCAAAAAAAAAAAAAACGGCAACAGCAAAACAACATGCAGAAGAGCAAAACAGCAGAGCAAAAAAAAAGAAAAAAAAAACAGCAGCAGGAAAAAACGCAGCAGGCCAGCAGCAAAACAACAACAGAGCAAAAAAAAAAAAAAAACAGCAGCAGGAAAAAACGCAGCAGCAAAACAACGTGCAAAAGAGCAAAAAAGAGCAAAATTAACAAAAGCATCAGCTAAAAAAAAAATAAACAGGAGCAAAAAAAAATATATAGCAGCAGGAAAAAAAACGCAGCAGCAGAAGGCAACAGTAGCAGTGGGTGTGAAGAAAAAAACGAAAAGAAAGAAAGCAGCAGCAGCAGTGGAAGGGAAAAAAACGAAAAGCAGCAGCAGAAGAAAAGAAAGCAACAGCAGCAGTGGAATATGAACAGCCGTGTGAAGAAGAAAAGGAAAACAAAAAAAAGAAAAAAAAAGCAGTACCTGCGCAGCGGTGTGAAGAAACAAAATGAACAGCAGAGTTGGGCTTGAGCCACTGGACCATTTTCCTCCTCCTCTTCTTCTTCTTCTTTTTCCGTCGTTTCTCCTTTTTTTTTTCTTCGTTTCGTTTCTGACTCAGGAGTTAGGGCGCGATATATGCTCTAAGTGCTGGACCAATTTATGACTTAAGCCCATTAACCTGTTGGGCTGGGCTGGACCATTTTTAGTTTTAAAAAATTTTAAGTTATGGGCCGGATTGACTGAAGCCCACTAGGTGGATTAGTCGGATTAATCGGAATTAGGCGGGATTAGTCGGATTAATCAGTACACCCGATTTTTTGCCTCGCCTAGCCCTTAGTCGCGGCGGTGACCGCCGACTAGCGCCTAGGCGGCCGCCTAGGCCGATTTTTATAACACTGCTTCCTGCGGAATTGTTTCTTGAATGTTTCCCACACAATAGCTTCAGGTAATAACTTGAGAAGATCCCTCACACTCTTCCACCAAATATTTGCCGTTTCTCGGAACATAGAAGCAGTGAGTACAACCTTCTGCCTGTTGTCACAAGTGATGGTCTCAAAAACATCACCAATATGATCTAGCCACTCATCTGCTTTTATAGCACCTTCATTACCATGAAATTCTATGGCTCCCCTCTTCCGGAATCTCTCATACAGCAAGTTTGGATCATTACCACTCAATTGATTTGTCGCTTGGTGTCCTTGATTTGCCATCAATAAAACTATTTGCTCATTTGTCTTGGCCACTTGTTCGAGAAGCATCCTCAATTGAGCATCCGAATTTGGCGGTTCATTGTCCATCACTAAAGGATCGTTGGTATTGGATTCGTTGTTACCACCTCCAGAACCTGATGCCATTTATCTGCAAAAAAAATATATATATATATAGTTTTTTAAAAAAAATTAAGTTACAACTATGTTCTATCTCTATCTCTATATTACTAATGACAAACACAATACTAGTAGCAACTAATCCCGACAATTCTATACTCAAATTCGATTATAACGTAACCTCACAACGATTTCCGAAGGGTTATTAAGTCTTTTACAGGGACTTTCAGGGGCTTTGATACCATACTTACGTATGTCACATCCCGGTCCCGAATCACCCTGGCCTAAGGTAATCCCCGAGATGAGACACACGTACTCCTGTATGATTGTACCTATCGCGAATCAAATACAACACAAGAAGGGGGAAACCACTATTCCACTCGTGAGTGTTACTCACTAAAAACAATCAACAATAGTTAAATATAGCGGAAGCTGTATTTTCATTCACAAAATGAATATCATTTCCCCTTTCGGTCCATTTACAACATTCAAGTTAATACAAAAGAATTATACAATTATATACATTATTTTTACAAAAGAGGATCCACAAAGGTACCCTAGACAATAATACCAAAATATAACAAAATACAAATGAAATATTAGTGTGACCCACACAAAAAGAAGTTAGTCACACCCTAACTGTAAGCTCTCAAAATGTATGTAGCGCTCTACGAAGGAGGAGTATCTACATTGGCCCAACACCCGGCCACTCCTCTAATCCTGAAGGAACCTCTTGGGTACCCTCCTCTCCCTCCTAGGCCTCTTCAAGGCCGGGAGTTGTATCTGTGCCTGTGACACCAAGAGTAGCACCTCAAATACGAAGAATTGGCAAGTATAGGCAATAAAAAGGAAATACATAATGTTCCAAAATGAATTAAATGACAATTGATTAATAAGATGTCAATATAAAGGAATAACTAGGCAATTGTGCCAAAATAGACTAATTCATGCTTTTTGAATCAATGAACAGTAATACACACTAATTTGGCTACTACATTAAGCTCATCCTCTCAATAGAGAGCGAATCTAGTTGGGATGTCACCAGCGGCTCGGCTAAAGGCTGCTAGGCTACCCGGTTCTGGATTTCCGGTGCCCCAGATGATCTACTGCAGTGATCTCAAATAACTAAACCAAGTTTAACCCCGTCGGGTATCACAAGGTCGAATCGAATAAATACACACATGAGTAAGATTTTTTTTTTTACTTGAATTGAATCGAACCATAATACTCAGAATATTTCACACATAACTTACTCATCTCAAATTTCAATTGAATACCGTACCACGTACAAGTATAACGAATAGAAACAAAATAACTTATGCATATAAATCATTGTTTAGAATTCGGAAATTGAATAGAAAATAAATCCCAATATGCACATGCATTGATTAAGAAGGATCAAGGCCATTTACTAGACTCTCGTCTTTCACATTCTCATACGATGAAGTTTAGTGGTCCGGTGTATGGCTATCTTTAATTTGGTGTCACTTTGTATAGTGTAATGCACTGGGTCCTCCAAGCCTCATCCATGACAAGGTGTTAGACGAAAGATATAATCCACATGAAATAATCTTAGCCTCAATAATTTCTCGTGTGGTCCATTACCATTGGTTCGTTGATGTTATTAAAGGTGCCATTTCTAGGGTCCCACAAGTACTTTGGAGTCCAAAATCCTAATTGATTAGTAAATATACAAATTAGGGGTATTCGTCAACTTTTAGTGGTCAAAAGGAGACATTTTAGTCAAAACCTCTGGGCCCAACAGAACCCTACCTCGCTATAGCGAGCCAACCTAGATGGTGGTCTCGCTATAGCGAGGGACACATTTCTGTATCCGTTCCAGTCACACGCCTGTGTTGTGTTGCTGTAAGTCTCCACCCATTTCATCCATATAAAAAGAATGCACATGTTCTCATGTATAAAAGGCACATGGTTGTATCCAATCACCATTCATTTCACTTGCCAATCATCACACATGTACAAATTCCCCTTTTCCACCTGCACACATGTACTTTGGGTTTTTATTTGTTTAAACATCACCCATTTAAAACTTTACCTATACACATACAATTGCTACATACTTCTCTATGCTACATACTTCTCTCCACCTCTCATTCATCCAATCTCAGTTTCCATTTTCCCAACCAAACTACAAATTCAAAATCATATTCATTTTTAAGTCATAACTAAGAGGCTAATCACCATAAAGAGGTAAATAATAGAATTGATAATCCAATCAAGGAGTTAAGCACTATGTATTCTTAATTAAAGCTTATACTTGCCTCAATTTCAAGCTTTCTAATTTCTTTTTCACCTCTTGTTTCAAAGACACAAAACCCCCAATTTACAAACCCTAATCAAAAGAAAATCCATGGAAATGTGATTGAGAATGAATGCATGTGTGAAAGTGAGTCTTCTTGACTCTAATATAACTCAAAATCATAAATTAGAGGGGTGTTGCCTACCTCTTGATAATAATTCCGAATTTGAGAGGAAAATAGGGAGTGGTGGAAATGACTCTTGTCAACCAAGCTATGAGGAAGGTGAAGAAGATGAAGATGCCTCAATCCTTAGCTCTCAAAAGCTCAAGCACTAATCCCTCTTGATGATTGGAGAAGAGAGAAATGAAGAGGAGGGAAGGAGGAGGGGAGTAGAGAGAAAGAAATGAAAAGAAAATGATTTGTTGTAAATATAAAGGGATAAGGTTCTCATTTATAAGAAAACCCTTCAAATTTCTAGTATTTTCATTTCGAGTCAAATGGTGGCCCACAAATACAACGGTTGGTCAAATGAGGTCGAGTCCAATACGAAAGTTGGCGTGCTTGATGAGATACATGCGTTGGTGTCAAAATGACGTGCAAATGATGCAAAATGAGAAAATTGATAATTACGAAAAAGCCCTTGACTCCACTCAATTGAGTCAAACCGGTATCAACTCATCTATTTTAGACTCAAAACTCAACCCACAAAGACTAATTAACACTACCATAATTAGAATTAAGTATAATTGATTTAGTTAAAATTGATTAATTAGCATTAAACATGCTTAATTAGGGTCGGGGTGTAACAACTTCATATACCTGTTTAGGCCTTCCACCTATAAGCTTAAGCTGTTGGGTTGGTACATGGTATCAGAGTGGCTATCGATCCCGTGTAGCCCACGTGGCTCTTGTCGTTCTTGTGTAGCCCACGTGGCAGGCCCGTCTATGAAATCTATTGGACCTACACGTGAGGGGGAGTGTTGGGAAGTCCCACATCCCACATCGCCAAAGTCCTGAGGTGGACATGGCTTCATATACCTGTTTGGGCCTTCCACCTATAAGCTTAAAGCTTTTGGGTTGGTACATGGCTTCTTACAGACATTTCCTCAACCACCATGGAACAACCTTAGGATTTAATAGTTGTTCACTGTTTGTATCATGATAAATTGATGTATTATCTGCAAATTGCAGATGAGTAATTTCATAACCTTCCCCACTTAATTGAGAAACATCTAAAGACTCTAATCTATCGTGGCCTCCACATTCTGCTAAGGGCTTCCATAATAGTCACAAATAAGAAAAGAGGCAAATGATCACCTTGCTGCAACCCTGAGAGGATGGTAAGAAAACCATTCAGGTACCATTGATAATTACGGAGAATTTCATAGAACATATGTGCTCCTTCATCCACTTCATTTAATGGCAAAAGCCATTTGTCAAAGGTTATACAGAAAAAATTCCCAATCAACTGTCATAGGCCTTTTCTATTTTAAGCTTAAAAATTGGATTTTGTTGTTTGCAACCAACATCATGATGGCAATAAGCAATGCTCCTTTGGAATTGGATATGATTGCCTGAAGAACCTGCTAGGGAAGAGAAGACAATATTTTTGCAAGGATTTGAAACGTATGACCAGTCAAACTTATTAGGCAGTACGAATGTCAAAGCACTAATTCTTCTTTCAAATCAAGACAATATAGGATGCCGGCATGTGATTGGATAGTTTTCCTTGATGAGAATCCTTCAAGAAGACCATCCATCCTCTGCAGTAATATTGGGAAAAAAAGAAGTTAACAAGCCATCTGGATCCGGAGCTTGATCTGCACCTAACTCAAAAATCGTGTTTTAACTTCCTCAGTGCATTCCTTTCCAACCAATCAGCTTTTTATTCATCAATCATATCGACAAAATAAGTTATAAGGTTAGGCATGAACGCTGATTCCTTTGTTTACAGAACTGAAGAAATCAGTACTTGCTTTCTTTGTCATCCAAATGCTGTCGATCTTGTTCCAAGAATTGGATTCTATTAATGTCTTCTACCTGACGCTATACAAGTGAAAGACTTTAGTACTTCAATCACCCTCTTGCAGCCATCTATGTCAAGATCTCTGCACTGCCAAATTTCCTCTTCGTATAGTTTGGAGTTATACTTTTCTTTCAGAAATTGGCATTGCTCAAGCTCATCCACTGTAAGATTGTCAGATTACTCCATTTCATCTAAAATATGAATAAACTAATATTTACCTACTGTTTTTCATTCTTCCCGTGGCAATCCTTCACCGTTCCTTGATATTAGGTTTTAAGCTGTATTTTTTTTTCACCAAACCTGTCGAGCCTTCTAAATGTAATATGTCATCAGATTTATTTATTTATTTATTTTGTATTCATATGGAGCCTCTGTGGGAATTTTCTGGGTCAGTTTCAGGCACGATTACTTGTCTGGCATCTATGCACATGTCTTTGTCGAGGTTACACATTGAGCGTACAACTATTATTTTCAACTTGTGGATGTGAGGCCTTTATGTTTATTTGTGGAGAATTTTCAATGGCAGGTTGCACGTAAGACAAATGACTCAGCTGGTGATGGGACTACCACTGCAATTGTTTTGGCTCGAGAAATAATCAAGTTAGGGTTGTTGGCTGTTGCTTCTGGTGCTAATCCAGTTTATCTGAAGAAAGGAATTGAAAAAACTGTGTTTGAACTGCTCAAAATCCTGAGGAAGGAATGTAGACCTGTTAAAGGAAGGAATGATATAGAAGGTACCGTTTATTCTTGCTTGAAATTTATACAGTTAAAAAGTACTTTAAAGACCAGACTGGAGATTGAATTGTCAGGGTGCAGAGTTTTCTTCAGAGCAGTTTCAATCTCTGACCAAATTATGTAAAAAATAGAAATATATATGATCCAAAACTGTCAAGAGTGTTGAGTTTTACCAAGCAACCAGTTCATACCTGTTCTGACAATTTTGAACTGTTCTGAATGTTTTTTTTTTTAGTAAAACTCTGCAGTTTGGATTCGATTGCAGGACTTTTTTTGGGTCAAACTTCGTCCAATTGGATCGTTCCGTATTTCTAGTTTCTGGTACTATATGATGCTCAGGTGAGTTCTGCCTTAGCTGAAAAAAAGGGCAGCCCAGCGAATGAGGCTCCCGCCACTGCGGCGTCTGGAGAGGGTCAGATGTACACAGCCTTACCCCCGCAAGCAAAGAGGCTGTTTCCGCGTTTCGAACCCAGGATGCCTATGTCGCAATGGAGCAACCTTACCGTTGTGCCAAGGCCCACCCTCTAAGTGCTGCCTTAGCTTATAAATTTTTTTATTTGGTTGGAACTAGGAACATTTCTATCTTTCGTATCAGATGATCTTAGCCATCCAATTGTTGGCTTGTGAGTAAACTATGACAACCGATGCAAACATTTTAAGAAGAGAAAAATTAACAATTGGAATCATCCTAAAGGAAGATTGGGGGTATTCCTTGTTATATTAGCAACCAATTGAATGTAGTGCCCTCTTTAAGTTTTTCTTCTGAATGGCTTCTAATTTGAAGGGAGCATGACGATTGGCCTTTTTTTTTCAGCTGTGGCTTCAATCTCTGCTGGGAATGATGACTTCATTGGAAGTTTGATTGCTGAAGCAATAGATAAGATTGGAACTGATGGAGTTATCTCCATTGAATCTTCCTCTACCTTTGAAACCACCGTCCAAGTTGAAGAAGGAATGAAGGTGGCTTACGTGACTTACACATGAACTTAACATGTTTGAGCAGTATTTTTTTATTGATTAAAATTTTTTTATTGCCAAAGAAAAAGAAGAAAATATGACACTAGAAGTTACAATATCCTTGAAATGGATGTAACAAGAGATTGCCTGTTAGTTTTACATTTCTCTTGGATGTTAGTGTCACTAATTGCCTAGTGAACATGGATGAAAACGTAGCGGCCGCTATATCGTGCGTAGCGGTTAGAACGCATTTAGCGGCATTCACATCTGTAGAGGCCGCTACGGCCCGCTACGATGCCGCTATGCCCGCTACGGAGTGAGACAGATTTGTATTTTCTATAAAAAAAATTAAAATGCATAAGAAGACTTATTTCTTTTCTTGTTCTCTCCAAATAACATTTCTACTCAACTCTTCTACCCTTTAATGTTTAAAAGAACACCAAAAAGCACATGATCTCGCCAAATTATTGTCAATACAGAGAGTTCTTTTCCAGGTACATCGTATTAGACACTCCTTTTGGTAGAGGTATTATTTTCTCTAGGTACTCTTAAGTCTTAAGTCTTGACTTCATGATAGTTTTTTTATTTTTATTTTATTTTATTTTATGAGCCTTTCATTAGTTTCTAAGTTAGCATAACTAAGCAACATGAATACATGTGAAAAAAATGATCATTACTATTATTTCTATTTATATAGCGATATAGGATCTCATACAATGAGGGGACCGCTACGCACCCTTATTTTAGTTACTTTTGCAATAAAAATATATTTTCTCTCATTTTCCAATATTCTAGATTTTCTACAAAATTTTCAGGTTTTTTTGACGATTTTTTCAAATCGCACTGCTACGCTATGTAGCGCCCACTATGTAGTGTTTTGGCGGCGGTCCGCTACGCCCTCCGCTACTGCTATTTTCATCCTTGCTAGTGAATACAAATGGAAAAAGACCATGGAACAAAGCGATCATCTATGGTTTCCCTTGTGTCTTTGACCCACTGGCAAGCCTCAATAAGTGTTCCCCCCTTTTCTAGAAACCCAAAAGATGACAATTCGAGTCTCCAGTGATAAAGATTTCACCAATTGCATGAGAATAGAATCTTGGAAAAAAAAAATGTCGACACCCAATTACCTTCAACAAAACATGCCATCCTCCATTGATCTCCTTAGAAAAGTCTTTTCAATGTTATCCCTAAGAGACCACTTGACATTTAAGGGTTTTCTTCCTTCAACTCTATCCACTCCACTTCATGCGAGACCGGCAACTCATATCTTGGCAACCCACATTACCTTTTAGATTGTGCAAAAATACAAAGTTTAGAAGCCACCTTTCAAAGAATGTGTGGTTAATTGCTCACATAATACGGCAATTCAGAATCACTTGATCTTGTTTCCAACTCTGTAAATTATAGAAAGTGAAGTCCTTTTTCCTTCTTAAGCACCCAATCAAAAGATGCTACATGCAGCAGACATTTTTTGGGGGGCATGACAGATCAGATTGTGTGTTTGATAGCTCATTGATTCAACTAGAGGCAGGAAGACTGAAGCACATTCTTCTTTTCATTCCTTGGCAATTGAGGCCACAAAAAAGGGCGGTTCTAATAATTTTAATGATTCATCACGTCTTTCCTACTCTCTCTCTCTCTCTCTCTCTCTCTCTCTCTCTCTCTCTCTCTCTCTCTCTCTCTCTCTCTCTCTCTCTCCCCTTTCTTTTCCGTTTTCCCCTTAGCCTGGCACTCTGTTCTCCTTATCTTTGTTATTACCCTTTTAACACGACCACCTCGCTCAAGACAGGCACCGATTTATTGCCTTTTTTTCTTTTCTAAGGGAAAGTAATGATCAGTTCCTATGTCAGGATTATCTTGACCAGCTTTGGGCAAGTTTGGGACCCGTATTTACAGCACATACCCCACCCTATATAGGTTCTAGACTGAATTCATTCTGATCAGGTTATCTGAACTGTTGGATTGATCATTTTTTAAAATATGCAGATAGATTTTTAGCACATTATCAACATAACTGTGCAAATCACTCCAAGTTGAGTGAAGTTTTGGCCAATTCCTACACAGGGCAGGGCCTTTGCTGTGAGCAGGTTGGATCAAGCAAGGCGGTGCCCCACACCTGTTAAACAGTTGGCCAGGAGTGGTTAGGATGGTTCTTCTAACATCAATACCTGATCATTTTTCGGTTAATGAGGAGGTGCTGTTAATGGTGGATGGTGATCGAACCAGACAGATGTGACTCATGTAGATTGTTTAGGAAATGAAATATGGAGTGCCACGGAGCAAAAAACATGGGTTCTCACATTGGAGAAATGGGGTCTAACCTTTGTCACTGTTCGCAATCCATGGGATGTGAAACTAACGTCTTCGAAATCTGCGAAGGTGGTGATAGTAATATCTGACTGATAAAGATGTGAAGTTTTGAGTGCCTGAAGTCTTTTGTCGACCTTGGCCCTTTGAATAAAAACCATGTGAAGAATTTTAAAAGCTTCAGCAACTCATCTAAAGGATTTCTTGTAAGATGTGGATTACAAGTGAAGCTATCTGCCATTCTTTCTGGGACCTCCTCAGCCACAATTCCTTTTTCCTCAAGCTTTAAGCCACACAACTCAGCATAATACTCTGCGAGTGATTGCTCTGAACTCTAAGCGTCCACAAAAAAATTGAATAGACTCCCAGAAATAGGTGTGATCCTACAAAGTTTTCACTCTAGCAAATGCATCCTACATGGCAGACCCTCCTTTAGGAGAAAAGGTTCCAAGCCCATTCTCTCTAGACACTTATAGCTGATATGCTTCTTCTTAGTGCCTTGCCATCTTGGCTGAATCTCTAAAGCTAATTTTCCTTGGAGGGTCTTGTCGACCAAGAGCATAAATTAAAGCTCTTCATATACTACACACAACAATTGCTGTAGCCTGTCTTCCTCGTCTTCACCCACCTTTTGTTAGATTTTCTCCATTAATTGTTATGCTTCAGATACTTTGGGTGTTCCACATGGGTGGAATGTATATAGCATGGGGTGGGCCCTGTTGGCCAAAGCATGTGGTCCACAAGTAGCTATATCATATAATTGTACATGTTAACATTCCCCAAAGCCTCAACTAAATCTGGAGTCAGTGAGCTTTGACTGAGGTAACTGTACCATCTCTGCCACTGTGTTTCACGCTCCTCAGTTATAGAGGCTTTGGTTTTCTGCTCTGCTATGAACAGAATGAACACTTAATTAGACCATGTTAAAAGCTTGATTAGTGTGGAATTATAGGAGCTGTGCCAAGAGTGTATTCTTGCCAAAGCTTGCAATTGTATACCTGTGGGCCATGGTTTGGTAATCCCCAGACCATAAATCTGGTGGGCTGGCGCTGGATTGAGGATGTTCCAAAACCTTCCGGACTTGGAAAATCATTACTCTTCAATGATCTTTTAACTTTCTTTTCTCTGTATTGGAAGTTTGGATCTTCAAAGGGGATGTTTTGGTCTTCCCCGAATAACTTAGGGGCCATTGATGTGAGCGGTCTGGATTCATAATACATGAGGCCCACATGCATTGATAGAGTCTGCGAACTCTACACTTGAGGCAGTGCAGGACTGTATAATTCCTTTCTGTTTCTTCAAGGTTCATAACTTAAAATCTTGTGGTTTCTGCAGATTGACAAGGGCTATATTTCTCCCCATTTCATCACAAACCAGGATAAATCAATTGTAGAGTTTCGGAATGCTAAAGTTCTAGTCACTGACCAGAAGATTTCTAAGATTAAAGACATCATTCCTTTACTAGAGAAGACTACTCAGTTAAGTGTTCCGTTGTTGATAATTGCGGAGGATATCTCGCAAGAAGTGCTGGCAACTCTGGTCATGAACAAACTGAGAGGTTTAATAAATGTTGCAGCCATCAAGTGTCCAGGATTTGGTGAAGCGAAGAAGGCTATTTTGCAAGATATTGCTCTTATGACAGGTGATTGCATTTGAAAGTTGTAATTTGTTCAATAGAACCCGTATATTTTAACTACTTTATGAGAACTTTTGTTGTTCCTGTATGGCATTCTCCACTCAATGTGTTCCTAACAAATCCATGCTTCAGGTGGTGCCCACCACATGACCATCTGGCCTTGATGTCAGACTGGTCCATGCATATATGAAAAGTGAGATGTCAGAAGAATTTTTGGTGACCCATAATATGTACAAGTCTGTGGAGCTTATGAGTGGAATGACCTGATTTGTCACCCTTGTAGATGGACACAGTGAGACTCATATGCTACTGTGTACAAGGTGAACTCAAAGTATGAGCAACTGGCAAAAAATTTCTTCTGAATTGCCTGGTTAAGTGTTAAGCCTTGTGCATTGCCCCTTAACCACTTCAAAGGGATCAAATGAGTCCCTTTTCAAGGAACTGTATGCACATAAGTCAATGTGAGACACTTTTGTAAGTCCAAAGCTGCTGTACAGGTATACCCTGCCATTTAGATGATCCCACTCAAAATCAGATTGATCTACTAATTAGATATGAAATATGAACTGGTGTTTTCTTCTTTTTGCCCTCTCTCTCTCTCTCTCTCTCTCTCTCTCTCTCTCTCCCCCTTTTTTTTTGCACCACTCCTTTGGTAGGAGGTCACACATTAAAAAAAGAAAAAAGAGAAGTTGGACAGTCATCTTTAAGCCTTCAAGATTGGACCTATTTTTGCACTGGACATCTACATGGTTGAACTGCCTGATGTGTGGCTTGCATCTCACACATGCAACTATGGAGGATATGGGTGTGAGTCCCTTGAATGTAATTTTCATTGTATTTTTACAATGGGTGTTTACCGTTTAATTTGATTTTGCTAATATTTTACTCAAGTGTAGTGAGTTAACTACTCAGCACCATTAATGTTACTGACATTTGTTCGAACAACAACTAGGTGCTGATTTTCTTGCTGCTGATTTGGGTTTAACCCTTGAAAGTGCAACCTCGGACCAACTTGGTATTGCTCAAAAGATAACCATAACAAACAATTCAACTACTATCGTTGCTGACCCAAGCACCAGAGCTGAGATTCAGGCAAGAATCTCTCAGATAAAGAAAGATCTAGCTGCAACAGATAGTGCTTTCCAGTCAAGAAAGCTTTCTGAGAGGATTGCAAAACTTTCTAGTGGTGTTGCCGTAATTAAGGTTCGGACACTTTGACATTCTTGCATCTCCTTTATTTATTTACTTTTTTGGTTCCTCATGTATACATCAGTCCGAGGACAGAAGGTGGTTCCCAGCGACAGGTTATACTCTTTTCCTAGTAATGTGATTGAAAATTCTATAGGCATTTGTGGTTGGAAAATTGGAATTGATAGCTCAGTTACACAGCCACACGATAATTGGCATAAGTTTCTAAGAGAAACCACGTCAAACAAATGGAACATACCTGATAAGTGCTTAATTGTTTGCAATCTAAGCCCTAATATTTGATTCATCTTGTGCTAGTCATAGTTATTTTATTTGATTTTACATAGTTTTGTTAATTTTTATGCTAAGGTCAAAAGGAGCAAAAAGAGAGGAATTAATGAAGAGGATGATGGGCGTGAATCCCAAAGAAGGACCATGGTGGGTCCCATTCAAGATATTCCAGATTTCAAGAAGACTTTCTAATTATTTGGACAACTTACAATTCAAATCAAAGAAGAAAAGCAAAAGAAAGAAAGAAGAAACCCAATCTAGGGTTAAACACCCAAAGGGGGCCCACATCTATTACAAATATAAGAATTTCAGAAATTAGAAAGTCTCATTCAAGTTAGAAGTGGAGTTCAAGAATGGAGAAAAACAAGGAGAAAAAGAAGGAAAGTTAAAGCAAGTCTTATTCAAGTCAAGATAGAAGTCCTAAAAGAGGGGTCCCACACTTATGTTACACGCATCAAATAGGGCCCACTTTTATGTCAAAAGTTTAGATTTAATTCCTTGCAATTAATTTCAGATTTGTGGGTCCATGTGAATAAGTTTCTAGAAGATACAAGTGGGACCAGATTTAGAAAGCTTGCTAAAACAAGAAAGAAGACTCCTTATTCAATCTAATTAGGTTTCCTAATTATAAGGAAGGTTGAAGATCTATTTCTACAAGGAAATACTTGCTAAAAGAGGCTGTTTTGAAGACTTATAAATAGCATAAAAGGGAAAAACGTGAACAGTAAATTCCAGCCCCATCAAGCCACGTCCAGCCACCATTCATCCCATATATTCCAGCCATATAACCAGCCATAAGACAGCAGCCATACAGCACCTTTGGAGCATCTTTGAAGCCATCTTTGGAGAGCTTTTGGAGGAGGAATAAAGGGGAAAAGCTGCTGGCCATCCACTACTTCACCATCATCTTCTAGTTTTATTCTTATGACTCTACTTTCTAGTTTATTTTTCATTAAAAACATGAGTAGCTAATTTTTTTAGGGCTAGGGTGTAATTGAAACCCTAGCCTAGTTCTATGTAGTCTCTTTTGGCGTCTTTTAATTCAGATTTCAGTTTTATTGGTTGAGATTCTAAACCATGTTATTAATTGATGAGTTGTGTATATGCCATGCCAACCATGTGATGTTCAATTAATTTTAAGAGTAGCTAACTTAATTTTGATTGATCTTGATGTTATGCATCTAGGGTTTAGAACCATGAATAATCTAAGTATATGCCATGCTTAGACTCATGCATTTATCTTTCCCATTGTTTTTATGCATTATGATTGTTTTGACTAGGACATATGCCATGCTTAGTTTTTGCATCATAATGAGCAATTCATGTAGTATGCCACTCATGAATTAGGTTTAGGGGAATAATAATCTAGACGCATATGCCATGGTCTAGGTTGATAGATGTCACCAATAAAATCTGATTTTTGATTAAAAGATAATAAGGGACATGCATAGGATTGGTTAGGGGAGTAGATGAAACCCTAGTTCATTCATTCATTATTACTGTTTTTCAATTCTCATACTAGTTGTTTTTAGGTTACTTTCCAATTAGTTTTTGATACTTTAAATTACTGTTTTTTTTTATATAGTTTAATTCCACTTTTCATCTTCAATTGTTTATTTTAATATTCTGATTTTTAGTTAGTTTTGACATCGTTTTATCACAAGTCTTCGTGGGATCGACCTCGTACTTACAATTCACTACACTACATAGTGATCTTGTGCGCTTGCGAGTTTTTAATTGTGTGCATACTAGTAACTTATTTCTAGGTTGTTTGGTGCATACCAAGTTTTTGGCGCCGTTGCCGGGGACTTGTTTGCATAGAATAGTGTCAAAACTTGTGTTTAGTGTAGTGTCATAGTCTAGTTTCATTTTTAGTTCAGTTACTTGAAGTTTTAAAGTGCTGTTAATTACTGTTATATCATAGTATTTCAGCTACTTAATTTCAGATTTCTATTTTTCTTCTTTTAGCACAATTAACTCTTTTATAGGTGCTTACTTGTGGTCATAAATTCTGTATATGCAAGGTAGGCGATCTCAGGACTTAGCCATCATTGTCTACGATCCAGAAATTGAACGAACTTTTAGAAGAAATCGAAGACAAGCTCAAAGGGCAAGAACCAATACACAGCCCTCATCTGACTCAAAGCTTGAAGAAACCAGTGTTAACGGAAATCAAGGTCCTGAAAGAAAAATGGCTGACAGAGAAGAAAACGAAGAAGAAGTGGTAGTAAATAATCAAAAGAGACCAATGAAGGAATCTTACATACCCTTGCACACCGAACAGCCGTCCACCATTCTTTATCCACCTAATACGGCTGAAAATTTCACTCTCCATGCACAACTGCTGAATATGGTGCCACACTATCATGGGTTACCTAATGAAGATCCTTATCTTCACATTAAGGAATTCTTTGAGTTGTGCGCGACACAACAGATACATGGAGTTACTGCAGAGGGCATCAGGCTACGTCTATTTCCTTTCTCTCTTAAGGATAAAGCTAAAATATGGTTAAACTCCTTGGATGCTGGTTCTATCAACTCTTGGCAGCAGCTAGCCAGTAAGTTTCTAAAGAAATTTTTTCCGGCTCAAAAGACAAGGCAGTTAAGAAGAGAGATCCAAACATATCAACAGAAAGATGGAGATCAGTTCTGGGAAGCGTGGGAGCATTTTAAAGATTTATTATTGAAGTGTCCACATCACAACCTCACCAAAGATGATCAGGTTCAAGCTTTCTATGAAGGACTGAACGAGCTAAATAAAGGGATTGTTGATTCTGCATGTGGAGGGGCCCTGATGGAGAAAAATAGTGAGGAAGCTTATGATCTTTTTGAAACTCTTAGTGAAAACTCACAACAATTTTCTTGTCGAAACAAACAGATGGGTAAGAAGCAAGGAATATATGAGATCCAGTCTCAAGGAAATATAGCTGCCCAGATGGCGGCAATGGATAAAAAAATGGACATGCTCATCAAAGCAATGGCTTCCAACAACATGCAAGGACAGACACCAAAGGAAGTATGTGCTATATGTTCTCACACTAACCATACTACTGAATGCTGCCCCATGTCATCTTTTACAGACCAGGAACAAACCAACTATGTTGGTAACGCTTTTCCCAAGCACAATAATCCCTACAGCAATACCTACAATTCTGGATGGAGGAATCATCCAAACTTTTCTTGGGGAGGGAATCAAAACAATCAAGGAAATCAAGGGAATCAGAACCAATTTCAAGGACAGCAGAGAAGCTACCAGAATAATCATTTTTCTCAGAACAGTGCACAAAAGCCACAAGAAGATGAGTTCAAAAGTTTGGTAACCCAGTTTATTCAGTCATCTCAGGCTAATTTCCAGCAACATAGCCAAGCAATTATAAATACTCAGCAGAGTTTGGCCAAGCTAGAAGCACAAGTGGGTCAGATAGCTAATGCCTTGAGCAAGAGGGAGGACGGTAAGTTTCCAAGTCAGACTGAAATCAACCCTAAAAATCATGAGCATCTAAAGGCCATAACTACCGTCACCAAAGAGCCAGAGAAGGTCTACAGGAGAATGAGGCAGTATGGTACAGCCATAGACACCAGCGTGAATGGGCCACATGAAAATCCGAAAACTGTAGAAATTGAGCCACAGGACAGAGCAAGGCAAACTCCTATTCAGGAAACAATTTCTAAAGCACCAGAAAGGGTCTATAAGCCAGTTCCACCTTACCCTCAGAGGCTGAGACAAGAGAAGAAAAATCAGTTCACTCAAGACATCTTCGAGACTCTAAGGAAGGTAGAGATTAACATTCCACTGATTGATGCTATCAAGCAGATACCCTCTTATGCAAAGTTTATCAAGGAGCTATGTACAAACAAGAGGAGATTCAAAGATCATGAAGAGGTTAAGTTAACCGAGGAAGTCAGTGCAGTTCTTTCAAGAAAGCTTCCACCAAAATTGAAGGACCCTGGGAGCTTTACTATACCTTGCAAGATAGGAGAGCATACTTTTGAGAAAGCTTTACTAGACTTGGGTTCGAGTATCAATTTGCTGCCATTCTCAGTCTATGAGTATTTGGGTTTGGGAGAGCTCAAACCAACTTCAATTACATTGCAATTGGCAGATAGGAGTGTGAAGCACCCAAGGGGCATTCTGGAGGACATTTTGGTAAAGGTAGGAGAATTCATATTACCTGCTGACTTTGTGGTACTGGACATGGAGAGTGTATCATTGCCTCACCACCTTTCTATTATACTCGGCCGACCTTTCATGGCCACTGCGGGTTCAAAGATAGACGTACAGAAAGGCACAATTGAAATGAAGGTCAATGGGCAGAAAATTGAGTTTAAAGTGTTCGAAGCTATGAAAATGCCTAGAGATGAAGATTGCTTTCAGATTGAGGTAATTGAGCAGGCTATAGTAGAGGTGTTTCCAAGAGCACATGGGTGCACGGAGGAGTTGGACACATGCATTCAGCTAGGCTACACCAAATCTGAAATCGAGCATGATAGTGATGAGCTTGCGGCAACACTGATGGAGATTGTAAATCAGCTAGAAGTACTCCCCTCCATTCCAAGTAAATATGCTAACTCTTATGAAATTCTGGGTTCTTCCACAAAGCAACCCGTTCCTTCAATTATAAAAGCACCAACGTTAGAATTAAAGCCATTACCTGCACATCTCAAATATGCCTATTTGGGAGAACATGAGACTTTGCCATGTATCATAGCCAGTGATTTGAGTTATGATGAGGAGAGCAAGTTGTTAAAAGTGTTAAAAGCTCACAAGACGGCATTGGGGTGGAGCATTGCCGATATCAAAGGTATAAGCCCAACCATGTGTATGCACCGTATCTTGTTAGAAGAAGAGTCTAAACCTACAAGGGAAGCACAAAGGAGACTCAACCCTCATATGAAGGAGGTTGTCAAAGCAGAAATTCTTAAGCTATTAGACGTTGGGATCATCTACCCAATCTCCGATAGCAAGTGGGTTAGCCCAGTGCAAGTTGTTCCCAAGAAGAGTGGTATGACAGTGGTAAAGAACGAACATGATGAGCTGATTCCTACTAGAGTTACCACTGGATGGAGAGTATGCATAGACTACCGGAAGCTTAACACAGTTACCAGAAAGGATCACTTCCCACTACCATTCATTGATCAAATGTTAGAGCGGCTAGCTGGGCATTCACATTATTGTTTTCTCGATGGATATAGTGGATACAATCAGATTCCTATTGCTCCAGAGGACCAAGAGAAGACCACTTTTACTTGTCCATTTGGGACATTTGCCTACAGGAGGATGCCTTTCGGGCTTTGCAATGCACCAGCAACTTTTCAGAGATGCATGATGAGTATTTTCTCCGATATGGTGGAGCGCTTTATTGAGGTATTCATGGACGACTTCTCTGTCTTTGGATCATCATTTGATAACTGTTTGTATCATCTGGAGTTTGTGCTAAAGAGATGTGAGGAGTGTAATTTGGTGTTAAACTGGGAAAAATGCCACTTCATGGTGAAACATGGCATTGTACTTGGGCATGTGGTAACAAGCAAGGGGATACAGGTGGATAAGGCTAAGATAGACTTGATCAGCAAACTTCCACCACCCACATCCTGTGAAGGGAGTACGAAGTTTCCTTGGGCATGCTAGATTCTATCGCAGATTCATTAAGGACTTCTCCAAGATTGCAAGACCACTTTGTTCATTGTTACAAAAAGAGGTGGAGTTTGTTTTTGATGAGAATTGCTTGAGAGCATTTGAGCTGCTGAAAATGCTTTTGACATCAGCCCCTATTATCATGGCACCTGATTGGAGTTTGCCATTTGAGCTCATGTGTGATGCCAGTGACTATGCTTTGGGGGCTGTGCTTGGCCAAAGAGTAGAGAAGCTTCCACATGTGATTTACTACGCCTCCAGGACTCTAAATGATGCACAGCTGAACTACTCTACTACTGAGAAGGAACTTCTTGCTGTAATTTTTGCACTAGAAAAATTCAGATCCTACCTTGTTGGGTCTAAGGTAATAATCTACACAGATCATGCAGCATTGAAGTATCTATTGAGCAAGAAGGATGCAAAGCCAAGGCTAATTAGATGGGTGTTGTTACTACAAGAATTTGACCTTGAGATCAAAGATAAGAAGGGCAGTGAGAATGTAGTGGCAGACCATTTATCCAGATTGTTGAATGATGAGGCATTCAAAGGGGACGAAATTCCGCTAAATGAATCTTTTCCAGATGAGCAACTATTTCAGATTACCAAGCTTCCATGGTTTGCAGACTTGGTGAATTACAAGGTTTGTGGTGAGTTCCCAATGCATTTTACTAATCAAGATAAGAAGAGGATGGTGCACATGGCACGTTTCTATTACTGGGATGACCCATATTTGTTCAAGTACTGCTCGGATCAGATCATTAGAAGATGTGTACCAGAGGAAGAGGTTCAAAGCATCTTAACACATTGCCACAACAAGGCGTGTGGAGGACATTTTGGAGGAAAGAAGACAGCTGCTAAGGTACTTCAATCTGGTTTCTTTTGGCCCTCTATATTTAAAGATGCACATACTTTTTGTTTAAGTTGTGATAGATGCCAGCGAATGGGGAACATTTCTTCACGGAATCAGATGCCATTGAAGGGCATACAAGAGGTGGAGCTCTTTGACGTGTGGGGGATTGATTTTATGGGACCATTCCCATCATCCTATGGTTATCTCTACATTCTGGTAGGAGTAGACTATGTGTCCAAATGGGTGGAGGCTATCCCAAGTAAAACAAATGACCACAAGGTGGTTTTGGAATTTCTGAAGAACATGATATTTGCAAGATTTGGGACACCCAGAGCAATCATTAGTGATGGTGGCAGTCACTTCAAAAATAGGTCTTTTGAAGCATTAATGAAGAAATATGGGATAACTCACAAGATAGCTACTCCGTACCACCCTCAGACTAGTGGCCAGGTAGAAGTGAGTAATAGAGAGTTCAAGCAGATTTTAGAAAAGACAGTGCAGCCCAACAGGAAAGATTGGTATTTAAGGCTGAATGATGCGCTTTGGGCATATAGGACAGCCGTGGAATTGGAGCACATGGCATTCTGGGCGATCAAGAAATTTAATTTTGATATGAAGGAGGCAGGTGAGAAGAGGAAATTACAACTGAATGAGCTTGAGGAGCTACGATATGAAGCATATGAGAATGCCAAGCTATATAAAGAGAAGACTAAAATATTCCATGATAAGAAGCTATTAAGGAAGACGTTTGTGGTGGGACAGAAGGTATTACTTTTCGATTCTAGACTCAAATTATTTCCAGGAAAGCTAAAGTCCAGATGGTGTGGCCCGTTCGAGGTCACTCAGGTATTTGAGCATGGGGCAATTGAGATCAATAATCCAAAGAATGGTAACAAGTTCAAAGTCAATGGACATAGGCTCAAGCCCCATTGGGACCAGATTTTTGACAAGGATGTGGATGTGATTACATTCACAGATTCCCCTTCTGCTTGATAGAGAAGCACAGTCTGGCTGAAGACTCTAAAGCAAGCACTACTAGGAGGTAGCCCTGATCTTTGCAAGGAAAAGTTGAGGATGGCGATTCAAAGCTGGCGATGTACTCCATATCCAGCTGAGTTCTTTTACCCTTTTCTTTGTCCTTCTATTTTTCTTTTATGTTATTAGTGTTTTCTTCTTACTTTATTTTACAACATTGGGGACAATGTTTAATTTTAGTTTGGGGGAAGAGTATCAGTCATTAAAAGAGTCATTATAGTCCAAAAATCCATAAAAATTTTAAAAATTTTTCGAAAATCACAAAAATATTTGTTTTTCTTTGTTTTTCTTTGAGTCATATAGTTCCTTCCTACCACAATGATGAGAAATGATGATTTGTCTTGCATGGTTCATTGAACTTAATTATAATGGTTATTTATATTTCAATCGCTGAAAATCGCAGTTATCCATGTTGACCTATCACTGTGTGGATTACAATGCTGATATAGTCTGAGGTTGAAAGCTCGCGCACAATTGAATGATTAGATGCTTTTGGTGAAAACTTGTGCAACCTAGTGAGATTTGAGCCTAAATGCTTATTCTTGAGAGGGTTATATGCTGAGTGATATGATCTTTCATTTCTTGATCTATATGATGCAATTGATTTTATTTTCAGTCTTTGATCACATGTTCTGACTTTTATATGGAAAAACATGCTAGAACTCTCATTTTTATCCGATTGAGGCAAATTTCGACTACATGAACCATAGGAGATGATTTTAGGCCATGTTTGACTAGTTTGTGCTTTTTAATCCATCCCCTTTGATGTTTACCACTAGTTATCCATGTTGAGCCTTAATTAAGCCAGTTCTTGCACCCATACCAACCCCTAAGTTTGGGGGAGTTACCTTACCATATGTATAACTATAGCCTTACCTTATCTAAGGAAGTATAAAGATGAATTCAAGGTTCATTACAAAATGTGTGCAAGGCTTGAGAAAAAGAAAAAAAAAAAAAGAGAAAAGTTGCCGTTACCCTGCATCTTCATAGTATTGTGTATTAAAAAAAAAAAAGAGGAAAAAAAAAACATAAAAAAAACAGAAAAAAAAAAAAACAAAAGAAAAGAAAAGAAAAAAAAAAAGAATAAAGGAGGGTACATGTGTGACTCAGCAATGTTGAAATTCAAAATGCAAGCCTTCACCGCCAAAAAAAAAAAAAAATCAGAAGTGTATAAAGGAACCTGAAGTGTAATTCTACGCAAATTCCTTAGATCTTGTTATCCATTTCCTTTCATTCATAACCCTTCACCCTAACCCCATGATAACCTATGTGCAAAAGTCCTACTTGATTCTAGGTGAAGTGTAGTCCCAGTGTGGAGATGAGATGGAATGGGAGCCTATGGTGTGTGATTTCACTTCAAGCATGTGGTATTTTTCATGAGATCATTATCTGTTCACTCTTAGCCAATTATTGAGTGTTTTATTGTGAGTGTATGCATGGTGAGGATTGAAGTTAAACTGAATTGCAAAAATGATTGTTTCGTTGTGTGAAAGCCTAAACTAAAAGTTATGTTGGTATTGTTTTACACACGACCCTTTTGAGCATGTGGATTGTGAACTGGCTGAGACTCTTGCTTCTTTGATTCATGTATTGATCAGACATCTCTGAGACAAATGGTGGAAGGATAGGTTTCATATTTTAGTGTTTTTAATTTCTCCCTTGTTTATTTTATTGTTTTGCTCGAGGACTAGCAAAAGGTAAGTTTGGGGGAATTTGATAAGCGCTTAATTGTTTGCAATCTAAGCCCTAATATTTGATTCATCTTGTGCTAGTCATAGTTATTTTATTTGATTTTACATAGTTTTGTTAATTTTTATGCTAAGGTCAAAAGGAGCAAAAAGAGAGGAATTAATGAAGAGGATGATGGGCGTGAATCCCAAAGAAGGACCATGGTGGGTCCCATTCAAGATATTCCAGATTTCAAGAAGACTTTCTAATTATTTGGACAACTTACAATTCAAATCAAAGAAGAAAAGCAAAAGAAAGAAAGAAGAAACCCAATCTAGGGTTAAACACCCAAAGGGGGCCCACATCTATTACAAATATAAGAATTTCAGAAATTAGAAAGTCTCATTCAAGTTAGAAGTGGAGTTCAAGAATGGAGAAAAACAAGGAGAA
This sequence comes from Litsea cubeba, assembly GCA_012931725.1. Lineage (NCBI taxonomy): Eukaryota > Viridiplantae > Streptophyta > Magnoliopsida > Laurales > Lauraceae > Litsea > Litsea cubeba. Next base: position 21,413,838 of record CM022951.1, on the reverse strand, counting down.
AAAGAAGGAAAGTTAAAGCAAGTCTTATTCAAGTCAAGATAGAAGTCCTAAAAGAGGGGTCCCACACTTATGTTACACGCATCAAATAGGGCCCACTTTTATGTCAAAAGTTTAGATTTAATTCCTTGCAATTAATTTCAGATTTGTGGGTCCATGTGAATAAGTTTCTAGAAGATACAAGTGGGACCAGATTTAGAAAGCTTGCTAAAACAAGAAAGAAGACTCCTTATTCAATCTAATTAGGTTTCCTAATTATAAGGAAGGTTGAAGATCTATTTCTACAAGGAAATACTTGCTAAAAGAGGCTGTTTTGAAGACTTATAAATAGCATAAAAGGGAAAAACGTGAACAGTAAATTCCAGCCCCATCAAGCCACGTCCAGCCACCATTCATCCCATATATTCCAGCCATATAACCAGCCATAAGACAGCAGCCATACAGCACCTTTGGAGCATCTTTGAAGCCATCTTTGGAGAGCTTTTGGAGGAGGAATAAAGGGGAAAAGCTGCTGGCCATCCACTACTTCACCATCATCTTCTAGTTTTATTCTTATGACTCTACTTTCTAGTTTATTTTTCATTAAAAACATGAGTAGCTAATTTTTTTAGGGCTAGGGTGTAATTGAAACCCTAGCCTAGTTCTATGTAGTCTCTTTTGGCGTCTTTTAATTCAGATTTCAGTTTTATTGGTTGAGATTCTAAACCATGTTATTAATTGATGAGTTGTGTATATGCCATGCCAACCATGTGATGTTCAATTAATTTTAAGAGTAGCTAACTTAATTTTGATTGATCTTGATGTTATGCATCTAGGGTTTAGAACCATGAATAATCTAAGTATATGCCATGCTTAGACTCATGCATTTATCTTTCCCATTGTTTTTATGCATTATGATTGTTTTGACTAGGACATATGCCATGCTTAGTTTTTGCATCATAATGAGCAATTCATGTAGTATGCCACTCATGAATTAGGTTTAGGGGAATAATAATCTAGACGCATATGCCATGGTCTAGGTTGATAGATGTCACCAATAAAATCTGATTTTTGATTAAAAGATAATAAGGGACATGCATAGGATTGGTTAGGGGAGTAGATGAAACCCTAGTTCATTCATTCATTATTACTGTTTTTCAATTCTCATACTAGTTGTTTTTAGGTTACTTTCCAATTAGTTTTTGATACTTTAAATTACTGTTTTTTTTTATATAGTTTAATTCCACTTTTCATCTTCAATTGTTTATTTTAATATTCTGATTTTTAGTTAGTTTTGACATCGTTTTATCACAAGTCTTCGTGGGATCGACCTCGTACTTACAATTCACTACACTACATAGTGATCTTGTGCGCTTGCGAGTTTTTAATTGTGTGCATACTAGTAACTTATTTCTAGGTTGTTTGGTGCATACCAATACCATGTCGATAACCTGGCTCCAAAATAGGTGGGCTTGCTCATCAGGTGGACCAAATGTGTTAATATTATCTGTTGGAGGTGATTCTTGTCCATTTATTTCATACAGTTTGTTCACTTGATCTATGGACCCACCAGATATTTTGTCTAGAATGCATGTTATATGTGTAAAGAAGCAGGTCAGCAGCAGGTCAGATCGACCTATGGGTCAGCCCACAACCCATGTATTGGGTCAGCCCACAAGTCAACATTGTATGAGTTGTCATTAGATATTAGATAGATATTAGTTTCCTTGACTTGGCCTGTAATCTTGTAATAAGATCTTAATTAGATCCACTAATTTAGGCTTCAGTGTTATATATGTATACCCTCAATACAAAATACACAGAAAATTCTCTTACAAACTCTCTCTCTTGTATGCTTCTGATTTGTATTCTGGATAATCTAATATGGTATCAGAGCTCTGATCATCTGTCCATTCAAGGTTAAAGAGAAGTTTTGAAACAGCACTGTTCGTCTGATCAAGTACTGGAACGTACTGTGATCAAAGGTGGCCCACCTGTTGATCTCCCGGCATCAGGAAAATCTTCACATCTTGGTCGTCCATCTACTCTGGGAATTATGCACATTTTTTTTCAGATTTTTTGATCATCTGAGGTAGGCCATTCTCCATGATTTGTACTTATCTCATTTGAGCAAATAGTTTTCATCTAGACCGTTCCAATTTCTGGTTTCACAAGCTTTCATCAAAATTCTACCTAGAGGAGGTTCGAATTTTTGAGGCAAAGCTCACTGTGTGATCTGATCATCCAACTGATCATCCCGTGGGGCCCACAAATCAGATTTGTGCTCAAAATCCTGCTCGCCTGGACCTCTTTTTTGGAATTTTCTGGATCTGTTTAGATCTGTTTGCTCTCTCTGGTTGTGATCATCCTTCGGATCATTTAGTGGGGCCCATAGCACTCATCTGTGCTCCGATTCAGGTCATTTGGTTAGTTGTTGTGGCTGGAATTCCAATCTGGTGGCTGGATTTCTTTTATTTTGCATCTGTGATTGGATCTGTTTGCTCTCTCTGGTTGTGATCATCCAAGATCATTTAGTGGGGCCCATAGCACTCATCTGTGCTTCGATTCAGGTCATCTGGTTAGTTGTTGTGGCTGGAATTCCAATCTGGTGGCTGGATTTCTTCTATTTTGCATCTGTGAGCAAATTGTTTTGTTCCTATGTCTTCTGATCGCCTTGTAACGGGTATTACTATCATACTTGATGGCTCAAATTATCCATATTGGTCCCATCTCATGCAAAATTTCCTCAAAGGTCAAAAATTGTGGAAATATGTTGCTCAGCAGATCCCTCCACCAGATAGTAAGGATGCAAAGTTTGAGGAATGGGAAGCTTCCATCGGGAAAATTAATTCTTGGATTGCCAATTCCGTCAATCCATCTATTGGAAATCAATTGGCTAAATTCAATTATCCTAAGGACGCTTGGGATCATTTAGCAAGGTTATATACTCAGTCTAATGCTGCTCGACGGTATCAGTTAGAATGGGACATTAAAAATGCAGACCAAGGAAATGACTCCATTCATGATTTCTTCATCAAGATGACTGCCTTATGGGACCAACTGGCTCTAATGGAACCCAATTTTAAAACACCTGAAGATGCTCACACTTTTGAAGTCTATCGGCAGCAGACTCGTCTGGTTCAATTTCTTATGGCCCTCCGCCCTGATTTTGAACATGTTCGCGGTCAATTATTACATCGGTCACCACTGCCTTTTGTGGATACGGCACTCTCGGAACTTTTGGCAGAAGAACAAACTCAGCTTTCTCTTACAAGGAAGAAACATGTGGAACCCACACATGTACTGACAGCAAATGTTAGTACCCATAAGAATGATCGCTCATTTCCCTCTGGTAATAATGACTTTTGCAATTATTGTAAGAAGAAAGGACACTGGAAACGGGACTGTCCTACCAGACCCCAAAGGCCAACCAATAAGACCCAACACTCTGGTCAGCAGCCCAATCGTGGTCCCATGCAATCTTATCAACAGCGACCATATGCGGCCAAAGTTGCTGAAGATGATAGTTTTCTGCCTTCGCAAATGGATCTTACATCTCAGATTCAGGCTATGGTTGATGAGCGCATGCAACAGTTGTTTCTGGCTTCCTCCACTAGTTCTGCCTCTCAAATGGTCACTACACCCTCAGCCTCTGGTTCTGCCATGACCATTTCTGGACCGTCAGGTACTCTTGATTCTACATGGATTTTTGATTCTGGTGCATCCTATCATATGAAAAATGATGTTTCCATACTTCATAATTGTCATACCCCTGCTAGCTCTCTCACCATCCATACAGCTGATGCCACTCCTCTACCAGTCTCTCTTATTGGCTCCGTTTCAAATAAGTTGCTCTCTCTCACTAATGTTTTGTGCGTTCCTCACCTGTCTATCAACCTAATCTCTGTTAGTCAATTAACTTCGTCTGGATTTCTTGTCTCATTTTCTTCGACTGGCTGTTCTGTGCAGGATCCGCGCACTGGGAGACAGATTGGGACCGGGCTTAGGTCAGGAGGACTTTACTATCTCCACTCGCTGCATCTTCCATCTTCCAGCATATCCTCTGCCGCACTCGTTTCATCTTCATCACCCTTTGCCCTTTGGCACTCTCGTTTAGGACATTTATCTTTAAATAAAATGAAGCTTTTATTTACTAGTGGTGTATTTGGAAATATTTCTGTATTAGACATTTCTACATGTTTTGGTTGCCAATTTGGTAAACAACATGCCTTACCTTACAATAAAAGCACTTCTTTTACTAATGCTCCTTTTGCTTTGGTGCATTCTGATGTCTGGGGACCTGCCTCTCAGCCAACAAAAGGTGGTTCCATTTATTATGTGCTGTTTATTGATGATTTCACTAGATATACTTGGTTGTATTTAATGAAAAATCATTCTGAGTTATACAACATCTACACTGCTTTCTCCATCATGGTTTCCACTCAATTTAACACGAGGATTAAAATATTCAGGTCTGACTCTGGGGGAGAATACATGTCCCACAAATTCCGATCCTACCTGACCCAGTCAAGGGACTCTAGCTCAATTATCATGTCCTGCCACACCACAGCAAAATGGTGTAGCAGAACGGAAACACAGACATATTCTAGAAACTGCTAGATCCTTGATTTATTCCTCACATGTTCCTCTGCAATTCTGAGGGGAAGCAGCCCTGACTGCAATCTATCTGATTAACAGAACACCATCCTCTGTGTTATCTGGCACATCTCCCTATGAAAAATTGTTCTCCTGTAAACCTGACTTGTCCTATCTCAAAGTTTTTGGCTGCACCTGTTTTGTTCTGTTACATGATAACGAGAGAACCAAACTTTCCCCAAAATCCACTGTCTGTGTCCTTTTAGGGTATGGCATCGAACAGAAAGGCTATCGATGCTATGATCCTAAAACCAATAGGTTACGGGTCTCTCGTAATGTCACCTTCTTGGAACATGTACCTTTCTATTCATTACCTACCCAATCCCCTTCTCCTGCGCAACCTACGGTCCATCCTCTTGATCCCTTTCCAGACCTGTTTCCCTCCGATACCCCTTCTCCTCCACCCCTGTAGGTATATCATCGTCGGCCCAAACCTCCGTCTGCTCCTTCGGAATCTGCAGCCCCACCTCCTCCTCCTGATCATGGGCCTATCTCCTCTGCTCCAGATGTGCAGGATCCTCCTCAAACTCGAAGGTATCCAGTGCGCACCAGAATCCCTCCCTCTAGATTTGGCTTTCTTTGTACTGATCATTTTTCTCCATCATATAAGTCCTTCCTTGCAGCAATTCATACCTTGGCAGAACCACAATCCTATAAGGAGGCCATTGCTCATCCGCACTGGAGGTCTGCCATCGCAGAAGAACTTGCAGCTTTGCAGAAAACTCAAACATGGGATCTTGTTCCTCTTCCCTCCGGGAAACGAGCTATCGGCTGCAAATGGATATTTAAGATCAAGACCAAATCTGATGGATCTGTTGATCGTTACAAAGCTCGCTTGGTTGCAAAGGGCTACACACAAGAATATGGGGTCGATTATGAGGAGACTTTTGCTCCAGCTGCTAAGATAACAAATGTCCGTACTTTTATCTCTGTTGCCGCTGCTAGGCATTGGCCACTCTATCAGCTTGATGTCAAGAATGCATTTTTGAATGGATTCCTTCAGGAAGAAATCTATATGCATCCTCCTCCAGGCGTCGTGAGACCTCCTCATTCTGTGTGTCGTCTCAAACGTGCTTTATATGGACTCAAACAAGCCCCTCGTGCTTGGTTTGAACGGTTTAGCACCAGCATTATCAGCATTGGGTTTTCTCAAAGTGCTCATGACTCCGCTCTCTTCACTCGCTATTCACGATCTGGCTGTGTTTTCCTGTTACTCTATGTCGATGATATGATTATCATTGGCAATGATGCTACTGGTATCTTATCTTTGAAGCATTTTCTTCATCGACAGTTTGAGATGAAAGATTTGGGCCATCTGCGTTACTTTCTGGGCATTGAGGTTGCCTACTCTCCCGAAGGATATCTTTTGTCGCAAACAAAATACTGCAATGAAGTTCTCCAACGAGCTGGCCTCACAGATCTTAAGCCTGTCTCTACTCCAATTGAACATAATCTGAAGCTTCGAACTACTGATGGAGATCTTCCTTCTGATCCAACTCGCTATCGTGAGGTGGTCGGCAGCTTGGTTTATCTTACCATTACCAGACCAGATATTGCCTATGCTGTACATGTGGCAAGCCAATTTGTTGTGCAACCCACCCATCTTCACTGGGCTGCTGTTCTGCGCATACTGAGATACTTACAAGGAAGTTCCAACCGCGCCCTCCTTCTTTCCTCCAGTCAGAATCTTACTCTGCATGGCTATTCTGATTCCGACTGGGCAGGAGATATCAATGATCGGCGCTCTACCACAGGCTTCTCTATTTTTCTTGGCTCCTCTCTCATCTCTTGGAGGAGCAAGAAACAAGAAGTTGTATCACGATCATCCACTAAAGCTGAATATCGTGCTGTCTCTCACACTACTACTGAAATTATTTGGCCTCGCTGGTTACTTCGGGATTTAGGAGTTATTGTTCCTAAATCTACCCCTCTCTTTACGGACAGTGAAAGTGCACGAAAACTGGCAACAAATGATGTCTTTCATGAACGGTCCAAACATCTTGAAGTTGACTGTCATTTCATTCGTCAACATGTTCGGAGTGGTACTATAAAGCTCTTCCAGATTTCCTCGGCTGCCCAAATAGCAGACTTTTTCACCAAAAGCCACTCCACATCTCGTTTTTCGGAGCTAGTTCCCAAGCTCTCGATGGTCACTTTTTCCCATCCAAAGCTTGAGAGGGGGTGTAAAGAAGCAGGTCAGCAGCAGGTCAGATCGACCTATGGGTCAGCCCACAACCCATGTATTGGGTCAGCCCACAAGTCAACATTGTATGAGTTGTCATTAGATATTAAATAGATATTAGTTTCCTTGACTTGGCCTGTAATCTTGTAATCAGATCTTAATTAGATCCACTAATTTAGGCTTCAGTGTTATATATGTATACCCATCGTCAATACAAAATACACAGAAAATTCTCTTGCAAACTCTCTCTCTTGTATGCTTCTGATTTGTATTCTGGATAATCTAATAATGTGGAGTCCATCTGATGGATGCCTTGATCTCACACATGTTGTTCGCGCATAACTCATCATTTAGATAAGCTTTCCTTAGCGAAGGAACAATTATACCAAAATCTATTTGTAACAGATAAATACGAGTAACCTTTGGATCAAGGTGCCAACCATAGTTGCGAATTTCATTTTGGACCCTGTTTCGGTTTGGCCTCCAAATCAGAATGTTTTGGCCAATTCAGAATTTCAATGAATGTTTCGGGGTAACATTTTGAAAAAAAATGTAAAAGAAATAAATAAATACATATATTTATTATTAAAAAACATTAAAATTAAGATATAAATTTCTATTTGATATATTTGATTTATTCTACTAAATCGATAATGCAATATTTTATTTCTACATCGCCAAGATTTAGGATTTTTTCCTTGCTATAAAGAAAATTCTAAATTTCAGGGTTTTTTTTTTTTACAAATTTTTTATAAAATTTTATATTTAATGGGCCCATTTTCTATTAGAGTGAAATTTGACTATGACCCTATTTTCTTTTGGCTAGGGCCTTATTTCCTATTAGAGCGAAATTTTGCCGGGGCCCATTTTCTATCAAAGTGAAATTTTGTTAGGGCCCATACATCTATAGTTATCGATTTCGATTTTTAATAAATGGGGCCCACTACGGAGCCCAAAATTTTTTCCTAACCACAAAACAACTCAAAACTTGTGGAACCCACAAATTTCTCCTAACCGCAAAACAACTTGGAACTCCCTTGACCCCTTTCAGAATGTTTAAAGAAGGGGCAACAAGGGGTTAGGATGATCTAATAAGGCTGAAATTTTGCACGCATGTATGTACCATCAAGATCTTTTGATCCCCCACCACCCTCATGATTGGCATGGCCCCAGATAGGTCCCACAAGGGAGTCCTAACAAAGGGTCTGGAGAGACATCCGTACCCGAGCACAGCCTGCATGCATGCATGTATGTATGTATGCATGTATTTACCCCTTGTGCGGCAAAGCATTCTTCTTAGGCACTTCAAGAACCATTAAATCGCTGCTGCCCAGATGGGAATCTGCTTTCTGTAGCTTAGGTCATGGAAAAAATGACATCATTGATCTGATAGAGCTCATTGTTGTTGCTTGTGCCGTAAAATCTCTTAACTGCCACCATCAAGGCCTTTGTCTACGAATAGATTATTGAGGATATAGAGAAAAAAAATGCAGTAATGTTGGAGAAAAAAGTTCACAAATTTTGATAGTTGGACGGCCATTATTGACCAATCTTGAAGCTCTTCACGGCATCAGCTCATCTTGCTGAGAAGCCTCTGATCACCAAATCCTTGTACCCCAATTGTCCATGGGTGTTTGGGGACACTTTACATGCGTTGAACTGTCAGAACCTGGACTTCCTCTTTTTTATAGTTCCCCATAACTGGTCTGAGTATTTTAGCCCTCTATAGGTTTTAATTCCAATTCTTATGAGAGCTTTTAGGGTGTCACCATGGGTTCTGAAGAAGTGCACATGAACTTTAGGTAGGAGCACCCACTGAGGCAGAACTTGAAGATAAGAAGCTAAGAATTGAAGATGCAAAAAATGCCACATTTGCAGCCATTGATGAAGGTATAGCACCAGGTGGTGGGGCAACTTTTATACATCTGTCAAAGCAGATTCCTAACATAAAGAATCTGATGGAAGATCCTGAAGAGCAGATTGGAGCTGATATAGTTGGAAAGGTGCTGGTATTTTCTCTTCATCTAGCATGTCATCTATTTACTTGATTTCTTTTATGATTTCATGAGAATCAATGATGTAGGATTATGGGAAGTACTTTTTGAATCCATAATAATTAAAATATCTTGTCAATTTTAGCAGTTTTTGACATGATTGATGAGTTACATTTATTTTTTTTATGATAGTTTTTGTGAGAGTAAAAAGGGAGGGCTCTCTGATTTAGAATTAACTCCTCATTGGTTTTATATGGTGGACAGCTGATGTCATTTCAACAGACCCTGCTATACACAGCCAATCAGACAGCATCTTTTGTAATTTTCGTCATAAGAGTCTTACCAGTTACCATAACATTCATAATCTTAAAATAGATAAATATACTTTCGTAATCATTTGAACATGAAGTGTAGCACACATTGAAAATGATTCAGATTTGTTTAAAAACGTTTAAGAAGATTTTTAAGCTCTTACTGGTGTGACTTGATGCACCCTAAGGCATAAGCTTGAATTCCTGCAGAAGGGTTGTTTATCTATCCTGCAGCATTTTGGTGGCACATAATTAGAACAGCACTAAGATGATGACTGATCTTCTGTGGTTTTTTCATTAATTGTTATCAATCCCCTAACTTGTGCGACTTTTGATTTCTGCATCCCCTAAATGCATAGAGAACATCTAATTGGTTGTAGATAGTTGTACATTCAATAGAAGGAATTCAATTTTTGTTTGGAAGGGTAAAATAACTTTCTCGTTATGTCTCACAAATCACAATCCGCATGCCTGGCCCTTTTGGCTTTTAGGCTTGATCCACCATAAGTTAGGTTGGGCTTTATTTTTTCTTGAATCGGGTGTCTTGAATCTTGGCTCCATTGAGTTTTCCCTTTAGTGTAGGTCTTAGGATCGACTTTTTGAGAACTTTACTGGTTTCAGTCTTGCCTGAACAATATTATATGATGACGAAAAACCAATAAAAAAGAAGAAACGAAAATGTCTTGTATGATAAATGAAACAGGACTTCTCACAAGTCCGATGCACAGCATACTCGCCTCATGCAGGATCCAGGATACAAATTAAAACAACATTTTCTTTTTTTATGGCTGTACCCATATTTCAGGGCCCAATTAGTAATTTGGTATCTAGTGGCCTGGATTAAACCATGCCCATTTGACCACTTGGTGTATTTTATCTTGACTGAAATCTCTACAATGAATTCCAGGCACTTCTTGTACCATCGGCACTGATTGCTGCCAATGCTGGGGTTGAAGGCTCAGTGGTCGTGGAGAAGCTTCTGTCATGTAATTGGCAGGTTGGATACAATGCAATGACTGATAAATACGAAGATCTTCTTAGTGCTGGTGTCATTGATCCTTGTAGAGTTTTGAGGTGTGCACTCCAAAATGCAGCGTCCATTGCAGGGGTGGTTCTAATGACCCAAGCTGTCCTGGTCGAGAAAGTGAAGAAGCCCAAGCCAGTTGTTCCTTATGTCCCTGGGATAACTCCTTAGAAGAGAGAGAAAATAACTGATTTTTCAACTAGCCCCCTTATCAGCATTGTTCCTAAGTTGAGCGGTCAGGGCCATGACTTTTTAAAATTAAGTCAGGAAGACAAAGTAGAAGATGCAGCTGATTTGGTGGATTTCTCAGGTTTTCTCAAGTCAGTTATTGTTGGGAATCACAATGACTCAGCGAGATCAAATCCTGTATTTGGGATATCTGGTGCCCCGTTTTTTGGTAGATGGTAGTGTTTTAGCAGTAGATGAGGCTCCCTTATTGCTGTTATTGTTGTCTTTTATTTGTATAGTTTCATGTTTTCGTTCAAAATTTTTTTTTTTTGGTTCTGTGAACTCAATACAAAGCAGTATTTAGAAACATTTGCATTAGAGCATGGTTTTGCTTAGGAGCTGATTGCTTGCAAGAAGAGGAAATCTGGTTTCTTTTGGTGTGTGTTGGGGGTGGGAGTATTTGTTGGAACTTACTTTCCCATTCTGCAGAAAAGAGGAATTGCGCGCACAAAGGCTCCACTTTTTGTTGTTGACGGTTAAGGTTTCCCCCCTTTTGTAATTTAATTCTTTTTGCTCTATTCTCAAACAATGCAAATGAAGAGGATGCATTTTGCTTTTACCACAAAACTCATAAATTGTCTTGACATTTTTATATATATGCAGGGCACCATGGTCTTACCTGGAAAGATCTCAATGAGACCTAGTGGTGTGTAAAATATCATCCCCAGTGTATTATCCTAACCCTTTGTTCTTTGGGTCTTAAGTTCAACAGGTTTAGAAGACATCTTTTTTGGAATTTCAGTCCAACAGCTATCAACAATTGGATGGCGGTCAAATTTGGGCCTGTGGCAATTCACAAATGCTTTGCGTGTGATTTATATATTAGTCAATAACCACAACCACAACCCCCCCCCCCCCCCCCCCCCCCCCCCCCCCCCACAGTTGTGGGCTGGGATCATCATCCATCTCTCTCTACATTCCCTCCTTGCAGATAAATTGAAGATCAAGAGGCTATGCAACTAATGATTTATATACCAGTCAATAACCATTTTTTTAGGTGGGCCTGCGGATGGACTACTCTCCACAATGATCATATAAAGTATTTCTTTTAGACTATTGGTCATTTTAGCATGGCCTTGCATGATACAATATCAAAATGGCCAAGATTTAAGTGCTTTCTTGTTAAGAGGCCAAGATTTAAGTACTTGCACTATTAGATTTTGATCTTCGTCACGTGGGTCATATATGAGCCATATATAAATGGATAATAGTCTAAAAACTAATGTAATATGTTGTATGTGTAGGGCCGTCCACCAATGGACTGGCCTGTAGAAATCTGTTCCAGGTTACAGATTAAGTGAAAGCCGTTTTGGGCCGGGCTTGATATGTAATTAGGGCCCGTTTAATAATTTAGCTGGGCTTGAATTAAGTGATAGAAAGCCCAAAGCCCGGCCCAGCCCAGCCCAGCCCATGTAAGGAATGCATGTAATTTAATTTAATTACTGCTCGAATGCCCACAAAATTGATAAGAGCCTGGTCCGACTCGGCCCGATTGATTAAATGGGCAGGCTCGGGCCTGACTTTTACAGCCCATGTCGGAATTGGGCTGGGCTTGGACCAATATTTCTAAAAAGGGGCCAGGCCTGGATATGCTTTAGCCTGGCCAGGCCCGGCCCATGAACACCCCTTATCATTTCAAGTGACAATAATAAAAGACTTCTACAAAAATGAAAGAGACAATAATAGAGATTGAGTTAAAAAAAGTACCATATTTTAAAAAACACCTCAACTTTTTACCAAAAAAATCAAAAAGTTACTTTTACAAACATTCTTTTCTCAAGAAAAAAAAAACGTAAAAAAAAAAAAAACATTCTCATCTCACTAAATGACAAAACGCCATCACTTTTTTATTTTACCCATATTATTTTTTTGTCTCTTAATTTAACCATTCACCTCACTTCCCTTTATTAGTAAAATTACTAAATAGGGAATATATTTGATGCACATATTTGAAAATTTATCTTTGATCTTCATTTTTAGTTACCCTTTCTATTTAATTCCTGTGCATTTTAATTCAAACAAAAAGGGCCGAGATATTTGAGTAGGACAAGCGGAACTTTCCAGTGAGGCTCACTTATTGAGAATCTAAATTGGCCAAAATAAACACAGTTCTCTTAGATGGGATGTGGCCATTTTATTTCTTTTAATATTAGTTGGTTCTAAGAAAAGATTGAGCATACCATTGATAAATAAATGAAGATTTATCAATCTTACAATAGTTATAACCTCTTTTGGAGTAGATTTTGATTGCATCCATTTTGAGCGGTTTAGATATTTCAAATGGTGGGCTCCACTTTATTGTCCTACTTTTTTCACTAACACTTACACGTCTTATGGGACAGAACCAAACTTTCAAGAGGAAAATGCAAAAGGTAGGGGAGAGAGCGAAAGGTCTCGTTGATCCTACCCGTTGACACGTATTCAACCTGCATCAAATATAGGTTTGGAAGGTCAGATTGGCTCGACCCAATATGGCGCAAATTGAAAAGAAAAAATCTAAATGGCCTGATGCCAGGCCCTGAAAAGTGGCCTGACATCAGGCCTAGACCGTTGGATCTCATTTTGAAATGAGATCCAACGGTCTAGGCCTGATGTCAGGCCACTTTTCGGGCCTGGCTGATTGAAAATTTTTTTACTAGTTTTGAAAAAAACGGCTTGGGATCCAAACAGTGGACCCACATGCTAACTAGACCTGACCGGTTTCCCACCCTTTGACACATCTTCAGAAACATATGCCACAAATCAGCTCTAAAATATCGTGCTCCCCATCACTTGCAAAAGAGAAAATCTAAACGGCCTGATGGGGAGCCGTGCCACACATGAGGGCCGTTGGATCCCAGTTGCGTCTGGGATCCAAAGGCCCTCATGGGGGAGCCGTGCCACAGCACGGGCTCTGTAACGCCCCAATTCCGGATACCGAGAAAATCGTCAAAGTACCGAAATTGGCGCACTACTTCCCGGAAAATCCGAGAACTTCCAAGATCGTAGGTCCGCAGTGAGGTCCAATTTAAAACTTTTTCATCAACATAGCAACAATGGTTAATTGCGGAAGCATGATAGTATAGCGGAAGCCATATAAGAGATAGCGGAAGCATAAGGTATCATCCATGTATCAAATATAAATGGGCTGAAGTCCAGCCTAAATGTGACAATGATATAAAACCAAAGTTAATTACAATAATATCCTCTCACTACAACAGACTCTCTCAAAAATCCCAAAACAAAGATATCACTCAACCCCAGGTGTAGGCTCTCCAATCACCGGCTCGACCTCATGGTCGGCCTGTCCCCATCCGTAGTCGCCTGCTACGGGCACCTCAACAAGTGCGAACGCATCGCCTTCGAACTCGGGGTCAAGACCTAAGCACCAAGAGTGGGTCAGATCTAAAGATCTGGCAAGTCACAATATGCAGATAATATAGAATGTATGCATCAAAATGAGTAGAGACATGTAATAAAGTTAAGAGAGTAACAAAGGTACATATGCTATGCAGTCGTGCAAGATAACAATGTAGAATCATAATAAGCATAACAGTAATAAACCTACACAATATGGCACATCCACATAAGCTGGTCACCGCGGGATATTATGCCGCGGCCCTCCCATACTGAACACAGTCGCGGTAGGGATCCTAAGCTAATGCTAGGGATTACTAACCCCGCAAAATATCATCAACATCATCCACAACGACCGGAACCGGCATCACACCGTCCGTCCCAACAGTGCTCATCATGATAGCCACACAACAAATCTCAATAGCTCCTACCAGTGATGATCAGTCCAACTGGCTGAGCTTAAATCAACTGAGTGAATGTCTATGCCGACTCGGAAACAATAAAGGTCTGTGTCTGTCTAGGCTCTGCCTTGCGTGAACAAGGTCCTAACAAAAGTCCCTAAGAGGTCCAAGTACTCAATATAAACTGTGGATCATAGTCCAAGTCCAATTCCATCATTGGATCCGTACCAAGGCCCACCAAATACTTGGCCTGGTCTATAACAATCCATATGAGACACAAGTCCATGTTCAATGACATATGATCCATCTACGTCCATAATGGGTCACAAGCCCATACAATCTAACCTCTCCATTCTAGGGTAATTCACATCCAACTTAGGCCATAAAAAGGGCCCGCCTAGCCACAGACACGGGTCAATGATCCACCCAATCAGATTACCGGGTCACCTCTAAGTATTCCTAGGTTTAGGTCCTCCATTTTCCATTTAATTAACAGGTATGAGCAATAATAAGGACAATAGAGTGATAATCGTAGTATGAGGGAGATGAATCTCCAAGTACACGAATCATAGGGAGATAGCAACAGTCCAACCTAGGTAAATGGTCCACTTTCGGATACAGGTCCATCTCAGGTAATTCGATCTTTAAGTGAAACCACAGATGCTAAGGAATATTGTGTTTGGTGCTTAGAAGTTATGTGCATCATTTTGGTAACGTATAAAGGTCGAATCATCTTAGATTGCATAACCTGGACTTTAATTAGTGGACCCCACGAGTCAAGGTTGAGCCGTACCATTAACTCGTGGCTGGCTCAGTGATGGAAGTCTATTTGAATGGTCAATGGGCCCTACATATGATTGCAACAATAGAAATTAGAATCTGGGGATCGTCACTGTACACAGTGTGCTTAGCCGGCCTCCTGGCCTGGGCGGTCAGCTCGGCACACTGTGATCAGAGAAGGTGAAACATCCTGCAGGCAAAGCCTGATTGTCCAGGACTTCCTGTGAGTTCGGCTAACCCCCTGGCCTGGGTGGTTGGCCGTGCGCACTAGGAATTCTGGCTGGAAGAAATGTCCCAGGTTCTAGTCTCCTTTGTTGAAATCCCACCTTTTTGGAAATCCATCTCGGAGTTCGGCTAAGCAATGGAGCTCAATTGAATACTCAGTTCGGCTACCCAACTCAGTTCGGCAAAGGGCCTAGCTCAGTTGGATCACCCAGCTGAGTTCGGGAAAATGCATTGGGCTTGTCAGGACATTGAGGTTGGTTTAGCTCTCAGCTCGGTTAAGCACTGAGTTCGGCTAAGCTCGAAGTCCGGTCTGGCATGGAACCCGGTCTGGCGCTGAGCTCAGTAAAACACTGAGTTCGGCCATAACACTGAGTTCGGCCGTAACACTGAACTCGGCTTTGAGCACTGAGCTCGGCCTAGACACTTAGCTCGGCTAAACGCAAATCTCATCCTAACCATCATGCTCGGCAGAACTCTGAGTTCGGCTAGTGTTGAATCCAGCCATCGCTGAGTTCGGCCAGTGCTGAGCTCGACAGTTGCTGAGCTGCGCCAACGCTGAGCTCGGCAACCGCTGGGCTCTGCAAGTGCTGAGTTCGGCAGTTGCTGAGCTGCACTAATGCTGAGTTCGGCAACCGCTGGGCTCTGCAAGTGCTGAGCTCGGCCATCGCTGGACTCTGTCCATCTCTCCTATCAGTGTTGTGTTCTGTTACAGAACCCAGTTCTGCGACAGGACACAACTCCTCTTCACTAAGCACAGGAATGGGGGTCCACCCCTGATAAAAATCCAGATCAAGTAGCACCCCATGGTCGCACAGACCCCCTCACATAGACGTAGGGTCCTGATCTACCAAGGGTGGTCCTACTTCGATTCCGATCACAACACAACGAGGTGGGTTCTCGTCATTCCATCTCCGGAAAACCCATCACTGCAACCCAATTCTCCTGGGTTTCTCCATAGACCATTACAGAAGCAAAATAAATCATTCCTACATCATTCACCCATCATCAACCGGCCATTGAGCATCCAAATGAGGTAATCCCATCCATCAATGGCCAAAGGAACCAAACAAACATGCTCAAGGGTCGATCTAAACATATATATTACAAATTGGAATTCTACTGCAAATCAAAGGAAGGAAACATGCAATCTAGACTACCAGCACAGTGCACTTGCCTTGATTAATTGAAGGTAGAAGGAAAAGAGAGAAAACCACAGGGAAACCAAAAGGAAGGGTCTCGGCAGTTGCTCCTACGGTGCAGATCGATCTTGGTTGGCCTTCTGTTAAGGGATTTCTGGGGCGAGGAAGAGAAAAGAGAGATTGGAGGGGGAGATGTGGGTTCGTTGGAGGGAATTGGGGAAGAAGAAGAGAGAAGAGATTGGAGTTTGAGAGAAAGGAAAAAGGAGATGAACAGTAGTTGTTGGGGCAGGGGAGGGTTTTGTTTATATAGGTTGGGTTTTTGGGTTAGGGACAAAATTGCCCTTGGGGTTAGAATAGGATTAGGGTTAGGGTAGAGGGTATTTGGGTCTTTAGGTGGGCTTCTAGAAGATTCTTGGTGCAAACCCCCTATAGTAAATACAAAACTCTAGCTAGGGCCTCTAACAACCTAACTAACTCTAAGAATAACAAAAGACACCCTATTGACTCTACTAATTACACCACTAGTCTAACCCTAGGAAAATACATAACTACCCTCACTAAGCCCCATAATTAGTATAACTAAAATACTTAGGCTTATATATAGTATTCAAATTCACATTGAGGGCCCACCAGGGGTGGGGTCTCACAGGCTCCCCATCGGGCCGTGTAGCAGGGCCGCTTGCAAAAACACCCTCATTAACTCAAAATTCATCACCTGAAAAGACCCCATTATCTCAAAATTCATCACCTGAAAAACTTTGCTTCAAGCACGGCCTCTTACTTCAATGGTAGAGCCAGGAATTTCTGATTTTGGTTTTGGGGAGAGGGATCTATGAATGACAGTATAGAATAATTCAATGCAATAAATTGCATATCGATTTTAATTTCCTCTTTGATCTCAACTTTTACTAGCTTTCTTCTCTATTTTGATATGATCTATATGAAGTTTTTTATTTAAATAAAATTTTAATATTTAATATATTTATTCTGTTTTTAGAAAGAACATTACCTCTCCCCTCCCCAAAATTGTATTAGAGATTAATTTGACGGTGTGTCAAATCGTATTAGAGTAAAGTTTATACAAGAATCCGTAATTCATTTCTGTAAGTTGGCTTGCTCGGGAGCATGATGAGTTTCTCATGATTGAGTGGGACTCTTCGAGTATCTGGACTCATGGATCATTTGTTAGAAAACAAGATCTAGATCTATGATCCAGAAAACCTTAAACAACCAAGATCCTCCATGTCAAATCATCGGGAGATGTAAAGCGGAAACATACCTTGATCGATTGTGGAAGTTGTTCGCATGTTGTTGATCTTCCAATCCAATATGACTATCCAGAGAAACCTTCTTGCTGATTGTGGGATGTCAGAGAGAATATGAACTTACTATATGAATTGGGGACCATAACCCTAATATATAATAATGAGATTATCATAGGTTTTGTTATTTCTAATTTGGCCCCTCATCAAATTAGAATTAGCATTCTGGTATCTACACATTAATTCCATGACAATTATACCGTTAAGCCTTAAAACTTTAAGTCTTAATTAGATCACTTTAATTTAGGCTTAACAAAAGATAGCATAACATATTTAATATTTACATGTGTGGCCCCACATGATGGAATTTTCCAACAATCTTTCACTGGGCCATATATGTAACTTAACAAATGTGTATGACTGTATGAGCTCCAAAATTTTGCTATCATAAGTTTAGGGTATATCCGAACAATCTCTTCCATGGATTATGCCGGTATAGGATCAAAGCGGTTTTCGTCACATTTAACATGACTAAACCCATCAATGGTCACGTACACCAATATAACCAAATGACATAGATCAATCATGGATGCGTAGCATGGAAAGTATATGCAATGTGATCTATACATGTCTATTTCCAACTGGTCCTACTTTATTACTTAGTGAGATCAATATTGAATACAATGTAACAGAGTGAAATGCACTAAAGACTTTATTTCTGATCAGAAAAATATCCAAATACATAAATGCATAAGTATGTTCAAAATAAAACATAAAGCAATAAAATATAAAATGATACAAACTCCCACTATAATGTGATATCCTCACACAAAATAACACCCATATGAGCAGTGTGCTTATGAAAAACCTTGGGTGGTAATCCCTTTGTAAGCAGATCACCAATCATGGAGCTTGTCTCAATGTGCTTTATGAATATCTGTCCATCCTGTATTCTCTCCTTCACAACTAGAAACTTAATGGCAATATGTTTTGACTTAAATGAGCTCCTGTTGTTGTTGGAATATAGCACTGCCGACTTATTGTTACAATATAGTTGGAGTGGTCTTTCAATAGCCTCTAGAACTCGCAGCACAGTGACAAAATTCCGCAGCCATATCCCATGGTTGGATGCCTCATAGCATGCTACAAACTCTGCTGCCATGGTGGAATCAGTCACGAGTGTCTGTTTGGCACTCCTCCAAGAAATAGCTCCACCAGCTAACAGGTATATGTATCCTGATGTGGATTTCATACTGTCTTGGCATCCATAATCGAAGTCGGAATACCCTATGATCTCCAACTGATCCGATCTCCTATATGTGAGCATGTGATCTTTTGTTCTCTGTAAATACCTCATAACCTGCTTGGCTGCTTTCTAATGATCCATTCCAAGATTACTTAAATATCTGCCTAACATGCCAACAATGAACGCAATATCCGGACGCGTACACACCTGAGCATACATTAGACTCCCTACAGCTGATGCATAGGGAATCTTTTGCATTTCCTTAACTTCAAGGTTAGTTTTAGGGCACTGATTGAGACTGAACTTGTCTCCCTTAGAGATAGGGGTGTCACCTGGTTTGAGTCCTGTATGCCAAACCTATTGAGTACCGTATCGATATAACTTCTTTGTGATAATCCAAGAATACCCCGAGAGCGATCACGTTGTATCCGGATCCCTAATACAAAGGAGGCGTCACCAAGATATTTCATCTCAAAATTCTTTGATAGAAATCTCTTGGTTTCATGCGACATGCCTATATCATTTGTGGCAAGCAGTATGTCATCGACATACAAAACCAGGAATATGTGCTTACTCCCACTGAATTTGTGATACACACAATTATCAATAGCGTTCGTCTCAAAACCAAACAAGATAATCACATGATGAAACTTGTGATACCACTGACGAGAAGCTTGCTTGAGTCCATAGATGGACTTTGTCAATTTACAGATCATATTCTTTGGGTCTCCCGACTCAAAGTTTTCTGGCTGCACCATATAAATAGTTTCGTCAATGTTACCATTGAGGAAAGTTGTCTTGACATCCATCTGATGAAGTTCAAGATCAAAATGTGCAACAAGTGTCATGATTGTCCTAAAAGAGTCTTTCGATGAAAGCGGAGAGAAAGTCTCTTTAAAGTCAATCCCTTCCTTTTGGGTGAAGCCTTTAACTACAAGACGAGCTTTACACCTCTCCACATTACCATTCGAATCGCTTTTGGTTTTAAAAATCCATTTATAACCAATGGGGTTCGCACCTGCTGGTAATGGGACAAGTTCCCAAACCTTATTGTCTTGCATAGACTTATACTCCTCATTCACGGCATCAATCCACTTTTGAGAGTTGGAACCTTGCATGGCTTGATGGACGTTGATTGGGTCATTTTCCACCATTCCAATTTCTTCCTCATGTTCTTGGAGAAAGACGAAAAAATCGTCCGGAATAGCTGTCAGACCCCGACCCAGGTTTGAAATATTTAATTATGTTTAAACCGTGATTAGTGGATAAGTGGGGTTAGTGGAGGATTAGCTTATTTTATTAAGCTAGATTAGAATGTTTGATTAGCCTTGAGAACCTTTGTGAGTCATTGACTTAAGTTTGATGCGGGCCGGGGCGCCCATGGATTTGTGTGTGAAATTGTGGAGTTTAACTTCGATGTTCATAAAATCTCAATTTTTTTGGGTATTTTGACTCATTTCATCTAGGTCATCAACTTTCATGCTTTGGCCAACTTGATTTAGTGATCAGAAATCGCGTTTTTCGAGAAAAAGGGCAAAACTGACCTTTCACACAAAATCTGTACCCAAATTTTGAAAATTTCAGAAATTGACAAAAATATACATTTTGGAAAGTAGAAATTTCGCTGATCGTTTTTGTCTTCTTCGTCGTTTTCGTTCGGGGCCCGCAAATACCATTTCTAGCTTGGTGAAGACCGGGGCCCACAAGACTTCTCTTATAAGAAGGGGAACCCTTCTTCTTCTCCTTCATTTCATTTCCAGCAAGAGTTTTGGCTAGGTCTTTTTCCCTCTCTTCCCACACTCTCTCTCTCATCTGAAACTCTCATTTGGTGGAGTTTTCTTGGAGGATTGATCTTCTCAAGTCCTTCCTCCCTCTCCAAGCTCTCCAAAGGTACCCTTTTTGAGGATTTTGAGCTAAGAAAAAGCCCTCATTCAAGCTTTTCTTCTCCATTGGGATTTCTCAAGGTTAGCAATGGCTTTCCAAACTTGAGATTCTTGTTTTCCTCTCCATTTATAGTGTTTTAATCCCATATGCTAGGGTTTTCCTTGGAGACTTACCAATGTTGATTTTTTAGGGTTTTCTTGGGAATATTTTGGGGTTTTTGTAGATTTGAAGCTTGAGGCACTAAAGCTTTGTTTGAAGAGTGATCTTGCTCCTATCTTGACTAGAGGCAAGTAGATTCCACAATTAATATGATGATTTCTCTTATTTGGTTCTATTTCATGATTTTTCTTTTTATGTGTTAATCTTCTTTAATCTATGGGTTTACTTTGATTGAATGAATCATTGTTACATGGATTCCAATATATGTTATTGTCTTACAATGCATGGGAATCTTGCTTTCATTTTGGTCATTTAGAAAAAAAATGGACTTCTTTGTGTTAAAGGTAAGTGTTCATAGGAATGGAGAAAACTTTGATTTAAAAAGTATGGTGTTTGATCAATTGGAAGGATCTTGGATGGTGATTTGATGAGTTTGTGAGGTCAAGGAAGGGTCCCAATATGCTTGGAAAATTGTAGGAAAGAAAAAGAATGGAAAATGTTCAAGAAAAAAATGGAAAAAAAGGAATGAAAGAAGCTGCCGAGCCGGACTGGACAGAGCCCAGTCCGCTCGAGCGACCCAGACTCTGTCTGGGCTCCGCTCGAGCGGACCTGGGCTCGCTCGAGCGAGCCCAGCTCAGCCTGGGGGCCCGGGTTGGGCCTGATCTGGGGTCTGTTTTAAACCTGTTTTGGGGCCCAATTGAAGACTGTGTTGGGCCTGTTTCCTAGGCATCTTTGGGCCTGTTTCAAGGTCAACTTCTGGGTTATTTTGAGACCTAATATTGGACTGTTTGATGACCTGAATTCTGGGCTACTTTAAGGACTGTTTTGGGCCTATTTTAATGGACTGTTTGAGCTTGGATAAGGCCAGTTGTGGGCCTGATTAAGAAGGGGTTTAAACCTACGTTTAATGAGGACTTATTGGATATAATTTCAAGTCCATTTCAAGCCTATGTCCATGCCCAATTCAGCCCCAAACTCTTTTCTATAAGTGAAGCCCATTCAACCCTTTTACAAGCCTAGAATTTATTGTGAGAATTGGCTTAGACTATGATCAAGACCACTTGGGAAACCTTCAAGTCTAAATGTACACTTCATCCCTTGTGATTGTCAAGGATCTTCGGTGGCACCAAGTTACTTTTATTAATGACAATAAAGGGGTCAAATGTACATTGAGACTACCCGCTTTAGACGATCGAATCATCATACATTCATTCCGTGTAAAAGACTTTTGTTTGGGTTCTTTCCCCAATCCTTTTGAATGTTTTGAAGTGGTTTCCCACATACTTAGGTATTGATAAGACTACTCACCTATTTTGCTCGGATTCGCCAATATGCATTTGTTTGGAGTAGTTTTCTTATCGATTTTGGAAATGTATCTCATAAACGGATTTGTATTATTTCGAGGTTTCGAACTTTCACTCTAATGGCACCACTAGGCTTAGGTCACCTTGTCGGACTGATCATCCGGCTTGGGATCTTTAATTTGTCTGCCAGCTGCAGTTTGGATTCTGTTTGTACCGACCATGGCAACGGTTATATCCGGTCCCACGTGTAGTGGCTACGGTTCTATTTGATAACGACTATGTCGTTCCGGTCCCACGAGTAGTGGCTACGGTTTGTCTGCTCCGGTTACTTCGGTAACAGGAGAATATAGCTTTACGTGGTTTGCCAATGTTTTCATGCATTTAATATTCATCTCATGGTATTTGTTTATTTTACTTATCATAACATTGGGTTTGTAAACCATCGAGATGTTTATCTTCTATCTTTACTTCGACATAGTTATTAATCGTGATTTAATCGTGGCCCTCATTTATTAATGTTTTGTTTCGCTATCATCTTATTATTGTTGTATTTGCTTGCCAGACCGTCGTGTCTGACTCTTTTTGTTTGGTGCCAGATGTCGAGCCCCTCGCGGTCGAGGCGCACTTCGAGGCGGAACCCATAGTTCCTGTGGAGGGCGAGTGGTAGCCCGATGATGTCATTTAGACGTCGGGTTGCTTTTGGAGCTGCGATCACGTTTTGGGAATAGATGCTATACATTTTGGGTTTTTGGTTATAGCCATTGTTGGCTTATACTCTTTTGGGAAGAATTTGTAATTAATGACTAACCTTACTTTTGTATTAACTTTAAACTAACTTTGGGGCCTACAAATGAAATGTTTCTCTTTTTTATGCTAGTCTCGTGCGTTCTCATCTTATACCCGTTTGTGAGAGACTTTTATGTTTGCTACATGCTTCCGCGTAAGTCATTTGTATGAAAGTGATTCTTATATATCACTATTGGATCGGATTTCGGGAATCCTTACCGCGGAAACCTGTGGAAAACTAGCGTGTGCGGGCGGAATTTTCCGGCCCGTCGCGCCACGACCCCGGATTAAGGCCTCGTTTAGCGGGACCCCGGTCCGGGGGCATGACAATAGCATTTCTCCTTTCTCTAGTGGATCGCCTTAATGGCACTGGTGCTTGAGGTTGTTGAGTTTGTTCGCCAGGAACAATCACCTCATCTTGTATGGGGGGTTGATCAACATTGTTTGGTTGAGGATCCGGATTTGCTTCTTGATCAATGACATGAATAGGAACCTGCACATTGTCAAAAGCAACAATGGGAATCGAAACCGATTCTTCCTCAAATACAATGTCTTTAACCTTATTTCTCCCCCAAACTCAATATCCTTAAAAAAAGTTGCAGTTCCCATCTCAAAAATTGACCTAAGTGTGGGATCATAAAACTTATAGCCCCTAGATCGCTCAGAGTAGCTAATGAAGTAGCTGCTCACTGTTTTGGAGTCCAATTTCTTTTCATGTGACCTGTAAGGCCTTGCCTCATCTAGACATCCCCAAATGTGAAAATGCTTTAGACTAGGCTTACGGCCTGTCCAAAGCTCATTAGGTATTTTTGCAGCTGCTTTAGTTGGCACTCTATTCAGAATATAAGCTGTTGTTTTGAGTGCTTCTCCCCAGAGTGACTCTGGTAAAGAAGAATGATTAATCATACTCCTTACCATATCCTTAAGAGTCTGGTTTCGCCTTTCAGCAACACCATTCATGCTAGGTGACCTTGGCATGGTGTACTGTGGGACGATTCCATATTCCTCTAGGAATGCCGTAATATTCACCACCACGGTCAGACCTGACACTCTTTATCCTTTTGTTGAGTTCATTCTCAACTTCAGCTTTAAATGTTTAAATACATCCAAAGATTGTAATTTCTCATGAATGAGAAATAGGTACCCATAGCGAGAGTAATCGTCTATGAATGATATGAAATACCCATTCCAGGAAGCCGTAGAAAATGGTCCACATATATCTGTGTGTATCAATTCTAAGATGTCTGCAGTTCTATTGGCACCTAATTTCTTTATTTTGGTATGTTTTCCCTTTATACATTCAATACAAACATCAAAGTTTGTAAAGTAAAGGGAATCTAAAATTCCATCAGACACAAGTCGCTCAACTCTAGGCTTAGAGATGTGACCTAAGCGTTTGTGCCATAATGTGGCTGAATTTTCTTTACTCAATTTGCGTTTAGTATCTCGTGATTCCATATGCAAAGATTCATTATAAGAAACGATTATATCAAGCAAATATAAGTTGTCATAAACACATAGAGAACCAGTTCCAACAACATTTGAATTTATAGATAAACTGAATTGATTGTTTCCAAATGAACAAAAATAACCAAACTTGTCCAATAAAGTAACTGAAACCAAATTCCGTCTAAAAGACGGTACAATAAAAGTATCTACTAAATCCAAATAATAACCAGTTTTTAATAACAACCTAAAATGCCCTATTACCTCTACTTCTACCGAGTTGCCATCGCCCACAAAGATGTGTCTTTCAGCATCACTTGGCTTTTGGTAACTCAGGCAACCCTGCATAGAAACACTTATGTGAGTAACAGCACCAGAATCTAACCACCATGTGCTTCTTGGTACTGAAGCTAAATCAGAACAGACCAAAGAAAGAAATGTACCTTTCTTTGCACGTCAAGCATGATATTTGGTACAATTCTTCTTCACATGTCCAGGCTTGTTGCAAAAGAAACAACCCTCATTTGTTTGCTGTTGTTTCTTTTGGGCTGGACCCTCATTTGTTTGCTGTTGTTTCTTTTGGACTGGACCCTTAGCAACTTCATTATTCTTCCTCTTTTTGCCCTTATCCTTAGAGGTGCTAGCCAAATGAGCACTTTCTGTCCTATCTTGCTTCAATCTCTCTTCCTCTTGCACACAATAAGAAATGAGCTCATTGAGAGTCCATTTCTCCTTTTGACAGTTGTAAACCAAACCAAACCAAACCAAACCAAGCCTTTTCCCACTAGGTGGGGTCGGCTATATGGATTTGACGACGCCAATCAAATCTGTTTAGGGCCATGTCCTCCGTTAGATCCATGTAGGCAAGATCATGTTTAATAGTTTCTTTCCAACTTCTCTTGGGTCTCCCTCTCCCTCTCCTACTCTTGGCAAACTCCATGCTTTCACACCTTTTAACAGGTGCCTCTGTTGGACGCCTTCTAACATGGTCGAACCATCTCAGTCGATTTTCTCTCATTTTATCTCCAATCGGTGCTATTCCTACTATGCCCCTAATCTCCTCATTCCTAATATTATCTCTCCTTGTGATCCCGCACATCCATCTTAGCATTCTCATCTCCGCAACTTCCATCTTCTTGACATGATTATGCTTTACTGCCCAACACTCTGATCCATATAACAACGCTGGCCGTACCGCCACCTTATAATACTTTCCTTTAACCTTGAGGGGGACTTTCCGATCACACAAGACCCCCGAAGCACTCCTCCATTTGGTCCACCCGGCTTGAATCCTGTGACTTACATCAGTATCAATCCCTCCATCCTGTTGCACCATAGATCCAAGGTACCTAAAGTCGACTGAGTATTGTGCTGGCTGTCGGCTACCTAACGCACAACCCTCCTCCTTTGTCCGGGCTTGGGACCGGCTATGTCAAGGATACCCCAACATAGGCGGAGTTCCTTTTGACAGTTGTAACTGACCTTAAATTGACTGTATTATGCAGGAAGTGATATTAATACCAAATGCACGAGCAAGTCATCAGACAGCTCGAGCTTCAGTGCCTTAAGCTTAGAAGCAATATGAAACACTCCCATAATGTACTCCCGTATGTTCCCCTTGCCGTTGTACTTCATAGAAATCAAGCTTTGCAAAAGCATGCTTGTTTCTGCCTTATCGTTTTTCACAAAACGTTTTCCAATTTTGGCTAGAAACTCTTTGGCTGTGATTAGCTTTTCAGATACCGCACCCCTAAATGCCTCTGTAATGCCGCGCTTGATGATCATATAAGACTCATGCGATTAGAGCGATCTCACTTCTCAAAGTTCTTCTTTTCATCAAGAGGACTTGCATCCGTAAGAGAAGTGGGCTGCTCAATCCATAGTGCAAGGTGTAGATCCATGCAGCCGAGAACAATTTCTATGTTCTCTTTCCAATCCTTAAAGTTAGTCCCATTAAGCATATATATTGTAGATATTAGCATATATAGTAGAAACACTAGTTGTAAAGAGAATAAAACAGCAAACAGACAAACATGCTCATATTAATAACCAAATACAATAATCAACAAATTCAAACAATGGTAAGTCTCATCTCAAGATACCTAGCACAACATTAATATCAAGTCTTTGGACAGTAATATTAGTTGTAAATGGTACTCTTGTTGTAGTGATCGAACATTGACAATAATTTATGTCAAATAATAAATCTATCTTTGGATCGACGTATTATTTACATGTAAAACCTTATAATCGTCACATGTTTATCACCACAGGTGTGTATGCAATTCGGCCAAGTATTAACCTTCCTTTGGGCCGACTAAGACCCGCATGAATTTACAAACACACAAACATCCAATATTCCTCATGAATAATCTGCACAGGAGAGGTCACTTTGGTGACATCTTGTTTCAATTAGCCCATTTAGAATAATGGACTATTTTATTTAACCATAAAAGATATACCATAAAATATTTGAATTTGAGTTGAAGAAAACCCTAGGTTTGTTGCGCCGCCGCCCAAAGCTCACGCCGCTTACAAAAATAAAAAATAAAAAATAAACAAAACGACGAATGGCGGCGCAAAATCCATCGATCCAAAAATTAGATCTGATACATATGTCAAAAAACCCATCGATGAAACATAAATTTCATCTCTGAATCCATATGTCAGTAACACATATCGCCAAAAAAAGATAAATCCAAAATACTCAAGAATCGATCATGAATAAAAACCCAAAAACCATGTTTTCTAATCTTGATCCAGGTTATGCACATGTCCCGAGATCCAGGTTATGCACGTTTTTTTTTTTTAATCTTGCGCTTGATCCAGAAGTGGAAAAAGAATAGAAAAACAAAAACAGTAGCGCATGCCCCGAGGTGAAAGTAAATCAATGGAATACTCGCTGGAACAGAAGTGATAAAGAAAAAAACAAAAGCACTTGCACTTGCACATGTCCCAAGGAGAATGAAAATCAACAACAAGGAAAAAAAATTGCTCATGCATGACAGATTGCTTGATGATGATCCAACACGCAAATCAATAAAAAAAACTTGATCCATTCATGTGATTTTAAAAAAACCGAATTGACTTGATCCAAATATCAGCAACATATATAAAACAATATCACATAACAGTGCATGAATATAGATCTATCACACTGTGAGATGACGCACGCAATATGCCGGGCCGAATACAGAACGGTCCTTGATCAAGACCATATGTTTTTTTTTAAATCTATTGAACAGAAGATCACCAACAGGAATTAAAAAAAAAATACTTGATTCCCAATGGCTTAACATGGAGATACTCTGATACCACTTGTTAGAAAACAAGATCTAGATCTATGATCTAGAAAACCTTAAACAACCAAGATCCTCCATGTCAAATCATTGGGAGATGCAAAGCGGAAACATACCTTGATCCGTTGTGAAAGTTGTTCGCAGGTTGTTGATCTTCCAATCCAATATGGCTACTAAGAGAAACCTTCTTTCTGATGATGGGATGTCAGAGAGAATAGGAACTTACCATATGAGTTGGGGACCATAATCCTAATATATAATAATGAGATTATCATAGGTTTTGTTATTTCTAATTTGGCCCCTCATCAAATTAGAATTAGCATTCTGGTATCTACACATTAATTCCATGACAATTATACCCTTAAGCCTTAAAACTTTAAGTCTTTATTAGATCACTTTAATTTAGGCTCAACCAAAAGATAGCATAACACATTTAATATTTACATGTGTGGCCCCACATGATGGAATTTTCCAACATCATTGTCATCTACGGATGAATTTGCCGCTAAAAACACTTAATCAACATACTGTTGCCGCTGAGAGTTGGTTTTGGTTATCCGTGGTGTATGTTCAAGTGTTCTATGTATAATAATAGTAGTTTCTTTGGGCCCACCTTAACCTTGACCCATTTACTTTTCAAATTGAAATTGTTGCCCCAAACCCAATTAAAAGAGTCAATATATATAGCCATTTAGGTTAGCTTGTAAAGCCAATAATAAAATGGTCATGGCTTCAATTTGTTGGGTTGGTTTTGGGTTTGGGCTTGATTTGTGGGTAAATCTGGTTTCTACGTAAGGTCATATAGGCGTTGAAATGGGTTGAGTTAGGCTTTGACATTTTACGACATCCTGCAACTGCAACCCAAATCCATGTGAGAGGGAGAGTGGGTACCAGAGAAATGGTTGAAAGACCTTGAGAGAGAGAGAAGTTGGAGGAGCACTGTGTGCAAGGAGGGATATGGAACATCAGGACTAAATTTTGAAAAAGGACACTTTTGTCCTCTTTTGTCATTCTATTCCCTTGTTATTTCAAAAAATTAAGGAGGGACAAAAATAAAAAAAGCAAAATGTTACCTGTCACACCCCGAAACCGGGCCCTGCAGTGATCCGATCCCGGAGTGCGAAATTTTGGGATAATTTGAAACTTTTGTTATATTTCCCAAGATCCGCGTGAATGAGGATAATCAAATTTCATCACGATCAGAGTATATTTTCGCGGAAGCTAAACATGGTGTTACGACTCGGAATCCGTGGCCATCGGGTTCCGTGTCGCACGCAACCAATATCATAAAGCCATCAAATAAAAAGACTGGCATAAATTGTAAATCATAGAACACTGAGCTGGTAGTAACAAATCTATTATTTCCCACATATTCAAATTACAATTAACAAATGTCTTAATTACAAACCCAAAAGAAAAAGGCTAACAAAGCCATACAAATAAACCACTAAGTGACATACTACCTCAAGTGATTTTACGAGCTCCGGTGCCAAACTTGACATCTAGATGATATCAATGGGCAGCCTCTCATGTCAGACCGACGGTCCCACCGCCTCCTCCGATCAAACACCTAGAAACAGAAAGAGAGGAAACTGGCACCAAATAAACAGGGTCAGACACGACGGTCTGGCAAGCAAATAAACAAGTAATATGAAACAAAAGGACATACATAAAACCTGATGAAATCATTGTAAAGCCGAATAAAGAGTCTAAAAAATAATAACAATAAATCATGCTAAAACGATCGAAAGACCGAACATAAATATCAAGACAAATAAACGAATAGTCTCTGGAGCATAAATATCTCAAAAAGATAACAGCCTAAGCAAAACATTTAATAATTGGAAATACATTTAAAATCCTGAATAATAGAGACAATATGATAAAAGATCGATTTCATAAACATTAACAATTTCAAAGCATGAAGAGTATAAACAACAAGAATCATAAAATAAGGTAATACACAGATAAAACATTGGCAACCACACATAGCTATATTCTCCTATTACCAAAGCAACAAGAGCAAACAGAAACGTAGCCACTGAACGTGGTACCGGAAATAGGATCAGAACCGTAGCCATACAAATGAGACCAGCAGATCAAAAATCAGAACCGTAGCCATACAAATGGGACCGGCAGATAAAACCGTTGCCATGGTCGGTACAGACAGAATCCAAGCTGCAGCTGGAGGACAGATTAAAGATCCCAAGCCGGGTGATCAGCCCGACAAGGTGACCTAAGCCTAGTGGTGCCTTTAGTTTTCAAAACTCGAACCGATACAAATCAAACCATAATACTAATCCCTTTGGCTCAGGGGCTCACACTACAAAGCTCTGGCCCCGTCTTGCCTCGAGGTTTTATTTTCAAAATACTAGTCCTATCAAAATAATAGTCTCATCGAAGAAATCCCAAATGTGACGAACCGCTCCAATCTCCTTTCTAATCGATTCGGAGAAAACATACGAATATCCATGGTAAACCGCTCAAATACACATCAAAGTGATTTGTATAAAATCACGCGATCAATCCTTTCGAATATGGAAAACCCCATGATTCTATAACAAGTCACCGATGCTATTTAAATTAGTTTACCAAAGAATACAAATACAAATATAAATACAAACACCTCCTCTAACTTGAAATGGAATGGAATTATGTAGAATGACTTAATGACTTACTAAGGGACCATCTCAATACACATTTAACCTTTAAACATTGATTAATAAAGAGTGCGTTTGATGCCAATGAAAATCCATAATATTTAAATGATA
This sequence comes from Litsea cubeba, assembly GCA_012931725.1. Lineage (NCBI taxonomy): Eukaryota > Viridiplantae > Streptophyta > Magnoliopsida > Laurales > Lauraceae > Litsea > Litsea cubeba. Next base: position 21,383,429 of record CM022951.1, on the reverse strand, counting down.
AAGTGCGTATTGAGACTTAAAGGGTTCCCGGTTAATTTCACATATGCTCATCCTCACCTCATTCCCATTCTCATTTCACAATTTTCCAAACATCACAAGTAATCCCAAAACTCTTAAAATCAGGCCACAACTGGCCTTAACCCAAGCCCAAAACAGTCTATTCATTTAGTCCAAAATAGCCCCTTTAAACATGGCCCAAACAGTCCTTAAAACAATCCCAAAATTGACCTTAAATGGTCCCTAAAACAGGTCTTAAAACAGTCCAATATCAGGCCCTGAAATGGCCCAATGTCAGGTCTTAAAAACAGCCCAAAACTAACTTTGAATGGCCCACAAAGTAGGTTTTAAATCAGCCCAAAACTGAACCTTTAATGGCCCACAAAATAGGTTTTTAAATCAGCCCAAAACTGAACCTTTAATGGCCCACAAAACAGGTTTTTAAATCAGCCCAAAACTGAACCTTTAATGGCCCACAAAACAGGTTTTTTTAAATCAGCCCAAAACTGAACCTTTAATGGCCCACAGAACAGGTTTTTAAATCAGCCCAAAACTGAACCTTTAATGGCCCACAGAATAGGTTTTTAAATCAGCCCAATATCAGGCCCTGAAATGGCCCAATATCAGGTCTTGAAATGGCCCAAAGACTGACTTGAATGGTCCAAGAAATAGGCCCAAAGAACACCCCAAAAATAGGCCCAAAACTGATTTTTAAATGGACCCAGAAATCAGCCTGAATCAGGCCCCCAGGCTGGGATGGGCTCGCTCGAGCGACCCCAGGCCCGCTCGAGCGAAGCCCAGACAGAGCCTGGGTCGCTCGAGCTACCCAGTGGGTCGTTCGAGCGAGCCAGGCAGAACCTGGTCCGCTCGTGCGGCCCACTGGGTCGCTCGAGCGGACTGGGCTCTGTCCAGTCCGGCTCGTTGAGCAATTTTTTTTATTTTTCTTCTTCATTTTTGATTCTTTTTCATTCCCAAACCTTCATACATATTTCCTAGATCATTTGGGCCCTTCCTTGACCTTCCAAACTCATCAAATCCCCAATCATAAGCAATCTAATTAACCAAACAAACACTTTTAAATCAAAGCCTTTTTCCCTCCATTCTTTAAACACCAACTCTTAACACAAAGATAGCAAAATTTTTAAATTAACTAAGGTGAAACCAAACCTCCAATACATTATAAGGCAATAGCATAAGAGGAAATCAACAAAACATTGCTTCATTTATTCAAAGTAAATCCATAAATCAAAGGGATTAAATCATAAGAAGAAAAAGCCATGAAATGAAACCAAATGAGATGAATTATCATATTAGTTGTGAAATTCACTTGCCTCAAGCCACAATGAAAGCTAAGATGCTCTTCAAACCATGCTCTAGGGTCTCAAGCTCCAAATCACAAAACCCCCAAAATAGCTCATGAATAAACCCTAGAAGACAAATCCATTTTCAAATCTCCATGAAAACCCATTACATATGTGTGAGAAATACTCCAAGAGGTTTGAAAAACCAAGATCTCATGAAAAGAAAACCATTGCTAACCTTTGGGTGTTCCAAACAAGAAGAAGGGCTTGAAGAGGAGGGTTGTCCTAGCCCAATGTTCTTGAAAATGGGGTCTTTGGAATGCTTGAGAGTTGAGGAAGAATAAGGTGAGATCAAATCTCTACTTTTCACTCAAAAATGTGATTGCAAGAAGAGAGAGAAAGTGCTGGAAAAGGGACAAACCCTAGGCTCAAAAGTTGCTGGAAAACAAATGAAGAAGAATGGGGAAAGAGGAGAACGCATGGCTTCTTATAAAGAGTAAATGGGCTGGGCCCATGGGCCCCAAACTTACGAAGGTCAAAACTAGCATTTGCGGGTCCCGAATGAAAACGACGAAGAAGACAAAAATGATCAGCGAAATTTCTACTTTCCAAAAAGTATACTTTCCCCAATTTCTGAAATTTTAGAAATTCATGGACAGATTTAATGTGAAAAGTCAGTTTTGCCATTTTTCTCGAAAAACGCATTTTTTGATCATCAAATCAAAATGGTCAAAACATGAAAGTTGTTAAACTTCATAAAATGAGTCAAAATACACCAAATCCAGAATTTTTAGAAATCAAAAGAAATTTCTCATAAAAATACATATCATATGGACCGGGTCAAACCAAAGTCAACGGTCCTCAAAATCTCAAAGGCTATGGAAAAATCTAGTCAAACTCAAAAACAAGGTCAAACTAAATCAAATCTCACTTAAAAAGTTAAACCACAATTAAAACAATACTAAACAGAGGGATTAGGGGTCGGGGTCTCACATTACCCATTAAAAAAAATAGAAAAAGCAAAATATTACCCATTAAAAAAATGTAAAATTTATCCCACCCACACCCCCCCCCCCCCCCCCAAAAAAAAAAAAAAAAAAAGGTGGTAAGAGGCATTTCTTACTTGGTTGCCTATATAAGGTTTGAACCTAGACAGTCACCTTCCCTCACCAATTATACCTCACCCGAGGTCTACTTCCTTCACTAGAGTGCTCCCTCACCTCACCTAAGATCTACTTCATTCACAAGAGGGCTGAGGTCCCAGGCCCAGGCCTCTGCTGGTAAAAAAAGAATAAAGCTTTGGGCCTATTTGACATATTTCTCGTATTGTTCCCAATTTTGTGCTCAGATTCGGTTTTGCTGAGATCTGGTTGTGCTGAGTCTATACCTTGCAGAATTTATTTGGCAATATTATATTAAATCACTCTATTAAAAATATGCTGTATGGAACTTATTTGGTAACATTATAAAAGTTTTGCTCGAAGGAGCAAACATAGGATTTACAATGTGGGACCCCACCTTTTATTATTAGCAGTACTATTATTATCATATGTGAGACCCACTTGTAGAAGTTACAACGTGGTATCTGCCTTTAAAAATCAGAACATGGAACCCATATCCATGAGATTTATAATGTGGGCCCACCTTTATAGGAATTATAATGTGGCCAACTTTTTGTAAATGTAAATATGGGATCCACCTTTAGAAATTAAAATATGGGTCACGTTCATAGGATCTACATTGTGGGCCCACCTTTTGTATATAATGTGAGCCAACTTTTTGTAAATGTAAATATGGGATCCACCTCTAGAAATTAGAATATGGGCTCACACTCATAGGATTTATAATGTGGGTCCACCTTTTGTAAATGAGACCATGTGACCCATATTTATGAATTACAAAGTGGAGCCACATTTTTTTTGTAATTGTAGACACAAGGCCCACCTTTAGAAATTTGAATGTAGTGCCCACCTTTAAAAATTAGAACATGGGGGTAGCATATTTATAAGATATACAATGTGGGCCGACCTTTATAGGAATTATAATGTGGGGCCATACTTTTTGCTAATTATGAACACGGGACCAACCTTTAAAAAATTATAAAGTGGCACCCACATTTAGAAATCCGAACATGGGGTCATACTTTTGTTAATTGGGAACATGGGACCCACCTTTAAAAAATTACAATGTGATACCCACATTTAGAAATCCGAATATGAGGCCATCATTAAAATGTGATTGTGGACACAGGACCCCCCTAGAGAAATTACAATATGATGCCTACTTTTATAAACGATTTATAAGGTGGTCCCACCATTATAGAATTATAATAGGGGCCCACCTTTTGTAATTGTGACCATGTAACCCACCTTTAGGAACTACAAAGTGGGGCCATCTCCTTTGGGATTGTGAACGTGGGGCCTACTTTTAGGATAAGTGAGAGAATTTAAAATCTTCAAATGATATTCCCCCTTTAAAGGCAAAATTAGCGAAAAATCCCTCTAATGGATTGTATCCAGCCTCCAGTCCAAGAAAAAACTTGTTAAGGTCTCTGGTCCACTCAGCTAGACTGTTTGCAGCCATAGGTCCTTGCATGCACACGTCCTCATTTTTTAGGACTAAATTGCCCTTTCAACCATTTTAGGCATAAAATTTTGAAATTTAAAATTTCAAATCTTCCATTATCCCTCGTCGTTCTTCTCTCTCATTCTTTATCCCGAATAACCCCCTTCGGAAGAAGACCGTCGATCCTCGTATGTGTGCTGCACCATCTGTAGTTGCAGAAAGAGATCGGTTCTGATCTCAGTGGGCCACAAAAAGGAGAAGGGCAGCGCCTTGTTCCTGTTGTAGAGAAAATAGGAAAGATCTCTGTTGGTTTTCTCTGGTTTAGGTTTGATCACCTGGACTGATAGTTGCCGGAGAAGAAGAAGAAGCACGAGGATTCGGACTTGCTATTGTTAGGATTGACCATCCCCGGAAGCAGGGAAAGCAGAAAAACGAAGGTGATCCTGCCATCGCCTGGGAATAAAAAATGAAGAGAGTTGGGATCTTGCCATCATCAGTGCAGAAGATGAACCAGAGAAATCTGGTTTCTTTGGTCGAAGAAGAGAAGAATCCACGATTCAGTGTGTGCACGTTATCGAAAAAATCGCAGCAAAAGTTAGGCAGCGATTTGGGTTTGTTTTCTTGTTTTCGGCTGGACCCCACATCGCACGCCGGAGAAGAAGACTTCTGCCATTGTCGGAGCCATGCTTGCTGCTCTGCCTCCCTTCGCCGATCTTGTTCCATCGGATAAGGAGAAGACAACGCTGTCTTCCCTATTGCATAACCGGAAGGAACGAAGAAGAAGAAGACAGGTCTTATGGGCCTGGGTTCTATATCAGTTCCAGGTTCGAGTTTGGGTCATGTGAGGTTGACCTGATCCACTCAGAAGCCCATAAGCAAAGGATATGGAAATTTATTGCAGGAAAAAGGCTTGCTGGTCTCTTTGTAGTCGCCACTGTAGTTTTCCGATCGTTGCCGAACGTAGTCAACGGTGCTGTGCCATCGCCAGAGAAGGAAGGCAGCAAGGCTGTTATATCATTTTTGATAAATATATATAAGTTTGTATGAAATTTATCAGAGTTTTTGTGAAATTTATTTGCGTTTTTGTCAAGTTTATCTGAGTTTTAACAAATTTATATGAGTTTCTGTCAAATTTATCTAAGTTTTTATCAAATTTAGCTAAGTTTTTGTTAAATTTATCTGAGTTCTGGACAAATCTATTTGAGTTTTTGGCTATTTATCTGGGTTCTGGAATAAAATTATCTGAGTTATGAACAAATCTATCTGACTTTTTGGCAAATTTATTTGAATTTTTGAAAAATATAACCGAGTTTTTGACAAATTTATCTCCATTTTGAAAATTTTAACTGATTTTTTGAACGAATATTTCTGTATTTTTGGCAATTTTTTTTGTATTTTCTTAGATCTATTTGTATTTTTTAATTTTATTTAAGTCTTTTGAAATTTATTTGCATTTTTTGAAATTTATTTGTATCTTTTAAATTTTCTTTGGATCTTTTGAGATTTATTTGTGTTTTTTGAAATTTATTTACATTTTCTGAAATTTATTTGGATCTTTTGAAATTTGTTTGCGTCTTTTTAAATTAATTTTCATCTTTTGAAATTTATTTATATTTTTTAAAGTTTGTTTGGATCTTTTGAAATTTATTTGTGTCTTTTTAAATTTCTATGCATTCTTTTGAGATTTATTGCATTTTTTTTTGAAATTATTGTATTTTTTGAAATTTATTTGCGTTATTTTGAAATTTATTTGTGTGTTTTTAGAATTTATTTGAAAATCTCATTAATTGGATTCCATTAATCTTGGGCAATTAACTGGTAGTTGACCATTATTAATGGGATATCCCACCAATCATGGGATATGATTTAAAGAAAGGGCAATTTGGACATTTCAGGTATGAAAAAGTGTGAGAAGGACCTTTGGCTGCATGACTTTTTTTTGTGAATTGTTTGCAACAAAGTGATGCTATGAGGAACCTCCGGCCAAAGCCCCATTCTTTAAAAGGCAAGATAAGAAAGAAACAATTGTGCCAGCAAGTTGCTTCTTAAAAAAAATTTAGTTTTTTTGTTCCAAGTTTCTTATGCCTACAATGAATGAATATCTATCCCCCCCCCATAACGACACACTCATCTAAGGTGGCCTATCTACACATTTTCTAAATGCAATAGGTTTACGAAATGGTGAAGAAGAAGGAAGATGTTACCTTTGGAAGAGAAGAGATGGTGAAGAAGAAGGAAGATGGTGAAGACTGTATGGGAGATGATGCACACCGTGGGGAGACGACACACACCAAATGGGCTTTTGTGTGTGTGGAATGTGTTTAGGGAGAAAGGAGAAAAAGAAATAGTGGGTTATTTGGGGATATTGGGTGTGTGTAGAAAGTAAGATAAAAAATTGAGGATTTTACTGGAAAATAACCAGTAAATGTCCGTCGCACCTGATAGTGTCCTGGAACATTTTCCATACGGCAGCATTCCTCCCGCCCTTTTTTTTAATTGTTTTTTAATAGCGACGATAGCGTCGTATGAAAAGGAAATTTAGTGACGATATCGTCACTCTGTCTTATATATATTCGCCTTCGAAACCCCCATTTTTTCATCTCCAAGCTGAAGCAAACGGTCCATATTGCAGGTTTTCGAAGAAGACGCATACCTGCCATTGCATCCTGCATCTATTGCTCATCTTAGAGGTTGTTGGCTTCCATTTAAGAGGTTGGTGCACATCTTTGTACATTTGTTTACGTTTACAAGGAACCATTAATAATGGGTTCATATTTTTTATCTTCCATTTCCTTTGCCCTTGTATAATACCCATCCGAGATGGCATGAAATGGATGCCAACGATTTCTGTCTTGTGGAATAAATGGTCTTCGTTTGAAATCCAAAGAACCCATCTCTTTCCTTCATTTAGAACTTTTTGGCTGCCATCTCATCATGTATTGTATTTGTATGCGTAGAAATTGGAATGGTGCACGTTTTTATATATTTGTGTATGCTTTACAACTAACCATTAATAACGGTTAGTTGCTATTTGTCTTCTATTTCCTCCGGACTTGTATAAGACCCATCTCAGATGGCTTTTATGGACCCAAATGATGTTTGTCGTTTGGATTAAATGGCTTTCGTTAGAATCCAAAATAAGAATCCAAAGAACCCATCACTTTCCTTCATTTCAAACTTGTTGGCTGTCGTCTCATCATCCATCGTGTTTATATACGTAGAAGCAGGAATGATGTTACTGTAATCAAAATAATTCAAACTTATTTAAAATATGAATGAAACCACCATTATTGTTATCTACTTTGGGTTGCATATTTTCTTGTTTATTTCTGTTCCTACATTTGTAAGGTCGTCTACATGAATGAAATTTGGTGTAGATTCTTATGCTGTAATTTTTTAGCTAATGAAATTTATGTTCTTTTAATGATTAGGATGTCGGGTGATGAACTAATAGTGATATTCCACTATGAAGGGAATCTTGATTTTGACATGATTCATCCGTTATATAAAGGTGGAAAGCAGAAGATGGTGTCTATTCGAAGTGATATAACTTTTGACTCACTTGTAAAAGTTGCTTACGAAACATCACATTGGGAGGGTAACTCAGAAGACATAAGCTTACATTATCTTCATCACAATGGAAAAGTTTTTTCATTGGTTGGCATCGAAGATGATAATGATATTAAGTGCATGGTTACACTCTCAGCTGGAGTAACAAATGGGATTTATCTATATATCAGGGGAAGACCAGTTGGTTCTGGTCTTGGTATTGGACATCAACCAAGGTATGCCTATTTACATTATTTTCCTAAGCATCATATTCATGTCAGTATATTGTCATATGTATATATTCTTAATTCAGTATTTATCTGACATTTATCATGTACTCTTTGAAGGGCGCATGGGTTGCTAAAGTGTCCGATGCGAGATGAGAAATCTGCGAGAACAGATGGCATTCATGATGCAAAACGGAAGGTTCTATATTTCCGAGACACAATAATTCCTACTGTAAACCTCAACGAAGATTATGACATGCAATTTTCCTTCGAACCGAACAATCCAAACTGTGAATTGGCCCAAGAGAATGATATCGTGTTCCACACGTATGTTGATGCAGTAGAAAGTGATGATGAGGTAGAAAGTGATGATGAGGTAGACGCCATCAATATAGAAACTGAGTTGCCTAGTAGTCGTACTCATGGCGGTGCATGCCTTATGGCTGCTATGAATGCGAAATCAAATGTAGAGCCGCCGCAAACCCACATGCATGAGGTTATTTTTGAAGATAGCATGGAGCCTATACAAGTTGAATGCCTACAGACTTGTACCATACTACTTCGCGTGAGATGTGGATAGGGCGCGAATTTCCAGATCGCGAAAAGTTCCGGAGGACTTTGGCCACGTTTGCAATATACAACAACTTCGAGCTATTTCACCTAAAGACAAGTATGCTCAAAGTGACAGCATGTTGCAAGGATCGGGATTGTCCATGACGCATCCACGCGTCTATAATCGAGAGTGGACCACGGTTCAAAGTTCGAACCTACAATCCTATACATAAATATTCAAAACCAATGATGGGCACCGCACATAGGCAGGCGTCTTCTGAGTTAATTGCGGAGTACATTTTGGATAAAGTTTGTCTCAATAAATAAATTTGAAACCAAAAGAGATAATGAATGATTTTCAGATGGAATTTGGGGTTACGGCTCACATCGCTAGAGAAATGGCACAACGCATCGTACGAGGTTCATACAAAGATTTCTTCAAACTCCTTCCATTGTACTGTGCTGAGTTGAAGATGATGAACCCAGGTAGTGTGACCAACATCCAGACGTCCGATGACGATAGGTTTGAGAGGTTTTTTTGGGCATTTTCTCCTTCCATCCGTGCTTTCACCTCGTCTCTCAGACCAATGATTGCAGTAGATGGATCACATCTTCGTGGTAAGTACCCGGGCGTGTTGCTGGTAACTGTAACATTGGATGCAAATCAACAGCTCTTCCCAATTGCATTTGCTTTTACAAAGGCCGAGAGACGTGATAGCTGGGAGTGGTTCATTACAAATGTGAGTTTGTCACTTGGAGAACCAACGAATCTGACCATTGTATCTGATCGACAGAAGGGACTTGTGCCTGCGCTTGCAAACATTTTGCCATCTGTTGCTCATTACTATTGTTGTCGCCACCTCGCGGAGAACATCAAGACAAAGTTCAATGATTCTACGATTGTCATGAAGTCTTGGTGCTCTGCAAAGGCTTACAGGGATTGTGAGCACGATGCATTCATGGAAGAAATTAAGGCTGTTGACATAGAGGCATACAATTACATATATGCATTCGGCAGGCAACATTGGGCGAATGCTTTCGTTCAGGGTAGGCAATATGACATGCTCACAAGTAACGCCGCCGAATGTACCAACAGTATGTTAAAGGACACCAGAGTTCTTCCAATTGTGAAAAAGGTTGAAGAGATAAGGGTCAAACTGATGGAATTCTTCCAAAAGAGACAGCTCGGTTCTTTGTCCGTCACTACTCGCCTGACACCATATGCTGAGAAACTGTTGAGTCATGAGACTGAGGAAGCAAGTAGGTTGCATGTGCGTGTAGCCGGGTTAGAAGAGCTTCAAGTTCAGTCCGCAAGTTATGTTGACGTCGTTCATCTCGATCGTCGGACTTGCACTTGCCGCAAGTGGCAAATCATTGGGATCCCATGTGCACATGCCATAGCGGGTATGAGGTTGAGGGGAAGAAATCCATATGATTTTTACGAAAATTGCTATCTAGCAAGTAAGTACCAGTTAACATACAAAGAGGACATTCATGCTACCTATGACATCAAACAGTGGGAGCACGTTTCAGGTGAGAGAGTCTTGCCTCCTCTATCTTCAAGACAGCCCGGAAGACCAAGGAAAAACAGAATTCGTACTGAAGACCGATATAGAGCGCGTAGGGTCGTCACCTGCTCTCATTGTAATTTTGTGAAGAGAAAGGAGTGCTTCCATAAAAAAAGGAGTGTCAATATCACTTCTCTATTAATAATAGAGGAAAGTTCTGATTGCTCACTCAAATGCATTTGCACTTTTAGCAATGTTATTTTACTGTTCCACTAAACATGGTGAAGTGGTTTCCTCTCATTTTCTTTAGTCCTTTTTTCCTCAGTCCTCTTCAATGGATAATGAAACCAACTGATAACTGTCCTCTAATGGTACAATGCCCAAGCCAGCACACTAGACAGACATCTAGTTCACAAAATATATATTATTCTTTAACACATAATCACAATTAATATTTGACATAGAACCCCAAACATGTGCACACTGATATACTTTTCTTTCAAAGATACAATTCTAGTCCTTTACAGTTCTCATCCTATGATACGGGGAGGAACCATCTCTTTGTTCCGGGCCCTATAAATATCCCAGAACCTGTGATACGGGCAATGAACAGAAACAAAGAGGATTATCGCTCACCTACATTCCTAATTTCCATGACCAGGACACTTCTTGAAGATGTTAAGAATATTTTCAAGATTACTACTGGAACCCATTTATGATTCCCACCACAGGTAATCTTTCAATAACCTGTATGAATCATTTTCTTATCTAACTTTGTTATCAATGCTTATGTTCCTCAAACAATTCACATAAGATAATGATAATGACATGCATCTTGTGTTTATATCTCGTAGATATCCTAATTGCATTAAGTTAATTGATAAAACATTGCCTTTTTATAGAATGAAGAGGAAGAAATATAAAATATCAAAACATCAAAGAGACAAAAATATATCAGACAATAACAATAGTTGAACACAGAAGAAGAACATGCACGTTTGGGTGATGTAAACCCTCTTTCCAACTTTAATCAGACACCAAACGAGCATCAAAGAAGCAAATGTGAATCTCAAAGAACAAGTGAACATAATCCATTGTTGGTGTCTCGTTCTGTGAGAAGACCATCCAGACATTGTATTTGAAATAACTCACAAATGTGCAGACACTCAACCAGCTCTCTGGATTTTAATCAATCACCAAACAACCATCAATGAATAGCATGTGCTTGTCCGAAGTAAAGAGAAATCCAAACTAAAAAGGTTGTGGCCGTTTCATTTTTGGAGAAAAACCCCAAACGGTAAACCCACAAATGTGTAATCCCACTTCTGGTTTTTTGTGAATCACCAAACAAGCATCAAACATTCAAACATACATGGTGCAAAACAAGTGAAACTCCATCAAAACCAAGCTACCATTATCATTCTTGAAAAAAAACCACAAATGAAAGCAAGAGAAACGCCCTAATTTGGATATGCAAACGGTTTCAACATCCCATACCTTAGAGGTTTTGTGCGATATCGGAGCAAGGTTGATGCAAAATGGGGAAGGAAGAGTGCAAGGAAGCAACGGCGCCGACGTGCTCTGGTAAAGGGAGAAAGAGGAGAGAAACGGCTGGGGGAAGAAGAAAGTGAAAAGGACAGGAAATGAGGGTTTAAGAAATACAGACGAGTGACGCTAGCGTCACTTGTTTCTTATTGTAAAAAAAAAAAACCACGCGGGGTCTAACGGACCCCGTTAGTGTGGTGCGATTTTCAAGGAACTATTAAGTTGAACGTCCACATATTGGGTATTTTTGAGTAAAAATCTCTAAAAAATTTCAAGTTTTTATGATGTGTGTAAATAGAAATTGTGTGGGAAGAGAAAAATCTTGTGTGCCAGTAGAATCTCCATTAAATTAAAAAACAACACATGACATTGATAATTATTTGGGCTATAAAGACAGAGATCTCATCACTAATACATTGTTCCTCTTCACTGATTTTTTTACTCTTTAATATTCTTCAAACCACATGGGAAGAGATACATCTCTTGTTTTATTATTTCTTAAACCAATGCAACTGCCAGTGTTGTTGAATCCTTACTTAAGTGCATTATCATCTTCTTTATTTCAGTTTTCAAACCAATTTTCATATTCATGAATAGGTCATGGGTTTCAATCCAAAATAATTCCCGCAAAATGAACTTACAAAACCAATTCAATGCATTCTCCAAAAACAACATCACCACCAAATCTTGCAAACAACTGTGTTGCAGGTTCATGCATGTCAAACAAAGAACAAAATAAAATCAAGGGTGAGTCGATTCAAGCTCTACACAAATCCACCAAAACAATCTAGTAGGAGGATAAACTCGTTCCATCTTTAAAAAAAATAACATATATCGTAAACAAACCTATGAAGAATGGGGGAAAACATGTATAGTGTTGGGCAGCCAAATTGAATGCACAATGTTGGGTTTATGGCTTGTATTTGGGGTTTACCGGATCAGTTCATTGGGTTGGCCAATGACAAGGTTCAGGGTCATGGGTATTTTCGTAATTATACCAGGGCTTTCATGGGGGCTAAGAAAGGGTTTCTTGTATGCCAAGAAAGCAGAGATTGTATATTGATGAAATATGTAACCCTAGACTATGTGAGAGAGTTAGAATGGTGAGAGCTCTCTCTCCTGTGGTGCCGGGAGTTTTCTGAACCACGTGGGGGTGAATGGATGAAAGTTTTCTTTCCCGTGGACGTGGGCGAGTTTGCCGAAGCACGTAAATCTTTGTGTGTGATTTCTCTCTTCTTGTGTGGTTGATTGATTGTTGATCGTGGTGATTCATGCTTCCACACACGCACACAACAACTGGTATCAGAGCCCCAACACATAAATCAAACAAAAAATAAAATTTACGTGTGATTTACGTTTAATTTCATATGTGATATTGAAACAATGTTAGCGAATGAGATTAAACCAAAAACCTTTTTTCTTGTCACCGTGTAGGGCACAAAATGAAGATGGAGAGAAGAAACACCTTCACATGATTCAAAGCTTCCAAAGATGGTGGAAAATTGAAAGAAATGGAGCCAATAAAGGCTTGGGATCACCATGGAGAAGAAGCGCCATGATTGATAGAGACACGAGAAGATTAATGGTGAAAAAAGGGAAAAAGGGTTCGGCCCATTTTGTAAAAACATAGGGAGTCTCGATATCAACACTCCCCTTCTACAGTAAAATAAAGGAGCATCGATATCGACACTGGGCTAACATAATAAAAAAACATATACAAAATTGGCCCACGGGACCACTGGTGTTTACATTTATCTAATGGGGCCTTTTTCATGCATTGTCTATCTAAGGGGTTTTTCCCCATAAATTTCTCTAGCGTCTATCTATCTAATTAAGTTGAGACTTTATTTTAATGAACATGTATTTTGTGCATTTATCAATGTACTTCGAAGAATTGTTTACTTTGAGTATTTGGGATGAATTGTACTATAATATGTTTTATTTTTAAATAGCATTTTATTTTGTTTGTTGTGCAATTGATTCATCCCTAGTAGGCCGTCCACTCGAACCATTTAAATTATGATTACAATCATAGAAAATATCTCTCTCTATGTATATACATATATATATATATATATCTGTATGTATGTATATATATGAGAAGCGATGGAAAATGTCTGGGGAGGTTTTTGGATAAAAAAAGACCCTCCTAATGTGGTCGACAATGATGCATGACAACCATGGAATGTTGTTAGATGGAAAGATGTAGATAAGACCTACCAATGTGCAAGATTTCAACTCGATTATATCATTCTCGCCCCTTGATCTATGGCCCTAAAGTTAAATGGTTTTAAAGGCATCATTTTCTTAGGACTTCAACCTAATGGTGAGAAAGAGTTGGATAGATGTCAAATTTGGTTTAGTAACAATTCATAGTGGGCTAGTATGTGTGAAAGGACTGGATTGGCTCCAAAAGGGCTGTACGACCTAAAAAATTGGGAAGCAAAAAAGGGGAGTTTTTGAGAATTTCTATATATATATATATGATGGTTAATAGGTGTGCTTGGTGCTCAACTTGCGCACTGGGGGTGGGGCCCACTAGGGATCCATCAGAGTGGACCCACACCCTATTTACATGGTCCCGCCTACGTTATACCCACCCAAATGGGCTATACACCGTTGGATTGACTGCAAATCCAATCGAATGGACTATGCATGATTAAACTTCTAGCCTCGAATGTAGATGACAAGATGATCGGTTAGGGCTGTTTTTCTTTGTTGAGATGAGGGCCTAGGGAGATCTTGAAAGCCCCAGGTCCTATCGTAGGTGGGCCCACCGTGGGCCCCATTACCCAGCTCACATGTAGCTCCAGTGTGCGAGCACAAGATGACTAATATGTATGGTCATGATCCAGTGTGGGTGAGGTTCATGCAGCTTCCCAAATGCACCGTGCTACCTGCTATGGCACTTTTGGATGGGACTAAGAGGGATTGGAAGATCTGCATAAGCCCATCCTATCTACAAAATAAGCTTTATTTATTATCATCCTAACCTTATCATCCGGGGCCCACAAGTTCAGTCCACTTGGATGGGGTGTGCAATCGATCCAATAGCCTAGTCCATTCGGATTGGTACAAACCCAATGGGACTATTAAGGTGGTCCTAGGTGGGCCCCACTCGAGGTGCGCACCTCGCGCATGGGATAATTTTCATATATATATTTATGTAGAGAAATGCTCATGTGAGAGTTGTCTTAGGTGACAGACAGCTTGATGGTGCTCACCTGGGGCCCACTAATAATGGGACCAAGGGATGAAAAAGCCATCTTTAATGGGCCAGCTATCAAGTTTGGGATCATACCCATTCCTCTAACTCCTTGATCTTAAAGAAAAGAATTTGTTTAATGGTCTAGCCAATTTAGATGGGTGGAAACCCATGGGTTCCGGTGTAATTCAGGACAGTCCCATGTGTGTGGACATATTGGATTAGTGTTATGTGGGCCCCCATTCTTTGTGTCACCGTAAAACGATGAGAGTTAACTCCCACAAAAGCATTTCTCGTGTGTGTATGGGGGATTCTACAAAATGTCCCATTTGAAAAGGGCATTTTTGCCCCTCTTATATGGTCTAATTAACTAATGCCACATCATAAGTGGGCATTCAATGAAATGAGACATGAAATGCTTGAAATGCTTTTAGTTAAATGAGCCATTAAATGGATCTTGCCATATAAACCATAAGCCATGAAACCATGAATTTGTGTTTTACTTATACCCAATGGATTCTTTGAGATTATTCTTCAACATTGGATGGGTCCCATAATATCTTATTGTCTAATTAATTTAAAATGAAAGGCCCACCATATAAAAAGGATAAAATTTAGGGAAAATAATTAATCACATCTAAAGAAGAGCAAAAAATAGGAAGAAGTCGTTAAAGTTTTTTAAAGAGAGAGAGAGAGAGAGAGAGAGAGAGAGAGAGAGAAACTCATTTATGAATTTCCTTTAGCAAACATGCAGATGCCATGGAGCGTTTTATATATATACTAGCACCAAACGCCCGTGCTAAGCCCGGGTCAAAAGTAAAAATATATTAGAAATTTAAGAATTATTTTAAAATATTATTAAGATAAAATAAGTCTAAAAGAAAGAAATTTATTATCTTTGAATATTAGAATCTTTTAACATGTGATGAAAATAAATATAAAATGAGAAGTAAACTTACATAACATAATGCCCTCTTGAATTTAAAGGCATTGACCATTACACAAGTATGAATGTGTGTCTATATAGGGGCAGCTCTCCTAAGCTAAAGCTTAGGTTAAGGTAAGCTCAAATTTGTGGTGGGGCCCACCTGGCTACCCACATGGGGGTGGTGATGTGGGGATTTCAAGGACTCACTGGGACCCTTATTTTTGTAAAAAACTAGTCTTAACCGTGGTTTTTACCATCTCCATTTCTCCAAAAGTTTAATGGCCAACAATCCATTCGAATCGGTACACAGTCGATCCAATGGTCCAGTAAATCCGGATCTGACCAAAAGGTAATGAACATGTACAATTTAAGGAGGTCGTGTGTTTGGTCCATTTAGATGGACCAAGGGTGGGCCCCACAAGCTAAGCTTACAGAATTAAATTGAGAGGTATGGTGCCCGGGTTAAAAAAATATAATGAAATATGTGATTCTTTTATGAGATATTATCGGAAAAGAACAAATTTTATAGAAATAAATAAGTATTTATATTTATTATATATATAACTTTAATAAAAAAGAAAAAATAACTTGGTGGGGTCATATGATGTAACATCTAACGGTGAGCCTCATATCCTAATTCCTTCAAGGTGTGTCCAGTTGGACAGTGGGACCTTGCTGATGTGCCATTCCGAGGATTCTTAGTGGGGTCACATGATGTAATATCTAAAGATATGCCCATATCCAAATATCTAAAGGTGTGTCCAATTGAATATTTGGTCAGTAGGCCCTTGTTGATGTTGTATTCCAAGGAGCATTGGTGGGGTCATATAATGTAATATTTAAAAGTGAGCCTCTTATCCTAATATTTGGTCACTTAATGCATCATGATGTGTTTAAAGGTGGCCTTGTTTGTCTGGTCTTTAACTTGAAAGAAATATCCCACTATCAACTTCTTGGTAGAAGTGGAGAAAGGATAGCTGTGATAAGGATGAAAGAAGTTGTTTAGAGAAATTGTAGGAGATATGATAAAAATGTGAGTTTGTTATCTTTATAAAAAAATTTGAATGAAATGGAGAGATTTAGGGAAGTGATTTGGAAATGATAATTGAAATGGAGATTTAGGGAAGAGATTTATTAATTTAGATGAGTGTGGTGGCCCCACTTTTTCTTATATATTTATTTGAAATTATAGACTTTTTAGGGATGACGTGGCACCCCTCAGAGCCCAGCTCTCACGCCCAAAGCTCTATTTGATCTTATAAGTATTTTTCTGAGATGAGAGACTTTTTAGGGATGAGGTGGCACCCCTCATAGCCCACCTCTCTCTTTGCTTTAATATATATATAATATATATAGACACACACACACATCATAGGACCATGAGACAACTCTCATAGGAGCACATCCCTATATGGAAGATACTCTTGTGATAGTTATTCTCATGGTACTATGAGAGTAAGGGGTGAGGGCTCTTGCATTTAGGCTGTTAGCATTGGATATGGATGTGAGAGCCCTCACCCTTACTCTCATAGTACCGTGAGAGTAACTCTTATAGGAGCATATCCCTATATGCATGGGAGATGCTCTTGTGATATACTCTTATGAGAGTTATTCTCACGGTACTATGAGAGTAAGGGGTGGGGGTACTCGCATTTAATTAGGCCGTTGCCATTGGATATAGATGTGAGGGCCCTCACCCTTACTCTCATAGTACCGTGAGAGTAATTCTTATATGAGCATATCCTTATATGTATATGTATGTCATTGCTTGCCTACGCATGGTTTATCATGGTCACCATTTGCCAGCATAGTTATTGAACTCCCTTATTAAACCTTTTTCTTTTAAGATTCTCTCTCGCTTAAATAATTTTTTTAGAAAATCTTTGATTTATTTCAACAAGGATCTTGTGGCTTAGATTAAAATAAAGATTTCAAAATATTTAAATTTTCTTGTAAATCTGGAGGAAAGTACTCTCTTTTTTATATTTGGAAAACCTTTTGCATTTTCGAATGCACTTTCCTTTAGTCCTGAATATTGGTTACAATGGAAAGATGTGAGTAATTTGTATTACAACCCTCGATAACAACCCATCTAGTTTATTATATGAGCAAACTCTTTGATCGCGGCTTAACTAGTGTAGAGTATGCATGTGTGTGCGAAAGCGCGAAAGCTGCGATCGAACAATCATGCCACACAAGCGAGACATAAAGGATTTTACGTGGTTTAGTGATGCGCCTATATCCACGGCAAGATAACACCCATTCACATCTTGACTGTCTCTTTTCAGAGCTCTGGTATAATGACCAAAATACCCTTGACCCCAGAACTCGGTCTTTGGCCAACCCAATGGACCACTCCGATAAATCCGGAATACAAGACATAAATCCAACAATGTCTACAAGATAGTTGGTGCAATAGTAGAGGACCTTTGATGAGCCCTATACGTATTGCACCTAGTGAATTTAGTTACTTTGACTCAATCATAGGCACAATTTATCTGGATTGACAAACTGATTAAGTAACAAGTGATTAGGGTTATACTTGTTCGTGGGGTAATAGTTTCTAGTTGTTTCTCCCGAGGGTGCCTGGCCAATGACTTAAGGGGTTGTTTGTCTTTTACGCGTGAGATATATAAATATAATTTATACATGTAAAAGATGAATATTCAAAATTTAATTATGTGACGTTTACACATGTGTTTCCTTTTACAACATTTGTCTAATAACACTATTTTCGCATCATTTACAGCTGTGATTCATTTTTCTATGTTTGTTTCAATGATACGTGTATGTGTAACGATTTTGTAAATGATACTTATTAATCATTAAATTATATTCTACTATAATGATATGAAAAGAAGACAAAAAAGGTTTGATTTATATCAAAGTTTTCATTTGCATTTTAGATCTTTAAAAAAGAACATGTTTTTCAACATGAAATATACTTTTCAAAAATATATATTTCTATCAATGATCACCTTTAAAAAAATGCATTCCAACATGTTTGGTTAAGGAACTAAGAGTTTATAGTCGGATGGTTAAGAAAAATAGGATTATTAATAATTTTTTATTAATTAATATTTAATTTAATATTATCTTAACTCATTATTTGATTTGCATAAAACTTAACCCATGCTTCTCACTGGTTTTATGCTAATATTAATCAATTATAGAAAGTTCTTAAAATGAGTAATTTATTGCTAAGTCCAATTATATCGAAGGTATCACAAATTTATTATGGTTAGATAAAATTGCTTTTATACATTATTTTTGAATGATACCATAATGCTATATAAAATATATTATTCCTTTTCTCTTACATTCATTTATACATATTTAAATATTTTTAAAGTAATACAATAATAAATAATTTTAGAAAAGTCATTGAGATATTGGAAGAAAATCTAATAGGAGAAAAGAAGATAGAGAATCAAATTATGAAAGAATAAACCTACAAAGTAAATAGATTTTATAAAGTTTATGTATCATTATTATTATTTTTTTGTATAGCAAGGCAAGAGATATAAATAGAGAGGTTACCTTCATAAAAGGGGATGAGATCTAGTGAGGGTTTTCATTCATAGGTTTCATCGGTCTTGATACATCCTTTATTATTATTTTGTAAATGAGTTTGACGGGGATTTCGATGAAAATGCCTCTTTTATTATTATTTTTCTAAATGCATTAGAGGGACGTGGGTTTCGAAATCAGAACCTCTTTGACGAAAACTGCCCCAAAACCAAACCGTCCGCCTTCAATGGGTATTCTTTGAAATCACATGTGCTTTGGTATTTCTCTTTTCCCACGTGAATATGGTGTTCAAATCTTGGTGTGAAAATGAGCTCATTTTCACACCATCTACACATCTGATTTACACACAAGATGCGTAAATAATTGTAGACAAACATTACTGATGCGTAAATATTACGCATATTCACCATTTACATATGTAAATGGGTGTAGACAAACGACCCCTAAATGTGTTTATTAGCAATGGCACCAATTATTTGATATGTTTCTCAAATTCTATTCGAGCCCTTTCAAGTCATTTGTCTTTATTCATTTCATATGTAAATGATGCACATGAGTAACAGTTATGCTCGATCATGTTTGTTAGAGGTCATTTACACATGCGATGCATAAATGAGATGTGAAAATGGTATGTGAATGGGGCCATTTCCAAATGAAAATTTATGCACGTAATAGAGGCATGGAACCATTGCACACCTCTTAGTTATAAGAGACACTAGTACAAGTTTTTCCCAAGATGAGTCAATGGTTTCAGACATTTGTTGAACAATTAAAGAACCAAAACATGTATATATGCAGATGAAAATCAAACACCACACACACTATATATATATATATATATATAATCTGGAAGTGATCCTATGAGGACGGTCCTCACGGTCTTACTATGAGGACTGACCCACCTTAGGACCCTTCCAAATGGACCACACTTACACAACCTTCCCAAGGACACTGAATCCCATGGATTTGCACGGATTCAAATGAATTGGACCGTTGGATTGAGGGTAAATTTTTTATTATTTGATATCAAACTATTAAACTTGTGGACCACGGATGAAGTGGTTAAAGATATTAGATTGACCTCAAATTTGGTATTTAGGTTGGCCCCACTTGGATATTTTGATCCACCTTTGTTCCATGATTAGTGGGGCCCTAAGGTGGGCCAACTAGGTGGTCCTCACAGTAAGACCGTGTGGACCCATATCTGTGTGTGTGTTTGTTTGTTTGTGTGTGAAACTCTAAAAAATGCCCCCTTTTCCACTCATCTTTTTATTTGTCATGGGGCTCATGTTGAGTTAATTTAGTCTTTTCACACCCCCCCAACCCAAGAATTGTAGCTAGTCCAAGTCCGACACTCATCCAACTTTTCCTCACCGTTGGATTGGAATCATGATAGAAAGATGCCTCTAAACCATTAAATTTTAGTACCATGGATCAAAATGTTAGGATGACCTTATGGGCTCGATATTTTGTATATAAGCATGCGTCATATGGATCTTTCCATCCAGTGGACTTTCATGATCATCATGTACTCCAGTGTGGGCCCAACTAGGAGTGGCTTTTTTCCATAAAAAATGCCGAGCGCTGTGTAGCGCTCCCCTATATTAATATATATAGGGACATGGCCGGTTCTGAATTTTTCAGGGCCCAGGGCAAGAGTTAAAATTAGGCCTATATATATATAAACTTAGTGATGACCTCATTCATTTTTCAACCAATATCTAACCTATCAAAATTAACTAAAAATTTAACATTCAAAGCATATAAATTCAAACTTCAATATATAAACATTCAAAATAAAAGGTTATAATGTATAAACAAGACAAATACTTGTAAGTTGTAACAATTCAATAGTTCGTTTACAAGATAAATACTTGTAATTTGCAAAAAGGTTCAGATGATTAAATGAATTAAAGGTTCAGATGTTGATTATGGGGCCCATAGAAGTTCAAAAAAATTAATCTACGGCTATAAGGTTTCATAAACTTTTTGTTTTAGTTCCAAATCAAGAGTAATATTGTTGCATTTAGGGTGAGCCAGGGACTTTTTTAACAAAGCTAAATGCTAACTGGCCATCAAAATTTTAAGTGGGCCCAATTATGATAAATCAAAATCAGTTAATTTTGCATATAACATTACACATTTTTCAGTGAGCCTAATTATGAAAAAATAAAATTGTGTTGGACAAGGAATTGTGTAATAGTAAACTGAGCATCAAATTTTTTCAGTGGGCCTAATATGAAAAATTAAAATTGAGTATACTCATCTAATAATTTTAATATTAATTTTATTTCCCAGTGAATCTCGTCAATTTCGTTTTTGGGCCCCCCTGAAAAATGGGCCCAGGGCGAGCGCACTTACCGCCCCCCTTCAGGGCCGGCCCTGTATAGGGACCCCTCATATTTAGGTTGTTGGCATTGGATGTGGATCCAATGAGTCCCAACTTTACTCTCATAGTAATGTGATAGTTACTCTTACATGAGCATTTTCCACATATATATATCAAGTAATTTAGTGCGTGACTTGTGCACTTGATGACTATGTGCACCTCAATGTGGGGCCCACATGGGGCCCCACCTAGGACTGGGACCAAGGGGAATTGAAAGACCTCACCTGACCCTTCATCTCTGCACACTAAAAAAAAAAAAAAAAAAAAAAAAAAAAAAAATCAACCCCATCCCTATAAGTTTAACGGTGTATGGTCCATTTGGATGGGTGTACGGTGGATCCAACAGTGTACAGTACATCGAATGGGTGCAAAGGTGAGCTCCATATGAAATTCAAGGGGATTGCATGTGTGTGGTCCATCTGAAGTGGGCCGTTGCGCACTGGGCGCACTTGATAACCATCCTCTATAAACATACATACACCACAATAAAAGAAAAAGCAAATGAGTAACACACCACAGTGAAAGAAAAAGGCAAATGAGTAAACAATTTTCAATTCAGGTAGAGTTAGACTTAGAATGGGTATCAATCACATTTACTTTGAGTTGGGTTTGGATTGAGCTAGTGCCCAACCCATTAGCTCTAGGTGCACCCTCAATAGCATCTACGGTGAAAAATATGTTTTTTACTTTTAACTATTTTTCTCCCTACCAACCTGCCACTAAGAATCTCTGTCTGGAGTTTTGACTCTGTAGTGTGACCAGTGCATTCCTACATATGTAAAAAAGAGAGAGTAAAACAAAATCACAAAAGAAAAAGACACCTTCAAGTCTCAAAATCAAGGTTAAAACCATATATTTATAATTCGTCTCTCTCTCTCTCTCTCTCTCTGTCTCTCTGGTTACACAGCTTTCCATCATCTATGTAGCTACTTTTGATATGCCTCTAAATTCCAACTGCTGCTGAAGGTGGATTGCTGCTCGGGTCAGTCAAATCGGCATCGTCTTTGTTAAGGCCTGAAATGCTTCAAGAAAGGCTCAGGGTCGAGATTTCAGACCCATCTTAGAAATTCCACTGCTGGTGGGTTTTCTCTTCAAAATACCTTCCAAGATTGCTTTTTTATTTGACCATGAAATGTTATCTTTTTTCTATGTGCGCTTGAAGTTGATGCTGTTTCACTTCTTGGGCTTTTTTCTTTTAGACCAACTTTCATCATTTCCTAAAAATCTAAGATTGCTTTTTGATTGGTGGTTTGTCTGCTTTTCTTCTATTTTTCCATCAGTGGAGGCCCATCTCAAGATGCTGATATGCTACTATCTATTCTCTGTTTTTGCCCCTTTGGATAGTGCATGGTGCTGATTCTTTGTTTCTGCCTCTTCTCTAAATTAAATTGGACTCTTGTATAAATCAAATTCTATATTATTATGGTGATTCTTCTTCAAATCCCTTCCTTTGAGTTTTGTTTATTTATTTTTTCTGAAGCATACTTCTTTTTTGGACTGAAGTTTGAATGATGCCTTTAATGTATGAATGAAGTATGGAGTTTTGTAATAAAAAGAGATCCTTCTTATTCTGGATCATTAAAGTCAGGACCCAGATATCTCTCTTCTTTCATAAATTGAGGGCTGACCTGCATAACAGCGTGAAGATCTTCCATCACCAATTCCTGATCCCGCCCCCTACGCTAGGAACCCTGAAGATGATGAATGAGTTGGGTCACAAGTAGGGAGATAGAAAAAATTGGGGAAAGATGGGATGTTTTGGTTAGACATGTGGAGTTAGCTAAGCATTTTATTTGAGCAAATGTAGAACCAAACGGATGGTTTTGTGCCTATTATCATTTCTTTCTCATGAGTTGAGACCAATCGCTCAGTTAGCTGGTGGTAAACTAACGAGTTCATGGGTTTCTGTTTTTCTATTTTTATTTTTTGTAATTGAGTTTTGGGTGGGTTTGATCTTGCTTGTTTTCATGTATGGCTTCTTTTTTTTTTTCTCAATTCTTTTTTTTTTTTTGAATTTTTATTGGTAGGCATTTCATTGCTTTTCTTTCAATATAATTCCGTTTCTAGATTGGATGGCGGTCATCTCACCTTGCATTTTTTTTTTATAAATGATTTCCTAATTCTCTGATAGTACTGTTTTAGATATTGGCTTAAATATCCTTTTATGAATGCTTGTTTTCTTTGATTTAGAAATGAGAAGGCATTTTCTATGAATAGCATTCATGTAGCGGGTTCTGTTTCCCTTTATTGCTATGTGTCCTCATTTTCTGGTTCATTATTGCTTAATATTGGAGTTGTCTTTATAGTTACGCAGCTATGTACATGGTATCTGCATTTTGTGGGTTTAGGGTAGAAAGGGGGAGTTTGCATAATGATTCTTGAGTTGTTTTTCTTTATGTTTCAATTACAATATCCGATTCTTTAAAGTAGAAAATGGTGGTTTATGAATTCTTTATTTTTTTCGTTTCTCGATTACTCTTACGGACAGCAAAAGTAGATTCCATTTGAAAGATGTTTTTGTTTTCTGCTTCCCTACTTTTTTTTCTTTATGGAGTTGGAGTTGCAGTTTTAGATTCTAAATTTCTAATTAATGTGTCTTCCTAAAATTACTGGTCAAAGACTGTTATTATAGTTTCCACATTTTGTCGATATTGGAGCTAAGAGGAAAAACTGAATTACGGCTGGGCAGGGGTCCAATGCAGTGCCCCTGTAGCAAAATGAGCTATAGCCACCATATAAATTATGTGAGCAGGCTCCACTTTTTTTTTTTTTTTTAAATCCGAGCCGCTCATTTTCTCTTGTATTTGATCACAGTACGCATTAACTCCCAAAACCAAAATAATGGATTTTTTTTTTTTTCATTCTCTGACCGATCCTATCATGGGGCCACTTTAGTTGGAGTGAATTTTTGGGATAACAGCAAATTAGCAATACACATTGGGACAGTATCTGTGAGCGGGTTGGATTTAGTAGATTTGACCCCTCAACCAATGAAGGGGGAGTGCTATACTTAATTATAGTACAGCCTTACTGGCACATTGCACTTAACTCAGGCTTTTGGTTTGCTTGCTTATTAAACTTAAGTTTTAGTTTCTGACTTTCTAACAGGTGTCCCTTCAAATACCCTTTGTTCAAAAACACGGTTTGGGAAACTGTAATGGCCTCTGGCCTGAAACCATTATGTAATGGCTCAAAAAGCCACCGGGTTGTGCATTGATTCATGTTGTCCCCTTCATTTTCTCAACAAATGATTCTATTTTTTAAGAGTTTACCCAATAATAAGTTATTTCAGTAAAATATCTAGAGAATGAAAGATTTGAAACTGACTATTTTTAACGGCTTCTTAGGGTAATGTTGATAAAATTATAAAATTATAACAAATATTAGTATACATTACATTAAATATATAGCTCCCATGGTATTATGTTTCAGACTTTTATATTCATTCACACAATAGTAATGGTGACTACTGAAGTCTGTACTAATGGTTTCCCCTGTTATATAACATCCGTTATTTTAAACCATGTGAATATCCTTTGAGATCACTTTTTCTTCGGTTGTGAAAGTAAGCTTTGCTATTTGAATGTAGTGGCAGCTGCTAATTTTCATGGTTTTGTTTCTTTCTTATGTCATTAATTGATTCTGGGTTGTTTTGCCTTCACTCTATGTTTGTCACTGGCATTTCTCAGGTTCTGGAAGTATTTAATGCATTTTCATTCATTGATAAAAGTGCATTTTAAGTTGTGGGTTTCTAGATTTTTTCTCCTTGGTCAATTTAAAGATGTTGGTTCAGGTTTTTTGGGGAGTGTGCTTATGTTCCTTCCTTTTCTTTGTTCTCGTTGAAAGAAATGACATTTTAATGGACATTCTTCATTCATTTGCTTGTCATTTTCCCTGGAATACATACCACTTATTTAAATTTTTAGTTAGGTTTCATGGTGTCTCTTTGGAGAGACTTGTGCCTGTTCTACGTTTAATTTCTGACTCCTGCTGTTAGATATAAAGTCATAAAATTTTAATTTTCTGTTCTCTGTGATCATTGGCCTTTGTCTCATTATAGAAGTCCATTTTAAGATTTTGGTTTTCGGGTATCCTTTTCTCTTTTCCGTGAGAGAGATGCAGTGCTTTTTCCCTTGACTCTTCTTGCCAAATAGTGGCAAAACTACGAGTTTTTGCTATTTAAAACATGGGGATCCTTTCCTTTTTTTTTTTCAAAATGTGTACGGGGTTTCTGTTTAAAAAATTGATTTTGGTTTTTTCTTTTCCTTTGTGGGTCCCTGTTTTTTTCTCTCTTTTTTTAGATTCTGACTTTGCTCCTATGATACTGATTTGCATATTTTATTTCTCTAGAGGGTTTATGGTAGTGAGACTGTATTCTAAAACAGTAGAAAGCTAAATTAACACATACAAACACACAAAGCAAAAAAAAAAAAAAAAAAAAAAAAAAAAAAAAAAAAAAAAAAAAAAAAAAAAGAAAGAAAGAAAGAAAACTACCTTTTCTGATAATGCAAAACTACCTTTTCTGATAATGCGACTTTAGATGCATACATGTCAAAATTTGAACATCCATCTGGCCCAGGGGGTCGATATCCTGGCTGAAACTCTTATTTAAGTATTCTGTTTTGCTACTCTTCCCACGGCGAAATTTTTGGCAGAAAACCCAAATGAGACAAAACTTGCAACTATGGCACATCAAGACATGTGTTCATTTTCTATCTAGTAGAAGTTTTGGGCACTTTTCTTGTATTTTTAATCCTTCCTCAGGATGATTATTTCTCTCTAGCGGTCTCTTTAAACAGTGTTGGTCTATGAAGCACAGATACGGCAAGGACCCGCCTTAGACACGGCAGGGACACGGATTTTACACATAAAAAGTGAAGTATCGGATACGATACGTTGCCCATTTTGAAGTATCTGTGCATCATAGGTGTTGGTAGCCGTTAACTTCTCTTCAAACAAAAAAGAGACCTGACAATTACTTTATTTATAGAAAACACCCAATGACGCTACTATAAATATATTTCTACAGTTTCATGTAGGTTAAGTGAAGAATGGACATGAACCAGTCACGAGGGCATCATTCTGGATCGTCGCAGTCAGACGAATCGGCTTTGGATCTTGAAAGAAATTTATACATTCTCCCTAACTTGCCTACCTCAAGTCCGTCACCTCTTCAAGCATTCACATCTGGTGGTCAGCACTCTGAGAGCAATGCGGCCTACTTCTCGTGGCCCACTTCTACTCGATTGAATAATGGTGCTGAAGATCGGGCAAATTACTTTGGAAACCTTCAGAAGCGGGTGCTGTGTGGGGATGTTGACCGGCTTCCGATCGGGCAACAAGCGACCACATTGCTTGATCTGATGACTATAAGAGCGTTTCACAGCAAGATTTTGCGCCGTTATAGTCTTGGTACAGCAATTGGCTTCCGGATTCGACGGGGTGTGTTGACAGAGATACCTGCAATCCTTGTCTTTGTCGCAAGGAAAGTTCACAAGCAATGGCTCAGCCATATTCAGTGCCTGCCCACAGCTCTTGAGGTAACATAGTAGTTGTTGGATGTTGCAGGGTGTGTTCAGATGTATGTGTAGTTGGTTCAAATTCCTTTTCTGAATGTTTGAGGTGGCGTGCTAGGGACCACAGTAAGTGGGATACTGTTTTCCTCCAATTTCTGTTCTAAGCCTGCATCAGCATGACAACATCATATCCACTGCTTGAATCTCATAATGGAACAAATAACCAGTTTTTCCTTCAAAATATGCAACCAATCATGACTTGGCATATATCAAAACAGGAGAGTTTCTCCTATGAGAGGACCACAATACATATACTGTCCAAATGCAGTCCATCTCATGGGCCCACCTACATGTGTGCCTATTGGTAGGGGAGGGTGTGATGGAATGGTCCCATCATGGTTAATGGTTTGTAAAAAAAAAAAAAACCTGTCAGATTATACATTCATTTGATATTCAAGTGAATGGTGAATAAAGCTTAGATGAGATGAGAGTCAAATTAGCACAGTACGCTGACCATTCTTAGGTGAGTGATCAAAGGTGTATGGGTGAGTGGTGGTGGTGGTGGTGGTTGGGTTGGCTGGGGTTGATTGTGAAGTAGGTACTGCTCTCAGTTCAAAAAGGTGGGGCTCATAGAGGAGGGACTGCACATGAAAAGTATGCAGTCTGCTCTCAGTTCAAAATTTTGCCGTCAAAACGTGACCTTTCAGTATATATTTGGAACTTTGTGAGAATTCTTATATTCTGTTGTGTTTTTATTTCATGTTATCTTTACCACAGAAAATTTATCAGCTTCTCTAATCCAATGATAGGGGCCAGGTGGTGTATGGTGTGATGTGGACGTTGTTGAGTTCTCATATTATGGCGCACCAGCGCCAACACCGAAAGAACAGTTGTACTCGGAGCTTGTGGATGGCTTACGTGGAAGTGACCCATCCATTGGTTCTGGTTCGCAGGTATTGTTTGCATTGGTGTGGCAATTTAAATTTATTTACATTTTGGTTAGTAATTGAATGCAGAGTAGAATGACGCCCATTCGAAGAGGGAGAACACTTCATTCCACTATCAACTTACCCATGAATTACAGGTTACAGATTTTAGAGCCTCTCTAATTGCCAAAACTTTGGCTTCATTAGAGTCTTTAACCTCCATTGGGGCCAAGAGAAAATGACAAATACATTATTCTTGCCATTGTGAAGAAGTCCTCGAAGTCAATCTCTGCTGGGACTGCGTTACCACTAGCTGCCCCATTCACAGAAAAAAAAAAAAAAACCTTTGTGGAAGGGGAAGTTATCAGCATGTTTTCTTTCAGATACCCGCATAACATAGATGCTTTATTGGACACAACCCCATCAATATAGATATCCTTGAAGTCCTTAGAGGACCAATACCAGTTGGCCAACTTCAGCATGCCAGTGTTCTTCACATCTTCCTTCTCAGTCTCATATTACGGTTGAACATCCTATTGTTTCGTTCTTTCCATGGTATAAGTGTTTAGAAGCATGATGACATTACCCCCTTTGGTAATACATCATCCTAATCATCCTATGTATGTAAATAGAAAATCCATAGGTGAAACCAAACTCAAATTAGTACTTACTGTTATGAACCACTTAAGACCAAATGGATGGAATCCCAAAATTGAATAACGAAGTGGAATACATAAAATTACACAAACCCTAAGCTGTATCACTTGTGAAAACCCTAAAGAACCACACAATATGATGAATTGGTTCCAAACTGAAAGTTCAAGCCTATGCTGCACCAAATTACAATCCCAGAATGAAATCACAAATAATAAACACAGTCAATGATCACTTAGAATGAAAAACAACATATAACTTTGATAAAGAGCAATACAGTGATCAAGAGCAATTCAAAATATGCCGCAATGTGATGCAACTGTAGTAGATATGTCAATCAAGAGCACACTGCACTATAGCACATGTAAAGTTCACTAGGCATGCCAATCTCACCTTCATAAAGGATATGTCATTGAGAAATAAATCAAGAGGAGATGAACACATCAGATATATAGTGGTTCGGTCATGGCCTATATCCACTCCTGTTTTGACCGTTCCCTTGATCTACGGTATTCACTATTTGAGGTTTTTAAAGAGGCTTGCCTCGAACCAAATACCCCTAAGATTTTTTGATACAGTGGTTCGATCACTTAGGTTTACTTCACCAACCTATTTTTTTTTTTTTTTTATAGTGGTTCGATCACAAAGGTCTAATCCACTTTACAATGTATATGAATTGAAAATAAAACAAGAACGCTTGCTTCTAGGCAAAGATGATGCCTTGAGTGCCCTCCTAGATGCTTGGAACTGAAACTCCAAGCTTTAGCCTCCTTGCATTGCTCCGTGGTGGTGAAGATGCTCCAATGTGTACCCAATCAAGAGGGTAGAGGTCTAGGTCTAGGGTGATTTGGGTTTACTATG
Organism: Litsea cubeba; assembly: GCA_012931725.1. Taxonomy (NCBI): domain Eukaryota; kingdom Viridiplantae; phylum Streptophyta; class Magnoliopsida; order Laurales; family Lauraceae; genus Litsea; species Litsea cubeba. Next base: position 21,354,175 of record CM022951.1, on the reverse strand, counting down.
TGAGCTTAAGAGGATACCCTAGCGAAAGGTAATAATCCCTCTAAACACATTTGTATGAGCTTTGAATGCTCTTTGATATGCCTATGAAGAGCCTAAGTGTGAGTGGAATTGGATTTTGGGAGCTCTGGAAGGTTGTTACTTAGTGGCCAATTAGTGCTTGACGAGAGTTCTCAAAATCTCAAAATATGGAGGCTTGGATATAAATAGGTAGAGCTCCAATGGCTAGTTGATGGTCTGCTGTAAACAGGCTATGGTTAGCCGTGACACCGAGCGGCTAGTTTGACCAGCAGTCAAAGTTTCCAATTTGTACAACGGTTAGCCATAGGTGATTGTATTTCAAAAATACTGGAAAACAACATTCTGGAAAAGCGACCGTTGTTCTTTAACGGTTTCTTTTTGGGGACATACGGTTAGCTGTATGACATATGGTTAGTTGTATGGTAACCGTAGTACAAAAATGCTTAGCATCTGTAAAAGCAACAGTAGAGGGTTTACGGTGACCTTTCTGATGTCTTACGGTCTATGATGCCCAAATACGACACGGATACGGCGGGGACACGCCATATGGCATGGACACATCATGGACACGGATTTTACATGTAAAAAAGTGAAGTATTAGATACGATACGACACGACACGATACGTTGCCCATTTTGAAGTATCCGTGCATCATAGCTTACGGTTATTCGCGACCTAGGTACAGCTAGCCGTGAGGCCTACAACTGAGCAACTTAGTTGCTCGGATTAGCCAATTAAAGCTTATGCATTTAACTACTTGGGTTGAAGGTTATAAGGGCCTATTCTTGATTTGCCTAAGGTCCAATTTACCTGAATAGGTTGGCACAAAATGGATTACACCTTCATGAAATATTGGCCTTCCAAGACTTGATCTTCTGGATTTGAACTTAATCTCCGTTGTTGAAGCTTCCAGAGGCAAGGTGTTGGACTTAGACATGGACTTGACAACTCATGGAAGTGCATATTTGACTATGGCACTAATAAGCTTCCCCTTTGTCAATTTCGTGGCACACCGATTCTAGACAAAATTACAGACCTATGGACTTAATCACAACCAAGGAATAAAGTATATGATCTTTACAAAGATGCAACTGTTATATCCCAAAATAACATTACTACACTACATTTTTAAACACCAATGCCCCTTGAGAAGATGCTTGAAATCAGAAATATATACCTGCATAAGACATTGAAAACCTTATTCTTGGTGGGATATATTCTCCCCCTTAAACATTAGCAAATATAATATGGTTTAATTGAGTCTAAAGCTCCCCCTGGGTGATGCAGCAGCACCAATATCTGACGTGAGATATATTGTGGGCCACATGTGGAACCCATGAAATCCAAATTATTATTAGTTTTAGTTTTAGCAAAGATTGTATTTAGGATTAGTTTCTAATTTGAATAGGATTCTTATTTTTGTTTCCTACTTTGATTAGGATTGTTTCTTAGGGCTTAAGTATCTTTTTATTATATATATGGCATTGTAGAGATTGGTAATCAGAGATTTGGAGTTAATAAATTTTCCCTTTTGTGGGTTATCGTTGGAGAGGTGTCTTCTTCGGGTGATTGTTTCCATGAGAACCCTAATTGTGCCTCGGCACTTGCGATCGTAACCCTACAATTGCACCGATTGGTATCAGAGCCGATCGATCCCTCGATCGGACGGCGTGATTACCCCTTTCCTTTTCCCCAATCCATCGTCCATCTCCCTGCCAAATCCATTCAGAGACTCCCGTCACCACTTCCGCCCCCGGTCTCGCTACCTTAAAATCCATCTTCCCAATCTCCACCCTCGTCCCAAACTCCACCTTCGTCCGCCAAATTCAGTCAGAAGCCGTCAATCCAGTGAGCCCTCCCCCTTTCCAACACCCTTGGGAACTCCTCTTCCCGCTGTTGGGAAGTCCCACAAAGTCCACATCCCACATCGCCTAAAGTAATAGGCTTGACATGTCTTAATATACCTGTATGAGCCTTCCACCTATCAGCTTAAGCTTTTGGGTTGGTATATGGTTTATTACACCCGCAACACAACCCACTGCTGAAACCCCCACCCACCAGAATCACTGATCGAAGCCGACTCACTTCCCTGCTAGCAACACCCAGACGCCAAACCGTAACCTAGATCGCACCCTTCGGAACCCATCTCCCATTCCCCAAAACACCCAAAGCCCCAAACCAGAAGAAAAAAAAAAAAGAAATCCCATACCTAGAAGAGAGAAAGAAAGAAAGAAGAAGAACAGAGAAGAGTGAGAATAGAAGGGAAGAGGAGGTACCATGCACCTGTCGATCACCAGCGGCAGCGCCACGCCTCGCCTCGATTCCGGCTGCCACCCCAACACCACGATATCATCAGCTCCTCTCCATCTCCCTTCTCCCCCGTCGAGGACGGGATCACCCATCTCTCTTCCCCATCCTCTCTCTCAACAAAAGGAACAGAATGGGTTTTGAAATCCTTTTACTCATTCTCTGAGAGCACGAAGACCGAGGCACATACTTTACACGTGTGCCTGACTTAAAGTCAGATTGGGCCTGAGTTTCGGAACCGGGTAAGATCAAGTCTGATCCGACCCATCACAGTTGAAGATCCGACCCAACACCACTTCTAGTATCAGCAGAGAATTAAAGGCCCAGGTTTGACCAAGATCAACGGTCGGGTCTTCTTTTCGCGATACCAGACTCATCCAACATCAGATTTGAGATTTGTTTTCGCCAGCGTGATCGTAGACCGCATCGGTCGGGTCTTCTTTTCGCGATACCAGACTCATCCAACATCAGATTTGAGATTTGTTTTCGCCAGCGTGATCGTAGACCGCATATCTACACATCAGGTTCATCATACTTTCATCCTCAATGAAACTCCGTAATACCACAATCTTCAACTTCAAAGATACAAATATGCAGAAAAATATTGCTCATGGTATTTTGAAAATGAAGTCTATTTTCGGTCCTTTCTTGATTTGAAACAAGGAGAATTATCTGTTCTTGCCTATGGTGACATGTTTGCATGGCTCCAAGACAAGTGTGGATTAGAAGATGATGAGGAACATGATTTAATCAGTTTTGTAAGAGGCTTGAGACCGGAAATAGTGGAGAAAATGAATGACAGTAAAAACATTCATGAGGCATATTGGGAAGCAATTCGTGTGGAGCGGATGCTTAAAAGGTCTCATCTAGCGAAGGTTACTCCTTAAGAAGACAAGTCACCACACATAAATGACCATGTTGAGGAACTAGTGCCGGCGGATATGCGGATCGATCAGTCAGAGTTAGACACAGAAGATTCCACATCTACAGTTGGCCTTGAAATTTCTTGTGTGAATCGTAATAATCCTGAAGTGCAAACACCAAGTGATGAAGATCAAGTTGTTGATATCCCCCACATAAACTCTGAAATTGATTTTGTCTTTGGGGATCAACAATATCAACTAGGAGATGACCAGTGGATAGTAAGAGATTATGATTTGATGGTGCAGGTTCTACAAGTAAGGCCCATCAACACAAATTTCAACCATAAAAAAACAGTTATGCATGAAGCTATACATGGACACTGCAGATCTACCAACGACTCGAAAGTTCATCAGATTGATCTTTGATCCAGGTGGACATTTTCTGAACTCGAGGTCGAATCTTTCCAAGCCAGGGAGAATGACGCAGCAGCACCAATATTTGACATGAGATATATTGTGGGCCACATATGGGACCCATGAAATCCTAATTATTATTAGTTTTAGTTTTAGCAAAGATTGCATTTAGGATTAGTTTCTAATTTGAATAAGATTCTTATTTTTGTTTCCTAGTTTGATTGGGATTGTTTCTTAGGGTTAAGTATCTTTTTATTATATATATGGCATTGTAGAGATTGGTAATCAGAGCTTTGGAGTTAATAAATTTTCCCTTTTGTGGGTTATCGTTGGAGAGTTGTCTTCTTCGTGTGATTGTTCCCTTGGGAACCCTAATTGTGCCCCGACACTTGTGATCGTAACCCTATGATTGCACCACTGAGTCTGTTACTCCTCAATCTCTTCTCCCTCCTTTTGTCATTAAGTTGACAAAGATTTAACATTAGCAAATATAATATGGTTTAATTGAGTCTAAAGCTCCCCCCGAGTCTGTTATTCCTCAATCTCTTCTCCCCCCTTTTGTCATTAAGTTGACAAAGATTTGACTATGGAGTTAAAGGAGAGAGGCTCAAGGAAGAAATAGACATATATACCTATAGAAGTACATGGTACATTTGCTAAAAACTTATGACTATGAGCATTGGGGTATTAGGGAAGCATACACATAGATAGATGTGACTATAAAAACCACAACATGCTGTAATATGAGATTGAAATTGCATGATATAACTGTAATAGCACCCATGATTCAATTTCACCATAACCATCTCATTTAACATATATAACTAGCAGCACATAGAGATAAAAGAGCTGACTTGTATTCATAATGTAGGTTAAACAGTCAGACTACCTCCAAAAGATCAACAAAACATCTAAATATAGAAACATCTAAAATAGTCCACCATCAATTAACATCATAAAAATCCAGAAAATATCAAAACACAACCATAGAACCAATTAAACAATCATCTCCTCGTGCATCCAAAAAGATATTAACCAATGGCCACATCAAAACACCACCAAGTCCAACCATTTAAAATAATGTTGTACAAGAAGCAAGACTCCAAAACTACCCCGAGTCCGGTGGTGGAGGAGATGGAGATGCAGGTATCTCAACATCATTCGGCCTGCAACTCTTGGAGATGTTGGACAAGTATTGTAAGGTCTTCTTCATTAGCTTCTCCATCTTGGACTGCTTTATTGCTGTCAACAATAGTTGAGCCAAGACCCATGTACAATAGGCCCACTGGCCCATTCTCATATACCACGTGGGATAAGGATTAGTGGTGTGACTCATCAATCTATTTTGAATTCTTTCCATGTATATAATCTGTATCAATATTCTTTATTCTCTTTCCATTCATATAGATTGTAATTAGATTGTAATTTGCCTTGATTAAGGCCATTAAGTCTATAAGTAAAGCAAAGGACTGATCATTGAGATGATCCAACATTCCAAAGCTTCTTCTCTTCATCTAACGTTTTGAATACAATTGCTATTCTTCCGATACCTTGCTCAATAGCAGTCAACCTCGCCTCAATGGAGGGCGCTGGAGGTGTTGCTTGTTGAGGACTAGCTTCTTGTTCTTCCTCTTCTGAAGAACTCTGCACTTGTTGGAGATGCATTTATGATAAGTTAGGCCGGCCAAAAGGAGCTGGAAATTTAGGCTTCTCTGAAGCCAGAATACGAACACCATAACCATAAGTTTTGGCGATCTCGGTCATCAAATATCCAAAGGAAAGTGCATTGCAACCGGGAGAATCCACAAAACGAGCAATGGTGCGAGTGATGAGAGTAGGAAGGCAGATATTGACTCCTTGGGCAACTTGGTGAAGGACATTAACCACCTAAGGGGTCAATTCAGTTCGGTTCCCCCTGCGTGGGTAGACATTGAATGTGAATATATTGTGAAGGACCCGGAAATTTGGACGCAAGGTAAAGGCAGGGATAAAATTTCCTTCTCTTCAAGGAACAGCTTTGCCACATAGGAATTCAGTGGCAGCATTTCTCTCATCTAGCGATAGGAAATCTGACACAAACTTAGGACCATTTGATCTAGGAATGTAAAGAAGTGAAGATATCCTGTCAATATCTAAGACAGTTTCTTGATTGGAGAATCTAACTGTGAAAGAATTTTCCTCTTGAAAGTTGACTTTGGAAATGGAACCATGCATTCCACTGACAATGGAGGGGTAAGCATTTCCGCACCAATCTAGAATAGCCTCACAACTTATGGCTCTGAGGAGATCAGGAATATCATACTCATCCACGAAATCTACAGTCACCCACCTTTCAACCATGATGGGCCTTTTTCTAAGCACTTTCGCATTCCGAGAATCCCGCTCAGGGGGCATGAGGGTGCGAGTGATGGGTGATGGAGTCAAGGAAGGAGATGTGCAATGTGATCGTGTGCGTGTCCCGGATGGTGACCATGATGGAGAGGGAGATGAAGAACGAGGACGACGGGATGGGGATGCACGTGTTGTCCATGCCCTCTTGCCGGTGTGCCAGGAGGTTTGTTTCGTCCTGGCCATGGAAAAAGAAGAGAGAGAAAGGGTGAAAACACACTAAGGACGAAAACACAAGGGAAAATCACACAGAAGGAAATCATGGTGAGCCGTGAGCCACCGTGGAGGAATAGGAAAAACGAGAACGAAGGAAGAAACGAAGAAGAGAAACACAGGCAACACTCTAAACTAGAATAAAACCTCTAAACACAAATCAAGAAGAGAAGGAAGAGGATTTACCTTACATGAGGAGAAACAAAAGGAAGCAGAAGCCCTAGGTCGCAGTCGAACGAGAACTGAGGAAACAAACTAAAACAGTAAACCCCATTTTGACTTTTAAAAGTCGAGCTCGAGGTCTTACGGTTAGCCATGGATTAGTCATGGTTAACCGTAGAACAAAAATAAAAAAATGCAAAAAATATAAAAGGTTCAGCAAAAACTCACAAAATCAAACTAAAACAAGACGTGTACATACTACATATAAACAAGATATCTTGACAAAAACAAAATTTGCCTTATGGAGCACATACCAATGGATTTTCTTAAATTCTCAAACTTCGATGCATCCAATGGTTTAGTCAGGATATCAGCCAACTGATTCTCGGCAGGAATGTATTGGAGCACAATTGTTTCCTCTTCAACGAGTTCTCTAATAAAATGGTGACGAATATCAATATGCTTGGTCAGAGAGTGTTGGACAGGATGTTTGGAGATATTAATGGCACTAGTATTATTACAATATAAACTTGTAACTCCTTGATGGATCCCGTAATCCATTAGCATCCGTTTCATCTGGAGTAACTGAGAACAACAACTACTAGCTACTATGTACTTACCTTTGACGGTGGACAGAGACGTTGATGTTTGCTTTTTGTTGTGCCAAGCAACTAAGCAATTTCCTATATAGAAACATCCTCCACTTGTGGATTTCCTATCATCTAAATTTTCAGCTTAATAAGCGTCAGAGTATCCAACCATAGATAGAGGAATGAGTCATAGGGATACCACAACCTGAATTCTAAAGTTGCTAGAAACATATTTGATAATCCTCTTTACAACAGCTAGGTGGGATTCTTTAGGGTTTGCCTGAAATCTAGCGCAAGCTTCCACACTAAATGCAATGTCAGGTCTACTGGCTGTAAGATAAAGGAGGCTGCCTATCATGCTCTTATACGAACTCGGGTCAACACTCTTACCAGAAGGGTCTTTAGACAGTGAGTGTTGTACTCATAGGGGTATTGATCTGTTTCCTAGACTCAAATCCAAAATGTTTAAGTAATTCACATGCATACTTGGTTTGGGAAATGAAAATACCATCCTTGAGTTGTTTAACTTGCAAACCCAAGAAAAAGTTTAATTCATCAACCATACTCATTTCAAATTCAGATTGCATCAAGTTGGCAAAGTGGGCAGCCAATTCATCACAGGTGGGTCCAAATACAGTGTCATCTACATCGATGTGGGCTATCGGAATAGAGTCCCTGGTCTTTTGAATAAAAAGTGTTTTGTCAACGCTCCCCCTTTGAAAGCCATAGTCAACCAAAAACTAGGTTGACCTCTCATACCATGCTCTAGGAGCTTGTTTAAGACCATAGTGGGCTTTCTTTAATCAAAATACATGATGTGGATATTTAGGGTTGATGAAACCTTTGGGTTGCTCAACGTAAACTTCCTCATCTATTATTTCATTAAAGAAAGCACTCTTAACATCCGTTTGATATAATTTAAAATTTAAAAAGCAAACAATGGCTTCCACAATGTTGGGGTACCCTTGTGGACAGCATGTACAAACAGTTTGTTTGTGATGTTCTACTGTTGTAATAAGTTAATAGCATTGTTGTGGACTGAGGCTGGGTGAAGTGGGTGTGATTTGAATAGGTAGGTGTAAGTGCAAAAAATATAACTCACAAGATTAGAGGGTGCCTAATAGGACTTATCCAAATGACTGATTGGGATTAGCTCCTTGGAACCTGAAAGGGGAGAAATAAACGGTCAGAGGAACCTGGTTGTGGGCAGCACAGGGCTCTCTGATGCCTAAGTTAGTGCAGGGACTGAACTAAGGTTGGAGAGGAAGAGAGACAGAGTAACGGCTCATGAAAGTATTTTTTCGCACACCTGAGTTGGAGTGAACTTCTCTATTTATAGAGGAATTTACCAGATATTTGGTAGTGGGCCCATCGATCTGACAGGCGGAGTCTCATAAGCCCACAAAGTAATAAATGAAGGTCCGACACAGCCCACATTGCATTTATTGATAGTCCGATCATCCCACATAGCATTTAATGCCAGTCATGTTGGGCCTGATTCTCTCGACTTGTTGGCGGTAGAGGTCCCATCGAATCCTTTCTTGGGCCTTGCCCTGACATGGCTGTAGCCGCTGGATGCCGCCTTGTCAGAGATTTGGTGAAGATCGCGGACGGCTGTGATGGCACATCAGTCTTATTAGCGCATGCCTATTTTTAGCCACGTGTCTTATAATGCGACTGGCCCGTCAATGCTTGTCTCGGCTGACAGTCTGGTGTTCCAGCCGAGATGTATGGCCGAAGTCAAGGCATATAGCCGAGGTGGAGATCTCTGGTCCCGGCTAGTATCTTGCCGTCGTTGCCGAAGCTGTGGTCAAGATGGAGACAGGGCCAATTAGCAGCTTAATGCCGAAACCAATTTGATCTCGGAAGCTTAGGAAACACCCCACACAATTGCCCCTAGCTTCTGACTTCTTAGAGTCTCGGACTCTCTGAGGTCGGAAGCTATAGAGGAAGAACCTGCTAGAGGGATTTGATGACGTTTTGATCATTATCTGGTGTCGCTTCGACTGCTTGAGGTAATTAATACTGCGCCTCAATCATGCGAAAAGCAAGCTGGCGAAGACACGCGTCATCGTATGGTTTGTTGCGCTGTCGAACTGAAAGGACGTATGCGACTTATGATGTGATAGCTTTTGAATTTTGAAAACGGCGCCTTTAGAAGGCACTCCTTTTTCTATAAATGGAGGTTCCCTCCTCTTCTTCTTCTCCTTCATTTTCGTCTTCAGAAGAAAAGTTTCTCCAGAGCTTTCCGGGCGGGGACGAGTACATAGCGTTGTGCAAGGAGGAGGTTCTGCGCTCGAATCGAACTTCGTTTCAGATCTATTCGTCTGTAAGTCTTGTTCTCCGTCTGCGCTTTTCAGGGTTTCTCTCCTTAGGTCTCTTTCCATTTTTTTTCTTCTCAATCCCAGTCCATAGAGATGGCTGGTTATAGTCACCGGTTAGAGAATTTTGAGGCTATAGTCAAGTTTAGGAAGGTATATGGCATACCGGAGGATGTTCTCCTTAGGCAGGCGGACCCTGTCGAATACATTCAGCGTTCTTATTCATGCGGTTGGATGCCCTTTCCCCTAATATCTGTAATCGAGGATGGAGTTAGATTTCCTCTGCACCCTCTGCTTAGAACTTGCCTTAACGCCTGGTCTCTTGCCCCCTGTCAGCTGATGCCTAATGGCTATAAGGTCATCATGGGCACGGCCAAGCTGAATGAGATTCTGAAAATTAATCTCGGTGTTCATGATATCGAGGATGTTTATGAAATTTGTAAGTCTCGAGAGGGTACCTATTACCTCCGAGTCAAGCCGTACCGAAAGGGCTTCGTCTTGGCCCTGGAGGACTCAAATAAGTACGCCGGGGATGACCTCTTCTGTGTCTCTGAAAGATCGGTCACCTCGGCCCCAGATGCAATTGTTTTGGAAACATCCACGGAAGAAGGAGTCGAAGCGTTGTCCAAAGGAACTTCGGTAGTAGGGGCAGGATTCGGCTCGGCTTTCGAGCTCGAATATTTCGGCAGGTTCTGATTAATCGGGTGGTCGTCGGTGATCCCTGTCACGACCCAAATCCTGGGGCCCTGTCAGATCTCTGGATCGTGATAAACTTTGGTAATATTTACCAGACATTAGTCAAATAATTCACATAAGCATTTGGCATTTAAAAACAAATAATAATTTCATTTAATCAAATAGTTGTAACTACTCAAACTTTACTATGTTCGGTCTGCATCAATAATGTACTAAAACATCAAATAATATCCCTAAACCAGGCTAATCCTTTTATCTACTAAATTATCTTTTCTCGTGCACTCTTGTCAGCCACGCATATTGAAATTCACGTGCTGATCATCGTTCCGCTCTGTCCCGCCCGCAGCTTGATTACCTGAAGGGGGTAACACAACATCAGTACTACTGGTGAATGAATATTCCTAATTACACAAATCACATAAAATATAACATCACATGATTTAACAAGTCTAAATCAATAATTAAATATTATTTAGATTCTTTCACGCACAATCCGTGCCCATGCACATCACCACGCCTCAAAGGCCTTATCGTATACATGTATACCGGTCACCATGACCCTGTCTCATCAGACACGTCCACCAAGGACCAGCCATCAAAGTGGCTCATCACGTCCATTAAGGACCCGCCGCTATAACGGCCATCATGGCCCGAAGCCATCCATCATCCGGACACCAGTCCAACATATGAAACCCAAATACATTGTATCTCATAATTATATATCAACCGAAAACAGCAATTAATAGAAATAAATACTCATGCATAGCAGTGTGGACCCAACCCTAACACCATTCAGATTGATCATTGGCCCCATCTAAGCATAATTGGCATTGATTGGTATAGGGGTATCCCATATTCAACATCAATTAATCACTGTCCGTATAATTAATCACAATCTCCAGTTAATCATAATCATGTAATTAATCACAATCTACATAATTAATCATAATCATGTAATTGATCATAGTCTACATAATTAATCATAATCATGTAATTGATCATAGTCTTCATAATTAATTCCTAATCTACATAGGGCCTTGATTAATCTCAGTAAAAAGATTTGTATTCAACACATATAAGGATCCAGGCTGTCCTTTATAAATTCCACTCAGACCACAGTTACATACACAGAGCCTATAAACATAACTGTTTCACGCCTGTAATTTCTTGATGTACAATCCAGTGGGTCCCACTAGATGTAATCAAGATCAGCCATCTAGGTATGTGTCGCCCAAGACTGGTGCACACTGCCAATGGATCTGATCCACTATTTGATCATGTACTGGGGTCCACAAACCCAAAACAATTTCCACAATAAAGGACGCCTAAAATTTCTTGAATTCCCTGGATAGTGGGTCCCACTGGTCCAACCTCCAGATGATCAACTACACAAGGGTCGACCATGTGTCCCCTTTAGGATGTGGGGTTCTGATTCCAAATCAAACCACATCGTGGGGTCCAGAAATCAAAAACGACAATCTGCTGATTTGTCTTCAATTCACGCCTGAAATCTTTTGAACACATTGATCAGTGGGTCCCACTGATTCAAATCTTAGATGCCCATCTACACAATGGTCGACCACAACTCCTCTCACAGATGTGGGGTCTAGATCCTTGATCAGATCATGTAGTGGGTCCCACTACCCCTTTTCGTTGGAAATTCCTGTTTGTGACAGGAAGAGGGTAAGTGCAGAATTGCACAGATTCATCATCCGATCCTCCCTTTCCACATGAATCATAATCCAAAGTAAGATTACTAATGGAAATCCAAACTTTTCTATTTCACCAAGAAATCAATCCTTTTCTATCCTAATCCAGAACCTGGTTTTGTCAATTATCTTTAAACTATTTACACAACTAGCAATTCCACAACATCTGAGTTCCTTAAACATTTATCTCATCAACTAAACATGGATTGAATAATTAAGGAAGATTCACTCACCTCTGATACACAATTGTCTCCTTTGACATCAACAGCTTTCTCCTTCTTCTCCTAATTTGCAATCCACAAGATTCTCAGACTCTTCTCCAATGAATAGAATATATCTCAAAGGGTCGTTGGTTCTCTTATAAAAAGGGAAAGATGGGAATTCTAATTACTTTCAAACTTTCCATTTAGAGTTGTTTTACAACTCTCTTCTTTCCCAATCTCTCTCTCTCACGTGGGATACTTTCTAAGTCATACTAAAAGTCTGAACTTCTATTTCCATTAAAACTTGGGTCAGACTATAACTAAGATACTACCTGGGCCAGACCATCCTGGGCCCAAGTACTCAGGATATTACATACTCCCCTCCTTGGGAAATTTGGTCCTCCAAATTAAAACATACCTGGGACAAAAAGATTCGGATACTTGCTCCGAACGTCGTCCTCGAGCTCCCAGGTGGCCTCCTTTGGATCATGATGTGTCCATAACACCTTAACAAGTCGAACTGTTCGTCGCCGTAGCACCATGTCCTTGGTGTTTAAGATTGCAACAGGTCTCTCCTCATAGGATAAATTAGGTTGTAAATCCATTGTCACAAGATCAAGTACATGAGATGGGTCCGGTTCATATTTCTTCAACATTGACACATGAAACACTTTGTGAACACCAGCTAACTGTGATGGAAGGTCCAATTCGTAAGCATTCCCATCGCTCACACGTCCTGTAATCTTGAATGGTCCGATGTATCGCGGGCTGAGCTTTCCCTTCTTGCCAAAGCGCATCACTCCCTTCGTTGGAGAGACTTTGAGGAATACGGAGTCACCAACCATAAATTCCAATTCTCGTCGGCGTTTGTCAGCATAACTCTTCTGGCGACTCTGAGCAGTCTTTAAGCAATCCCGAATTTTCTTGATATTCTCAGTAGAAGTTTGCACCCATTCAGGGCCTAAAATTCGTCGATCGCCCACTTCTTCCCAACAAATCGGAGAACGACAACTCCTGCCATACAAAGCCTCAAATGGAGCCATCTGAATACTCGAATGATAACTATTGTTATAAGCAAACTCTGCCAGCGGTAACTGCTCATCCCAACTGTCTGTGAAATCTATGGCACAAGCTCTAAGCATATCTTCCAGCGTTTGATTTGTTCTTTCCGTCTGTCCATCCGTCTGCGGGTGATATGCAGTGCTAAAATGCAGTTTTGTACCCATAGCTTTTTGCAAGCTTTTCCAAAATTGTGAAACAAACCTAGTATCTCGGTCTGATACGATTGATGCTGGAACGCCATGTAATCGCACAATTTCCCGAACATAAGTTTTGGCCAGTTGTTCCATCGTGGTTTTTCCTTTTAGTGGTAAAAAGTGTGCCGATTTAGTTAATCGATCCACGATTACCCAAATTATTTCATTATGCCTTGAAGTTCTAGGAAATCCGGAAATAAAATCCATAGTGATATGCTCCCATTTCCATTCGGGTATTGGCAACGGCTGCAGTAATCCCCCCGGCTTCCTATGATCAGCCTTCACCTGTTGACAAGTAAAACAACGGCCGACAAATTCAGTGACATCATTTTTCATTCCGACCCACCAAAATCTGATTTTTAAATTCTGATACATCTTAGTACTCCCTGGATGGATAGTATATCTTGTATGATGGGCTTCTTTCAAAATTTCATCTTTGATTTCTCGAACATGTGGTACACAGAGTCTGCCTCGGAAATACAATACACCATTAACAATAGAGAAATCTGGTTTATTGTCCATCTTGTCGAAGATATCTGTCAATGCTTTATCGTCCCGCTGGTGGTCCTTTATTCTTTGTATTAATTCGGGTTGAACCTTGAAGCTTCCCAATAATACTTTGTTGTCAATAGACCATAAGTTAACATCCAAGTCTTTGATTTCTTCAAGCAATCTCATTTCCGATGTCAAACAAGCCATCTGTGCTGATTTTCTGCTCAAGGCATCAGCTACAACATTCGCCTTTCCTGGATGATAGAAGATAGAGAAATCATAGTCCTTGAGAAATTCCATCCATCTCCGTTGTCTCAAGTTCAACTCCTTTTGAAAAAAACATGTACTTGAGGCTCTTATGATCGGTATACACTTCAAACTCTTTACCGTAAAGATAGTGCCTCCAAATTTTTAATGCAAATACCACAGCTGCTAACTCAAGGTCGTGGGTAGCATAATTTTGTTCATGGACTTTTAGTTGCCTGGAAGCATACGCAATCACTTTTCCATGCTGCATAAGGACACACCCTAGTCCTTGCAACGATGCATCACAGTATATCACAAATCCTCCACTCCCAGCGGGGAGGGTAAGGATTGACGCCGATGTAAGCTTACCTTTCAAAGTTCGGAAGCTATCTTCACAGCTCTCATTCCAAATAAACGGAACATCTTTCCTTGTGAGTCTGGTAAGTGGCCCAGCAATTGTAGAAAATCCTTGCACGAACCGTCGATAATAGCCTGCCAAGCCTAAGAAACTTCGAACTTCGGACACATTTGCAGGTCGCTTCCAATTCGTAACTGCTTCAATTTTAGTAGGATCTACTGATAGTCCTTCTCCTGAAATAATGTGGCCCAAAAAGGTGACTTGTGTAAGCCAAAAATCACACTTACTTAGCTTGGCATACAGTTGGTTGTTCCTCAACAGCTGTAAGGAGATACGCAAATGTTCTTCATGCTCGTGCCATTCCTTAGAGTAAATCAAAATATCATCAATAAATACCACCACAAATTTATCCAAATAGGGTTGGAAAACTTGGTTCATCATTGCCATGAATGCGGCTGGGGCATTGGTCAAACCGAAAGGCATGACTAAAAATTCGTAGTGACCATATCGCGTTCGAAATGCCGTCTTGGAAATATCTTCCTCCCTCACCCTTAGCTGATGGTAGCCGGATCGGAGATCAATCTTGGAAAAGTATTTCGCACCTTGGAGTTGGTCAAACAATTCATCAATGCGAGGTAGAGGGTACTTGTTCTTGATAGTCACCTGATTTAACTGTCTATAATCAATACACATTCTCAAAGTGCCATCCTTTTTCTTCACAAACAACACCGGTGCTCCCCATGGAGATACGCTAGGTCGGATGAATCCTTTTTCTAACAACTCCTCCAATTGATCCTTGAGTTCCTTCAGTTCCGCAGGAGCCATTCGATAAGGTGCCTTAGAAATCGGAGCTGTTCCCGGCATTAACTCAATAGTAAAATCGACCTCTCGAATTGGGGGTAATCCAGGCAAATCATCCAAAAATACTTCGGGAAATTCCCTAACAACAGGGATATCTTCTAATCTGTGCTTCTGTTTATCCTCTGTTATAAAAGCTATGAAGCCTTTGCACCCACTTCTTAATAGCTCAACGGCTTTGATGGCTGAGATGACTATTGACCTAACAGGTCTCCTCTTTCCCACCAAACTAACCTGAGTAAATCCCCCCAGGTTAAACCGAACTACTTTATTAAAACAATCTAAAATAGCTCGATACCTAGCAAGCCAATCCATTCCCAAAATGACATCAAAGTCATGCATATGTAATACTACCAGGTCTGCCGGCATCTGCACTTGTGCAATTTCTAGCATACAATCATAAAATATGGTGCTAGTACGAATGTGTTCACCCGTGGGTGTTGACACTACCAGTGCATGAGTCAATGTTGAGGGGGAGTTTCCTATCTTAGCAGCAAAAGCATGAGAAACAAAAGAGTGCGTAGAACCAGAATCGAATAAAGTACTAGCTTCATGACTGGAAATTAAAACCATACCCTCAACAACATTATTGGCCGCTTCCGCATCCTGATGGGTCAGAGCAAAGACTCTCCCATTCTGCTGTTGCCCAGCTTGGTTCCCCCCTTGATTATTCCTGCCTTGATTGTAATATTGTCCTTGAGGTGGGTTCTGCTGGTTTCCTCGGTGCTGGTAGGTCTGATTCTGTTGGTAGGGGTGGTTCTGTGGACGCTCCTGTTGACGATCCTGCTGATTCTGCCTAAAGGGTTGTCCTTGTGTCTGGTTCTGATTCCTTCCTTGCCTCCTTGGACAGTCCTTTACCTGGTGTCCTTCCTGCCCACAGCCGAAACATCCACCCTTTCTTTTGTTTTGATTTCTTTCCCTAGCCTCCGGACAATCCTTTACTTTGTGACCTCCCTTTCCACAGCCGAAACACACTCCAGATTTCTTTCGACATTGACTTGTTTCATGGAATCCTTCACAATGACTGCATACTGGTTTAGTCCCCGTTTTCTGTCTCTTGTTGGGAAACTGGTGTTTATAATTATCTGCTTTGCCCTCTGTTGTCACCAGTTGGGTTTCCCTTTTTATATCCTCGATTGCTTCTTCAGACACGAAGGCTTTCTTTAGAGCCTCCGCATAAGTCTTCGGCTTGTGCAGCTTCACATCTTTCTTAATGTCTGGTCGCAGGCCATTAACAAATCGCTCCATCTTTTCCTCTTCTGTAGCCACTAATGTCTCTGCGAAGTGAGACAGTTCGGTGAACTTGATAGCATACTTGGCTACAGTAAGGTTGCCTTGCACCAATGTTTCAAATTCTCTCTTCTTCTGCGCCCGAATGTGATCCGGTATAAACTTCTTTATAAATTCGCGCTTGAAGAAGGTCCAGGTGATCTCTGCTTCTTGCCCATTAAAGGACCTCTTGGCTGCTTTCCACCACTCCTTCGCATCGCCTTCTAGTTTGAAAGCGGCTAATATAGCTTTCTGTTGTTCAGTACACCCCATGACCTCGAAGATGCCTTCCATATGTTCTGCCCATTTATTCGCATCCCATGGGTTAGTGGTCTCCTCAAAACACTTTGGGCGAAATTCGTTGAATCTCTTGTATAGAGTATCCCTCTCACGATTTCTGCCTCCGTTATTGCTGCCTTCGCCTGATCCACCTTTGTTATTGCTATTTCCCTCGCCATTCTCACTTTGGAGTTGGTGAATAGCCGAAATCTGTTCTTGAACCTGCGTATATGCTTTCAAAAAGCTTTCGAACATCTGCCGGGCGTACTCCGGCATTTCCATACTCCCATTGTTCTGCTGAATATTGTTATTTTCATTCTCGTTTCCCTCAACATTAGCCATCTTCTTATTTTTTCTGCAAAAGAAATAATTGTAAGCCAAAAGATTAATAGCAACATATCTTTCTTAAGTTTCTACTGTTGATACCCCATCGTCCTCACCACGTGGCCTATGGGTTGCTAATTCTTTTAATTGTCCAAAACCTTATGCTCTGATACCACTTTGTCACGACCCAAATCCTGGGGCCCTGTCAGATCTCTGGATCGTGATAAACTTTGGTAATATTTACCAGACATTAGTCAAATAATTCACATAAGCATTTGGCATTTAAAAACAAATAATAATTTCATTTAATAAAATAGTTGTAACTACTCAAACTTTACTATGTTCGGTCTGCATCAATAATGTACTAAAACATCAAATAATATCCCTAAACCAGGCTAATCCTTTTATCTACTAAATTATCTTTTCTCGTGCACTCTTGTCAGCCACGCATATTGAAATTCACGTGCTGATCATCGTTCCGCTCTGTCCCGCCCGCAGCTTGATTACCTGAAGGGGGTAACACAACATCAGTGCTACTGGTGAATGAATATTCCTAATTACACAAATCACATAAAATATAACATCACATGATTTAACAAGTCTAAATCAATAATTAAATATTATTTAGATTCTTTCACGCACAATCCGTGCCCATGCACATCACCACGCCTCAAAGGCCTTATCGTATACATGTATACCGGTCACCATGACCCTGTCTCATCAGACACGTCCACCAAGGACCAGCCATCAAAGTGGCTCATCACGTCCATTAAGGACCCGCCGCTATAACGGCCATTATGGCCCGAAGCCATCCATCATCCGGACACCAGTCCAACATATGAAACCCAAATACATTGTATCTCATAATTATATATCAACCGAAAACAGCAATTAATAGAAATAAATACTCATGCATAGCAGTGTGGACCCAACCCTAACACCATTCAGATTGATCATTGGCCCCATCTAAGCATAATTGGCATTGATTGGTATAGGGGTATCCCATATTCAACATTAATTAATCACTGTCCGTATAATTAATCACAATCTACATAGTTAATCATAATCATGTAATTAATCACAATCTACATAATTAATCATAATCATGTAATTGATCATAGTCTACATAATTAATCATAATCATGTAATTGATCATAGTCTTCATAATTAATTCCTAATCTACATAGGGCCTTGATTAATCTCAGTAAAAAGATTTGTATTCAACACATATAAGGTCCAGGCTGTCCTTTATAAATTCCACTCAGACCACAGTTACATACACAGAGCCTATAAACATAACTGTTTCACGCCTGTAATTTCTTGATGTACAATCCAGTGGGTCCCACTAGATGTAATCAAGATCAGCCATCTAGGTATGTGTCGCCCAAGACTGGTGCACACTGCCAATGGATCTGATCCACTATTTGATCATGTACTGGGGTCCACAAACCCAAAACAATTTCCACAATAAAGGACGCCTAAAATTTCTTGAATTCCCTGGATAGTGGGTCCCACTGGTCCAACCTCCAGATGATCAACTACACAAGGGTCGACCATGTGTCCCCTTTAGGATGTGGGGTTCTGATTCCAAATCAAACCACATCGTGGGGTCCAGAAATCAAAAACGACAATCTGCTGATTTGTCTTCAATTCACGCCTGAAATCTTTTGAACACATTGATCAGTGGGTCCCACTGATTCAAATCTTAGATGCCCATCTACACAATGGTCGACCACAACTCCTCTCACAGATGTGGGGTCTAGATCCTTGATCAGATCATGTAGTGGGTCCCACTACCCCTTTTCGTTGGAAATTCCTGTTTGTGACAGGAAGAGGGTAAGTGCAGAATTGCACAGATTCATCATCCGAGCCTCCCTTTCCACATGAATCATAATCCAAAGTAAGATTACTAATGGAAATCCAAACTTTTCTATTTCACCAAGAAATCAATCCTTTTCTATCCTAATCCAGAACCTGGTTTTGTCAATTATCTTTAAACTATTTACACAACTAGCAATTCCACAACATCTGAGTTCCTTAAACATTTATCTCATCAACTAAACATGGATTGAATAATTAAGGAAGATTCACTCACCTCTGATACACAATTGTCTCCTTTGACATCAACAGCTTTTTCCTTCTCCTAATTTGCAATCCACAAGATTCTCAGACTCTTCTCCAATGAATAGAATATATCTCAAAGGGTCGTTGGTTCTCATATAAAAAGGGAAAGATGGGAATTCTAATTACTTTCAAACTTTCCATTTAGAGTTGTTTTACAACTCTCTTCTTTCCCAATCTCTCTCTCTCACGTGGGATACTTTCTAAGTCATACTAAAAGTCTGAACTTCTATTTCCATTAAAACTTGGGTCAGACTATAACTAAGATACTACCTGGGCCAGACCATCCTGGGCCCAAGTACTCAGGATATTACAATCCCCGATTCTTTCAGCGCAGCCCGGCATCCTTGCTCAAACAAGAGAGAGCTTATTTCATCCACCTGCTTCTCATAATCCTCCATTGCCTTATCCACTCCTTTTTCGAAAGCTGCATAGACTTCAGCCCGAAGAGAAGATTTGAGGTCGGCATTCTCCTTCAGCACTTTCTCCAGCTTGGCCTTTTGTTTGGCCAGTTCGACCTCCCAGCTCAAGCGCCCTCTTTGCCTTCACTTCGGCCGCCTCCCTCAACCCGTGAGTCTCAACTCTAAGCTTTGTCAAATCGGTCACCGCCACCTCCACCTCTGCAATAAGATTGGCGTTAAGCTTCTCCGAATCAACCAGCTTATTTTGGCAATCCGCCAAATCCTTCCCAAGCTTTTCCTTTTCAGAGCTAAGCCTCGAAATCTTGGATGCGTTCTGATGGCTCCTGTCCATAAACACTTGGAACCTCTGGACATTCTGTCAAAAAGAAGAATCATGTCAGAGACGAACAACCAAAATAGAACACTTGTGACAGAATCATTCAAGTACTCACCAGTAGGTCCGCCTGAAGTGCCGCTAGCAACAGACTCTCATCGTTGGCCTTCCTTAGCCTCTCCATATCCCGAGGAAGGGCGCAGGACCTGCAAAGTGCCGCTATGACTAGAGGATTCTTGGCCACCCGGTCTTCTACGTTCAGAGGTTTCCCGGGCTCGGTCTCGAGTCTCGGTGTCCATGGAGACGGTCCGGAAAGAAGGGGGGGGGGGGGTTGCCGGGACTGGATCGGATCTCTGTTGCCCAGACCTGTTGGTCCGGGGCTCCTTCTCGAATGGACCCTTGCCCTTCGAAGCCTGCCGAGCCCCGGAGCTTTGTTCCCCCGTCTTAGATCTCTTGCTCGGCGGAGATCCCTCCCTTGTATTACTCGGAGATTGCCGCCGAGATTCCATACCCGGTGCAATAACGAGATCAGAGGGATCCCCGGCACTGCCCGAACCCGAGGCTATATGGGTAGCAGTGAGGACAGGAGTCACGGAAGAAGAGGACCTGCCTTTGAATCTGGCCGTCAAATCTTTTGTCTTCAAGGGGGGTAGACTTTCCTCCATCTCCTCTTCTCGGTCTGTGGAAGAATAAGCTTCTACGACCTCTATCAGGTCTGCAGCTTCCGGATTGGTGGAACTAGATGCTTCGGCACCAGATGCAACTCGGCGGGCGACGAGAGCAGCCTGCAGAAGATTTCCCACCTCGGCTACAGTAATAGTCCTATCTTCCACTTCAACCTCGGGCTGGCCTCTCTGTAGCTCTTCCCCTTGCGGCGGCTCGACCCTCTTATAGTAGCCACGATACCTCGGCTCGTGGCCCAATAGCTTCCAGGCCGACCTATTTTCAATTGTGTGGGGGTGTTTCCTAAGCTTCCAAGATCAAATTGGTTTCGGCATTAAGCTGCTAATTGGCCTTGTCTCCATCTTGACCACGGCTTTGGCAACGACGGCAAGATACTAGCCGGGACCAGAGATCTCCACCTCGGCTATATGCCTTGACTTCGGCCATACATCTCGGCTGGAACACCAGACTGTCAGCCGAGACAAGCATTGACGGGCCAGTCGCATTATAAGACACGTGGCTAAAAATAGGCATGCGCTAATGAGACAGATGTGCCATCACAGCCGTCCGCGATCCTCTCACCAAATCTCTGACAAGGCGGCATCCAGCGGCTACGACCATATTAGGGCAGGGCCCAAGAAAGGATTCGATGGGACCTCTACCACCAACAAGTCGAGAGAATCAGGCCCAACATGACTGGCATTAAATGCTATGTGGGCTGATCGGACTATCAATAAATGCAATGTGGGCTGTGATAGACCCTCATTTATTACTTTGTGGGCTGATGAGACTCCGCCTGTCAGATCGATGGGCCCACTACCAAATATCTGGTAAATTCCTCTATAAATAGAGAAGTTCACTCCAACTCAGGTATGCGAAAAAATACTTTCATGAGCCTTTACTTTGTCTCTCTTCCTCTCCAACCTTAGTTCAGTCCCTGTACTAACTTAGGCATCGGAGAGCCCTGTGCTGCCCACAGCCAGGGTCCTCTGACCGTTTCTTTCTCCCCTTTCAGGTTCCAAGGAGCTAATCCCAATCAGTCATTTGGATAAGTCCTATTAGGAACCCTCTAATCTTGTGAGATATATTTTTTGCACTTACAGTAGGCATTATGAGATTTCCAAATATACTAAATGAAATGGGCTATGGTGTGAGAGTGAATGGACAAGTGCCAAAACCAATTCCTGACCGTGTTAAGAGAGGCTGGTGTATGAAGTTGGGGGAAGAATTTATGCCAAACTGATTACGTGGATGGGCAGTGACAAAACAAATGCTCCATTGTTTCTGATGATTGCCGACAGAATATGCAAGCTGGTGATATGAAAGGAATAAATGGTTGAGAACCATTGTTCTGAAAATTTGGGTTCGTATCGCAAATCGTTCATACTGATGAATCGAATCGAATTGTGAATTGCATTGTGAATCGTAGGATTTTTTTTATTTTTCTAATAAAATTGAAAAATAATAATAAAAATAGTTATTCATAATCCATTCATTTTCCCATTCATAGCAGTATAAATACAATGAAAAATAAGTCTATCATATAATCATATCAAGAACATCATGACATACATTAATATATAATAAACGATGTGTAAATAGTTAAATAAGTTTAAGGTATCCATATATATATCTATTTTTTGTTATCTTTAAATCAAAATAGAATAATAAAAATAAAATACGAAGCATCAATCTTACACAGTATGATATTACTTGAAGTTAAGAAAGTGTTCATGATGAAAAAAAATTGAAAATGATGAAAAAAAGGAGATATAGACAAGCTCCATACGTAGAGTCGAACACTTTAATCAAATGCATGATCTGATCTCTATTCATCTTTAGAGCCTCCTCAAAGTTGCAAAAACTCTTAAGAGGTTTCGTTAACTACTAAATAACCTTTTAAAAGTAAAAACAGTTAAAGAAAGAAAGGAAAAGGCAAAAGATTATTAATATTAACTTATTGGTTGTAGCTATTATCGCTCAGTTGAATTGTAAGATTTGAAGAAATGAGTATCGAATCGAAAGTTTCACACTTGAATCCTAATATTCATTTGTAAATGAGATTTGTTGCGTGGACAGAAATTGTTTTCCTTTGGATTTGGGATATGAATCGCAGGATTTTGATAACTATGCCTGCAACAATTTCCACACTAAGAACTTGATTTTTGAGGGTAGTACCGACTCCCATAGTTGAAACCATGGGAGATTCGGTCTCATGTATGTGGTATCTAGGCCTTATAAAAGGCTTTAACAGAAAAGGAACTTCCTGGCTCTAAGCCCCAACACATGGTATCTTCGCCACCTAAAGGGCGGGCTGTGATGAGGTTAACGATGGACTCATTCCATAGGGATCTAAGCTTGGAAGTGTCTTAGACCGTGGTCCTATTTATGATATAGGTGAGGCCCTTCACTCGCTTTGTGAGATCTGGGAGTGAGAAGAAGATACTGTAGTTCTATAATATGCTAATTCAGAGGTGGATCGGCTAGCCTGAGGGGTTTCTAGACTTTCTTTGCATATTGCTCCTGACTGTTAAAATGCTAATTTTCTTTATCCGGGTTGATGCCTGTTTTTTGGGGGCCTTTAGCTCCATCTTACTAGGTTTGATTGCCTTGCCCTTTTTTTTGGGGGCCTTTCTGTTTCAGTATAGAGCTCATACTGTAAAGTTCCGTTTGTGAATGATCACAATCATCCCTTTAAAAAAAGGAAGAGGATATTGTAATTCTGGAAGCTATTCAAGGGTCCAACACCTGAATTCCAATGATGTAAGAAGATATCAATCTTTGATCCTTTGCCTAGAACCCATTTAATCTGGTCTGTGATTTTTTTTTTTACTTTTTTTTATTATTTGTGTTTGAGCAGTTCCAGAAATTTGAGTTACTCGGTTTGGGTTGGCAATGGTTGAAGTCATTTGACCTTAAAGTACTATTAAGCTAGGCCTAGAAGATGTGCCCAAAATTGTGTCCAGATATCTGAGAAAATGCCATACGATGTGGGCTTTGAAGGCCTTAGATTGTATCTAAAGGTTATAAAACCCAAGCCCCCCTTGAGCCTCAGTGATGTTACCTTTTCCTGCACAATAGGTGTAAGGTGGTGTCCCTTATTATTGTCCCCAACTAAAGAAAAGATGAAGCCAGTGATTTGAATGTGATTCCTGTTTTTGTGGGAGGTGTTCATGTGAATCACATGTTTGATTTGTAGCTGAGATGTTTGTTATTAAACCAATGTGTACGGCCTTCTGTTTTATATCATGAATTGGAGAAAAAGTCTATCGCTTAAACTTTGTGGACTGTTAGTTATCTCTCTCTCTCTCTCTCTCTCTCTCTCTCTCTCTCTCTCTCTCTCTCTCTCTCTACGATGCCCAGATACGGTACAGACACAGATATAGTGATCGGGGATATGACTCTGCACTTTTGGAAATCTAGGACACGGATATGGGTGTCCTGATTTTTTCTTTAGATTACTTTTGAATTATTGATATTTTCATTGATATATTTTTTTTATGTGGAGAAGTAAGAAAATTAAAAGAACTATATGAAATAATTGACTTGGTAAGTAGGATATGCTGAACTTGTACTCTAGAAGTATTGGTGTAGTATTGGGTACCAATACGAGTGTCGTATCGGTTTGACGCGGATTTGTTGGGCTTGTACATGTATCCGCGCATCATAGCTTGTGGTCTCCTTTTGCATCATAGGTGACATGTCTTGATATGCCAGTCCATCTAACTAAATCATTATTCTATTAGCTTGAGCATTGATATGAAGGGTTCGATGTAAGACTGCAGAATCTTTCCAATAGTAGAACCAAAATATGGCAAAGGCCTGAAAATGGTCTGTAAGACCCCGACCCGAGAGACCTCGTTTAGAGTTGATTAAGTTGTGTTTTAGTTTTAAGTGTGTTTAGTGGTTTTTGAATTAGTTGGGGATTAGAATAGCTTTTATAATAGCTTTGGGGAATTTGGAGAGCCTTTTTATTTATGGGATCCTTTGGGGGTTCTTGTTACGAATTGTGTGAGATTGGGGGTTTACCGATGATTTCCAAAAATCGTGTTTTTGACCCCATTGGATTTATCTTGTTAATCCCTACAACTTTCATGTTGACATCGTTTCCATTCGAGGACCTTAAACCCGATTTTTCACTAATTGAGGGCAAAATGGTCTTTTTACCCAAAATCTGGACACCGATTTCAATGTCACCAAAATGTGCAAAATATATACTTTTTGGAAACTAGAAATTTTGCCGATCAACTTTGTCTTCTTCGTCGAATTCGTTTGAAGCCCCGAAAACCATGTTTTGAGCCCGAGAAGTCTTTTAAGTTGTGGGCCCCACTCCCACTTACTATATATAGAAAGTTTCTTCTTCATTTTTCCCATTTCTGGCAAAAACCCTAGAGGAGAAGAGAAATCCCAGCCCTAAGGGTTTTCCCTTACCTTTTTCTTGCTTCTTCATCTTCAATCCCCCACTAAGCTAGTGCTAATGGAAAATTAGAGGCTACAATCTTCTTCCTCATCTCAAGGCCTTCATCTTGACACCATTTTTGAAGAAAACCGCCCACTCCAAGACTTCCTTTGGACAACACCTTGCTTTTTGAAGAACTTCCTTGTAAGTGATCTTTCTAAAAGTTTTATAATCTTGTTTGTTTAGCCCTAGGGAAACTCCATTTCAATTATTGGAAGATTCCATCTTGTTTTAATTGGATTTTGATAAACTAGGGTTTGGATTTGGGGGTTTTGTGTATAGGTGTTTGATTGTGGGCTTAAGAGGTGATTAGAGCTCAAATTGATTTGCATTGGACCCAAGGCAAGTGGATGAAATGATTCTCATGTGTTTCATCATGGTTTCTGCAAAAATCTTGATTTGTCTTCATTAATAGTTTTAATGATTTATCATGTTTGATGTTTTAGTCTTATTGATTTTGAATGATGATTTGATGAGATAATGAGGTCAAGGAATAGCCCAATTATTCGTGAAGATATGTATGGAAGAAAGGGAAAGAAAGAAAATGGATAGGAGTTGGACAAGAGAAGAATTCAACCAAATAGGTTGAGATTCGTTACAGGACCGATCGATCGCCCATCAGGTCCGATCGATCGGACTGTAAATAACTGAGAGGGTTTTCAGGACCGATCGATTGCCCATCAGGTCCGATCGATCGGACTGTAAATAACTGAGAGGGTTTGCAGGACCGATCGATCGCCCATCAGGTCCGATCGATCGGACTGTAAATAACTGGAAGCAATTCGGGACCGATCGATCGGCCAAGGAGCCCGATCGATCGGACTGAAATGAGATGAACTGTAAAATAAGAGAATTGTGGGACTATTTTCCAGATTCATTCCAAGCCCATACTCAAGTCCAATTCAGCTCTATCCCTTATCTTCTTATTTGAAGGCATTGAACCTATAATGATGCATTTAAACCCATGAATGAATTGGGTAAGTTGTAATGGGTTGTAGTGGGGAGGTATTGTTTGGAGCCCCATTGTTATTTAAGGACTTGTGAAGTATTGCGTGAAGTCCGAAAGAAAAGGGAAACTTATCATGGAGATTTCATGAGGCTTTCTAGATTGACCAATGTGTATAAGGACCCAGAATGTCCCTAACTCTTAAAGAGTACCAAAATTTCATCATAACCGACATACGGGACCCTATTTGCACTGATTCAATTCTAGAAACCCTATTGTTAGCCTGTAAAGGTATGGAAAACTATTTGTATTTGATTTTCAACCAAAATTCTATTTTGGGATTTCGACCCATATGATACGACTAGACTATTTCAAGAGTACTAGAAGAGATGTGCTTAGCTTCTGCTAACCTGTATATGTCAACTTGAGGTGAATGTGTATTTTGTGCATCTTGGCACCCCCGTTTCTTACTGTGCATGTGATTTGATTTATCGTATTTGACCTATGAGTCGGCACCACTGAGCTTGGACGACCTCGTCGGTTTGATCCACCGACTTGGGGTTCCTTCCCCTCCTGATAGTCAGCTGCAGTCTGGAATGTGCAGAGTTTTTACCCGGTTCGCTACCGTGGTCCCGCAGAGTATATATATATATGTATATTATTGTATTTTATCGTTGTTCCTCCTCACCTCGTGTGACTGAGGTCAATGATCCTGTTTATCGTTGTTCCTGCTCACCTTGTGTGACTGAGGTCAATGATCCTGTTAGGGTATGCGCTCTCTTCACTTCGGTGAGAGAGGATATAGCTTTGTGTGGATTGCCATCTTGACAATTCCTTATCCTTGGTACCTCTACTGTTTTATATCGTTCATGTTGTTATTTAACAAATGATGCATTATCTCTTATGAAATTCATTATTTATACGCAGGTTTTCTAAACTCTCGCATAGTATCATTGTTTTATTATTGTTATATCTTTTCACCCACCTGCCAGACCGTCGTGTCTGATCCATTTATTTTGGTACTCAGGTCCCGAGCTTATTGCCTTTGAGGAGGAGCCGGAGGAGGCGGTCGGTGAACCGCAGCGAGTGATTGAGTGGCAAGCCGATGATGTCATGTAGACATTCGGCCTTGCCTTGAGAACGATACACTTTGGGAACTTATGATATTTTCATTTTAGGTTTCATTTGGTTGTACGGTCTTTGTTGACCGTTATTTTGGGGGCATTAATCAACTGATATTTTGTAAATATACTTAACTTTACTTTTGGGGAAATATGCTTATGATCATTGCTCATTCTGATATCTTGTTATGTTAAGCATAAATCAGTCTTGTTCATGGGATTGGAATGGATAGTATTAGCATGGTTTGCTACACGCTTCCGCAATCTTGAAAATATGTCTGATATGGTTATATGTGAGATGATGTGTAAAGATAATCCTCACCGCGGAACCCTGTGGGAAATCACGTGCACGGATAAATATTCTTTTAATTCCATGTGCGGTTTAGCCAAAGAGATGCACGTGGCGCGGCATCACCCCACCTTTGTCCCGATCCCGGACTCGGCCTCTTTCCCCCCCCCCCCCCCCCCCCCCCCCCCCCCAGTCCCGGTCCGGGGTCGCGACAGGACTGCTATCAGAGCGGGACATGTTTCAGGCAATTAAAAGAAACTAGAAATCTTAAGTACGTGGCGAGGATTCGTTAGATAGAATCGTGTGAGCAATGTGTGACCACCCTGTACTTGGGTTATATGTGCTAACAATTTGTTTTGCAGCGTTATGCCACCTCGCAAAAGAACTGCAAACAGTAATCACGTTGCCAGTAACAGTGAGAATACAGAGCCTATTGGAGAGGAACCACAAGACAACAACATGCAGAACCAATTCCAACAGATGATGCAGGCTATGATAGACCAACAACGCCAGGCCAATGAGAATCAGGCTAGGCTCCAAGCACAAGCATATGAGACACAGACCAGATTGCAAGAACAGATGCTTAAGAAAGACGAGGATCATGCTAGGGAGATAGCTCAAATGCAGGCACAATTGTTGGGGATATTAGAGAGGAGACCGGAACCAATCCCAGTTGCACCACCTGGTCCGGTAAACATTAGAGGGAATGATCCTAATGTGTTGTATGAGCGGTTCAGGAAGAGAGGACCGAAAGAATTTTTGGGGACTGAGGATCCAATGGCAGCAGATGATTGGCTTGAACACACCGAAAACATATTTGAGATATTCATATGTACCGGTGTGGAACGTGTACAGCTTGCAGCCTCTATGCTTGTGGGTTTAGCAGATATTTGGTGGAAGACCGTCAAGGCAGAATCTCATTCCTATCTCCAAAATTTGCTAAGTTGATTGATATGCATGCTAGAGAGTTGAGTTTCATTCTGACTGTGACTACCCCTTTAGGTAAGGAAGTTGTTTGTAGAACTTTTTACCCTAGTTGTCCAGTCATGATAGGAGAAGTAGTATTACCGGCAGATCTCATTTTGTTAGAGATGCAGGATTTTGATGTCATCCTAGGGATGGATTGGTTAGCAGGATACCATGCTACGATGGATTGTTTCCATAAAACCCTAACTTTTAAGTTAGAGGAGACCCAAGCAGGGGTGTTGTTTCAGGGAGAAAGGAGTAATTCTGGTGCAGGGTTTATTTCAGCGTTGAAGGCTGATAGGCTTATAAAAAGTGGTTGTGAGAATTATTTGGCGTTTATCACGGAGGATAAACGGTCCCAAGGGGTGGAGGAGATCCCAATTGTTTGTGAATTTCCGGATGTTTTCCCGGAGGAGATACCAGGATTGCCACCCATTAGAGAGATAGACTTCACTATTGAGTTGTTACCGGGGACCGTTCCGATATCTATCGCACCTTACAGAATGGCCCCGACAGAATTGGGAGAGTTGAAGATGCAATTGCAAGAACTTTTGAACAAAGGTTTTGTGAGACCTAGTGTGTCACCGTGGGGAGCACCAGTTTTGTTTGTGAAGAAGAAGGATGGTTCCATGAGAATGTGTATTGACTATAGAAGATTGAACCAAGTGACCATCAAAAACAAATATCCATTGCCAATGATAGATGAATTGTTTGATCAGTTGCAAGGAGCTGCTTACTTTTCGAAGATTGATTTGAGGTCAGGCTACCATCAATTGAGAGTTAGAGATTCAGATGTACCAAAAACAGCATTTCGGACAAGATATGGACACTATGAGTTTCTAGTAATGCCGTTTGGTTTGACTAATGCACCGGCAGTTTTCATGGCATTGATGAACAAAATATTTGCGGAGTATTTGGATCAGTTTACAGTGGTGTTTATTGATGATATTTTAGTGTATTCCAAGACCAAAGAAGAGCACGAAGAACATTTGAGGATAGCACTCCAGCTTTTGAGGGAGAATCAGTTGTTTGCAAAACTTAGTAAGTGTGAATTTTGGTTGGACCAAGTCACATTTTTGGGTCATATCATCTCTAAGGAAGGATTATCAGTGGACCCGTCCAAGATTGAGGCAGTCACGAATTGGGATAGACCGAAGAATGCATCAGAGATCAGGAGTTTTCTTGGATTGGCAGGATATTATCGGAGGTTTGTGCAAGGATTTTCGTCGATTGCGTCACCTTTGACGAAGTTGACAAGGAAGAATGCACCATATGTTTGGACGGACAAGTGTGAGGCTAGTTTCCAAGAACTGAAGAAGAGATTGACTACAGCTCCAGTCCTTTGCCATCTGGGAGCGGCGGTTTTACCATTTTTACCGATGCTTCCAATGTTGGACTTGGATGCGTGTTAATGCAAAATGGGAAGGTAGTTGCATATGGATCCCTGCAGTTGAAGGATCATGAGAAGAACTATGCAACGCATGATTTCGAGTTGGCCGCAGTTGTTTTAGCTTTGAAGATGTCGAGACACTACCTCTATGGAGAGAAGTTTGAAGTTCACTCCGATCACCGTAGTCTACAGTACTTGTTTTCTCAGAAGGAGTTGAACATGAGGCAGAGGAGATGGATGGAATATATTAAAGACTATGATTTTCCAATCAAGTATCACCCGGGGAAAGCGAATGTAGTTGCAGATGCCTTGAGCAGAAAGTCAGTGAGCATGGCGAGTCTTCAAGGGACTTATGTGGTACAACAGTTAGAAGAGTTGGGAGTAGAATTTCATCCACTAAGAGAGGGTGTCATGTTAGCAAACATGTCAGTGTCAGAGCCTTCGTTCATTCAGAAGATCAAAGAGAAGCAGTTACAAGACCCAGAGTTGGCTAAGATTTCTGAGCACTTAGCAGATTGTCCAGATTTTCGTGTTGTAGATGGAGTTTTGTATTACCGAGACCGTCTGTGTGTGCCTAACTTGGAGGACTTGAGGAATGATATCATGTCTGAGGCTCACAATACCAAGTATTCCATACACCCGGGCAGTACGAAAATGTACCAGAATTTGAAGGGCAGATTTTGGTGGAATAACATGAAGAGAGAGATAGCAGCTTTCGTCTCTCGTTGTATGACATGTCAGTTGATCAAGGCAGAACACCAGAAGCCTCCAGGGTTACTACGACCATTAGAGATTCCGGAATGGAAATGGGAGCATATTACCATGGACTTCAAATCGGGTTTACCGAAGACTAGTAAGGGCAATGATGCTATTTGGGTCATAGTGGACCGTCTCACCAAGTCAGCTCATTTCCTACCGATGAAGACTGGAAAGAAGATGCATATGTTACCTTTGGCACAGTTGTTTGTCACAGAGATTGTCAGTCGTCATGGACAGCCAGTTTCCATCACATCCGATAGAGACAGCAGATTTGTCTCAAGATTTTGGAAGACATTGCATGAATCTATGGGTACGAAGTTACAGTTCAGCACAGCCTATCACCCACAGACTGATGGTCAGTCAGAGAGGACAATTCAGACCCTTGAGGATATGCTTCGAGCTTGTGTGTTAGATTTCAAGACTCAGTGGGATGAAGCCTTACCGTTGTGTGAGTTCGCTTACAACAACAGTTTCCACTCGAGTATCGGTATGGCACCTTTTGAGGCTTTGTATGGCAGAAGGTGTAGAACACCTGTTTGTTGGGAAGAAGTTGGTACTCGCAGTTTCCATGGACCGACCATTGTTAGTGAGACAAGTGACAAGGTCAAGTTGATCCAAGAACGTCTGAAAGTGGCTCAGAGTAGACAGAAGAGTTATGCAGACTCTCACAGAAGGGATTTACAGTTCAAAGAAGGAGATAAGGTTTTCTTGAAAGTGTCACCCACTCGTGGAACTTTGAGGTTTGGACAGAAGGGCAAATTGTCTAGGAGGTACATTGGACCGTATGACATTGTGAGTAGGATTGGTGATGTGGCTTACAGGTTAGCCTTACCACCTGAGCTCTCCGGCGTACACAATGTTTTCCATGTGTCTATGTTGAAGAAATACGTTCCTGACAGACTACACATACTCCGTTATGAGCCGTTAGAAATTCGAGAAGATGCGACTTATGTTGAGAAGCCTAAGCAGATCATTGACACCAAGGAACAAGAATTGAGAACTCGGACTATTCAGTGGGTCAAGGTACTTTGGGAGAATCATGGACTGGAAGAAGCAACTTGGGAATTACGGGATCAAGTTCAGAAGAAGTACCCACATCTTCTACCGGAGGTGAGTTTTAATTTCCATTTGGAGGACCAAATGTCCTAAGGGGTGGAGGATGTAAGACCCCGACCCGAGAGACCTCGTTTAGAGTTGATTAAGTTGTGTTTTAGTTTTTAGTGTGTTTAGTGGTTTTTGAATTAGTTGGGGATTAGAATAGCTTTTATAATAGCTTTGGGGAATTTGGAGAGCCTTTTTATTTATGGGACCCTTTGGGGGTTCTTGTTACGAATTGTGTGAGATTGGGGGTTTACCGATGATTTCCAAAAATCGTGTTTTTGACCCCATTGGATTTATCTTGTTAATCCCTACAACTTTCATGTTGACATCGTTTCCATTCGAGGACCTTAAACCCGATTTTTCACTAATTGAGGGCAAAATGGTCTTTTTACCCAAAATCTGGACACCGATTTCAATGTCACCAAAATGTGCAAAATATATACTTTTTGGAAACTAGAAATTTTGCCGATCAACTTTGTCTTCTTCATCGAATTCGTTTGAAGCCCCGAAAACCATGTTTTGAGCCCGAGAAGTCTTTTAAGTTGTGGCCCCACTCCCACTTACTATATATAGAAAGCTTCTTCTTCATTTTTCCCATTTCTGGCAAAAACCCTAGAGGAGAAGAGAAATCCCAGCCCTAAGGGTTTTCCCTTACCTTTTTCTTGCTTCTTCATCTTCAATCCCCCACTAAGCTAGTGCTAATGAAAAATTAGAGGCTACAATCTTCTTCCTCATCTCAAGGCCTTCATCTTGACACCATTTTTGAAGAAAACCGCCCACTCCAAGACTTCCTTTGGACAACACCTTGCTTTTTGAAGAACTTCCTTATAAGTGATCTTTCTAAAAGTTTTATAATCTTGTTTGTTTAGCCCTAGGGAAACTCCATTTCAATTATTGGAAGATTCCGTCTTGTTTTAATTGGATTTTGATAATCTAGGGTTTGGATTTGGGGGTTTTGTGTATAGGTGTTTGATTGTGGGCTTAAGAGGTGATTAGAGCTCAAATTGATTTGCATTGGACCCAAGGCAAGTGGATGAAATGATTCTCATGTGTTTTATCATGTTTTCTGCAAAAATCTTGATTTGTCTTCATTAATAGTTTTAATGATTTATCATGTTTGATGTTTTAGTCTTATTGATTTTGAATGATGATTTGATGAGATAATGAGGTCAAGGAATAGCCCAATTATTCGTGAAGATATGTATGGAAGAAAGGGAAAGAAAGGAAATGGATAGGAGTTGGACAAGAGAAGAATTCAACCAAATAGGTTGAGATTCGTTACAGGACCGATCGATCGCCCATCAGGTCCGATCGATCGGACTGTAAATAACTGAGAGGGTTTTCAGGACCGATCGATCGCCCATCAGGTCCGATCGATCGGACTGTAAATAACTGAGAGGGTTTGCAGGACCGATCGATCGCCCATCAGGTCCGATCGATCGGACTGTAAATAACTGGAAGCAATTCGGGACCGATCGATCGGCCAAGGAGCCCGATCGATCGGACTGAAATGAGATGAACTGTAAAATAAGAGAATTGTGGGACTATTTTCCAGATTCATTCCAAGCCCATACTCAAGTCCAATTCAGCTCTATCCCTTATCTTCTTATTTGAAGGCATTGAACCTATAATGATGCATTTAAACCCATGAATGAATTGGGTAAGTTGTAATGGGTTGTAGTGGGGAGGTATTGTTTGGAGCCCCATTGTTATTTAAGGACTTGTGAAGTATTGCGTGAAGTCCGAAAGAAAAGGGAAACTTATCATGGAGATTTCATGAGGCTTTCTAGATTGACCAATGTGTATAAGGACCCGGAATGTCCCTAACTCTTAAAGAGTACCAAAATTTCATCATAACCGACATACGGGACCCTATTTGCATTGATTCAATTCTAGAAACCCTATTGTTAGCCTGTAAAGGTATGGAAAACTATTTGTATTTGATTTTCAACCAAAATTCTATTTTGGGATTTCGACCCATATGATACGACTAGACTATTTCAAGAGTACTAGAAGAGATGTGCTTAGCTTCTGCTAACCTGTATATGTCAACTTGAGGTGAATGTGTATTTTGTGCATCTTGGCACCCCGTTTCTTACTGTGCATGTGATTTGATTTATCGTATTTGACCTATGAGTCGGCACCACTGAGCTTGGACGACCTCGTCGGTTTGATCCACCGACTTGGGGTTCCTTCCCCTCCTGATAGTCAGCTGCAGTCTG
The DNA here is from genome assembly GCA_012931725.1 of Litsea cubeba. Lineage (NCBI taxonomy): Eukaryota > Viridiplantae > Streptophyta > Magnoliopsida > Laurales > Lauraceae > Litsea > Litsea cubeba. Next base: position 21,320,437 of record CM022951.1, on the reverse strand, counting down.
GAATGTGCAGAGTTTTTACCCGGTTCGCTACCGTGGTCCCGCAGAGTATATATATATGTATATTATTGTATTTTATCGTTGTTCCTCCTCACCTCGTGTGACTGAGGTCAATGATCCTGTTTATCGTTGTTCCTGCTCACCTTGTGTGACTGAGGTCAATGATCCTGTTAGGGTATGCGCTCTCTTCACTTCGGTGAGAGAGGATATAGCTTTGTGTGGATTGCCATCTTGACAGTTCCTTATCCTTGGTACCTCTACTGTTTTATATCGTTCATGTTGTTATTTAACAAATGATGCATTATCTCTTATGAAATTCATTATTTATACGCAGGTTTTCTAAACTCTCGCATAGTATCATTGTTTTATTATTGTTATATCTTTTCACCCACCTGCCAGACCGTCGTGTCTGATCCATTTATTTTGGTACTCAGGTCCCGAGCTTATTGCCTTTGAGGACGAGCCGGAGGAGGCGGTCGGTGAACCGCAGCGAGTGATTGAGTGGCAAGCCGATGATGTCATGTAGACATTCGGCCTTGCCTTGAGAACGATACACTTTGGGAACTTATGATATTTTCATTTTAGGTTTCATTTGGTTGTACGGTCTTTGTTGACCGTTATTTTGGGGGCATTAATCAACTGATATTTTGTAAATATACTTAACTTTACTTTTGGGGAAATATGCTTATGATCATTGCTCATTCTGATATCTTGTTATGTTAAGCATAAATCAGTCTTGTTCATGGGATTGGAATGGATAGTATTAGCATGGTTTGCTACACGCTTCCACAATCTTGAAAATATGACTGATATGGTTATATGTGAGATGATGTGTAAAGATAATCCTCACCGCGGAACCCTGTGGGAAATCACGTGCACGGATAAATATTCTTTTAATTCCGTGTGCGGTTTAGCCAAAGAGATGCACGTGGCGCGGCATCACCCCACCTTTGTCCCGATCCCGGACTCGGCCTCTTTTTTCCCCCCCCGAGTCCCGGTCCGGGGTCGCGACATGGTCAAACGTTGGTGCTTATGATTTCCCAATTTGGGTTTTTTTTTTTTTTTTTTTGGGAAGAAAGGTGATTACTTCATTCTTAAAGCGACAGCTCTCACATAAGATTATGGTATGCCACCCATCCATGGCATCTATCACCTAGTAAAAATTCTGGGTTATGTAACCATGAATTCCTGATTCTATCACTATCAAAGGGCATGATACTATACATGCCCTGATGAATGAGAACATGTTAGTTCCTCTTTCCCTCTCGTTATTTCATGTTCAGTGTCATTTGACCCAGTACCCCTTTTCAAATGCGTAGGTTGCTAGCCAGGAGACTTATGGGACTCTTGGTGCTATCGTGAAGAGCCGAACAGGCAGCCGACAACTTGGTTTCCTCACAAACAGGCATGTTGCAGTAGATTTAGACTACCCAAGCCAGAAGATGTTTCATCCCTTACCTCCCAACCTTGGACCTGGTGTGTATCTTGGAGCTGTCGAGAGGGCAACATCATTCATCACAGATGATCTTTGGTATGGAATATTTGCTGGAACAAACCCAGGTAACATGGTTCCTTGTTACTACTGTTGTCTTTATGTTCTGCACATGTAAATTGTGAATTGTGATTTTTTTAGTAATAAGAGGTTATCAGTGTCGCAGAATGTAAATATAAGTATGAGTGGCTCAGTTTATTGTGTTTTACAACTTTCATGGTTCAAAAAATTGACTCTATTAGTCTATTTGACTTTTTTCACCTGATTTCTCATTTTCTCAAACAAAACAGTCTAGAATAAACTGCTTACGGACAAAATAGAGTTTGCTCCTTTGGTTCCTAGATGTGCCCTCAGAAATCAGAAATTTTTACAACTCATCCACGATACATGTGGCATATGTGCATGACAATCCAGATGGTTATTCATTTATTATTTATTTTTGAAGCTTGGGACATGTGGCACATGTTCATGGAGAAAAAAAATTCATGTAGCTGAAGCCAACATTGTTGGGACAAGGCTTTGATGATGATAGTTTCTTTATTTATTGAAATGCGAAAGTAAAGAAAAAATATAGGCCATATTATAGATTAAGTACAGTAAGAAAATGTTACTGATTTTTTTTATCTTTACAATCAGTTTTTATCTCAGTTATGATAGCTAGCCATTTTCTTCTTCAATCCCTATTTGATGGTTTTGTGGGAACTCCATCCATGGTGGGTCGTACTATTTAGATGGTGAAGATATACTTTCTGTTTGTCATGTTTTGAGGGATGTGTAAAGACAATGGTAGAGAGTTTGGAAGAGAGATTGGAATGAATGTCATATCCCTTGTCATATCCCTTAGGGTCAACCGTTTGTGTTTATATAATGGGTTTAAGACCCAGTCAATAGATACAAAAAGGAAGGATCTACAAACCAGATCTATAATCGAAGGCCTAATTGCAGTGGACTACATCAATATACACGTATATTTGACTAAGATACAGGTAGAGCAAATCATGTGGGATCCACTATGATGCCGTGTGGGTCCTACTTTCTCCACAGCCCCCCTCAAATTGATGCGGATTAGATGCGGGCATCAATTTGGAAGACAAGTAATCATGGCTCTGGTTCGTCATTGTTTTAGTAAAAACAATCCACTTCAATACGTTCTGGTTAGTCATTGCTCTGTGACAACATGTTGGCGAATAAAGTGACAATCCACTTCAATACGCTTAGCGCGCTCATGAAACACTTTGTTCTTTGCAATACGAATGGCACTAGTGTTATCAGCATATAGAGGAGTGGGACCAGTAAGATGAACACCTAATTCTCTGAGTAAGCGCTGAAGCCAAATGATTTCGCTGCTTGTAGATGACATAGATTTATATTCTGCCTCGGCGGAGGACTTGGAAACCGTAGTCTGCTTCTTACTTTTCTAAGAAATAGGGGGAGGTGCCAAGAAACATTGTCCATCCTGTGGTAGATCGGCGAGTGTCAGGACAATCGGCCCAGTCAGCTTCAGCATATGTTGTAAGTCCCAATGCAAAGGAGTAGTAGTAAAACAACCCTCTATCAAGAGTACCTCGAATATATCGAAGGATTCAATAAACTGCCGCGAGATGTGGTTTGTGGGGGTTACTCACAAATTGGCTGATGGTGTGAACTTCATAAGAAATATCAGGCCTTGTCATAGTTAGATACAACAAACTACCAACAAGTTGACGGAACATGGATGGGTTAGAAAGAGGTGATCAATCCTCACGACTGATTTTGACATTAATCTCAAGTGGGGTGTCAGAAGGTCTAGCATCAGTTAGGCGAGTGGAGACGAGGAGATCTTCTGCGTACTTCTGTTGGTTGACACATATACCTTCTTTTGATCATGATATTTCTAGGCCCAGGAAGTATGTGAGAGGCCCTAGATCCTTCATCTTAAAGGTTCGAGTAAGATGAGTCTTGAGTTCTTTTATACCAATTGCATCATTCCCACCGAGGATCATGCCATCTACATACAACAGTAATATGGTACAACCACGTGAAGTCTGTCAAATAAAGAGTGAGCTGTCATTTAGGCTTTAATAGAAGTTTGCACTTAGAATAGCCCTTTGAAAATTTTCAAACCAAGCTCGAGGAGCTTGTTTGAGCCCATAGAGGGATTTCTTTAAACAACAAACGTGCTTTGGAGGACATGCATAACCTGGAGGCGGGCGCATGTAAACTCTCTTGAAGATCACCATGCAAAAATGCATTTTTGACATCCATCTGCCAAAGAGGCCAATGCCGAACCACAACAATTCCCAACAAAGCCCGGACAAAAGTCATTTTAGCAACTGGAGCAAAAGTTTCCTCATAGTCAATTCCATATTCCTGTTTAAAACCCCGAGCAGCCAACCATGCTTTATATTAATGGAATAAATCCACTTGCTGCCAATAACAGAGGCATCAGTAAGAGGAACAAGGTCCCAAGTCTGATTTGCTTCGAGAGCAATTAATTCATCTAGCATTGCATCCTGCCAACAAGGTACTTGGGGGTCCCTAGAAAATAAGGTGAGAATAGAAATAGGATCCTGTGAAGTGCATAAAAAAAAAAAACCAAATTTTTTAATAAGACGAGTAGATCTTCTTAAAGGAAGAGGGTCCGGAGGGAGGTTACCTTTTGAAGCAGGAAGAGGAGACGGCGTTGGTTGGTGATCAAGAATGCTGTAAGAGGTGTGATCTGCGGACATAGACCTGGGTAATGGGTGGATTTGGTGATGGAAGTTGAGGATTTGGAAAAAGAGGAAGATAAGATATTTGAGTGGGTTGAGTATCCGGACGCAGTGAATAATAGGCAATATGCTCAAGAAAAACCACATTTCTTGAAATACGAATTCGACGTGCGACTGGATCATAACAATTGAATCCTTTGTGGTCCTCACTATATCCTAAAAAGATGCACTTCACAGATTGAGGGGAAAGTGTGGATCGATCAATTGAAGGAAGATGGACAAAACAAAGACAACCAAAAACCTGGAGATGAGAGTAAGATGGTGGGCGAGAACTGTTAACACAAGTAACTCAAAGCCCACAAAGCCCAGGCCCATTCATTGTAACATATCCACACATGTGTGGATATGTTACAATGAATGGGCCTGGGCTTTGTGGGCTTTGAGTTACTTGTGTTAACAAGAACAAAGACATTCGAAAGGAGATATGTTGCCTATGATAGGTGTAGGAAGTCTATTGATCAAGTAGACAGCTGTATGGGCGGCTTCACACCAAAAGCTATAGGGGACAGAAGACTCAATGAGAAGAGCACGGACAGTCTCAAGAATGTGTTGATGTTTTCGTTTTGCAATCCCATTTTGTTGTGTGGTATGAGGACATGACTTCTGATGAATAATTCCCTTTTCAGATAAAAAGGTGGAAAATTCACCAAATATATACTCTCCCCATGAGTCGGATCGAATGTTTTTGATAGATTTTCCAAACTGAGTGTGTATCAAGTAGTAAAATTTTTGGAAAGTAACAAAAACGTCAGATTTAGAACGCAAAAAGTAAATCCATGTGTAACGACAGTGATCATCAATAAAGGTCACATAGTATTGAATTCCCATTCTACTTAAAGTGGGGGCGATACCCCAAACATCAGTATGTATTAATTCCAAAGTAGCAGCCCTAGAATAATGAACTGGAAAGGGTAAAACCTGACTTTTGCTCAAACAACAAGACTCACACTTAGAATCTTTAAAACCATAAATCATATTATTGGTAAATGAAGAGTCTAAATATCCATGCTGAAACTTAAAAGACAGTCTATTCTTATTTAAACCGACTATGCCAAAGAGTCCATAGATTATTTAAAGCACTAGAAGAGAAGGTAAGCAGAGATGTGTGTCCTCTGTCCAACAGAAAAAGCCGTCCAAATTTACTCCCCGTCCCGATCACTTTCCCCGTTCACCGATCTTTTATCATACAACCATAAGAAGAAAATTGAACTAAGTATCCACTATCTGCCAATTGACCCACTGAAATAAGATTTGCAGAAAGATTTGGAACAAAATAAACATTTTAAAGTTTAAGAGAATGCTGTTGTGGAGTACTGAAGTCCAAAGATCCAATGCCGGAAATGGGCAGATGGTGGCCATTGGCTGCCATAATATGTTCATTTCCGACATAAGGTTTGGTGTTTGTGAGACTTTGTGCAACAGCAGTCATATGTTATAATGCAGGGATACGTCAAAATGGGCAACGCATCATGTTGTATCGTATCCAATGCTTCACTTTTTATGTGTAAAATCCGTGTCCCTGCCGTGTGTATGTCGTGTCCTTGCCGTATTTGTGCATCATAGGTCATATGGTTAGAAGCACCAGAATCTAAAACCCATGCTGAAGAAGTAATGGATGCTGGAGTGATAGGGGAAGAATGAAGTGCAGAGAATGCAGCAGAAGAAATAGACCGACCAGAGATACTCATTGAAGTAAATGCAGAAGCAAGATGCATTAATCAGTTCTTGAATCTGCTTGGGTGTCATTGTCACTGCTGGAGATGATGAGCTTTCAGTGGTGGTTGGTTGCGAATGAGCCTGGAGAGCAGTCTGTTGGGACTTTGTCCTTAGTTGCGCTTGCTTATTCTGTTGAGGTTGCCCGGTGCATTCAGAGATAATGTGCCCTATCCTTTTGCAATAATTGCAGAACCTTTTCTTTTTGCAGACCCGGGCTAAATGGCCATAGCCCTTACAGTCGAAACATTTGGTTTTCTGTCCAATTGATGTCAGAAGTGCAGTATCTTCAGATGTAGGAATGACGAAGGCTTTTCGCTCATTGGTAATATTGTGCTGGGACTGGAGCCTGATCTCTTCGCGAAGTACTTCTTGCACACGAGTGTCAAGGTCAGGGGAGATTTCACGATTCATCAGAATTCAGAGCGCTCCGAACAGATTCAAACTTAGGACGCAAGTTCATCAAAAAATGGCTGATATGGGATTCTTCCTTTAGCTTCAAGGCATGAGGAAGAAAATTGGAGGGCACAGTGTTAAGGAGCATGGAATCCTTCTCAGTTTATAAAGCAAGGAAACCATTGTAGTACTCGTGAACATTTCTATCCACTTGACAATATTTGGCCAGTTCTGTGTCCAAATAGAATCTCCTTGCTTTGTTGGTTTGGTGATACAATTTCTTCAAATGGTTCCACATGTCTGAAGCTTTGGTTTAAGCTTGCAAGGAAAGAGGGAGATTGATCGATTGAGTTAAGGATCCATGTTATGACTTTTGCATTATGTTGTCGCCAAGTAGTGATTGCCTTTTCATCAGCAGGTTTAGAGGCAGTGCCTGCACTGTCAGCTGTAGGCAGTGGGTCTGATCCATCCAGAAGGTCCAACAGTCCTTGTCCTTCCACATAGTTCTTAAGATGAAAGGACCAATTCATATAGTTTACCAGTTAATCTTACTGGAATGATGTCTCCCTTTTCCATTATGATATCAAATTGTCAAAACAATCAGCAGATAGGAAGTTGGAATGAATAGAAAAGACACACAAGCAGTAGATGAAGATCTGGAGAAAAAAAAATTGGTCTGGGCGACCAAGATTTCTTGAAGCAGAATGGCCAAAACCCCAATAATCAGTATCTTGAATGCTAATCCAACTTCCAAGTTATGTTAATACATATTTACGTAGCTAATCCCCAATTTCTAACCAGATCCAACGGTTGACTAAAAAGATTAAATCAGAAGCAGAAATCTGTTCTTCAAAACTGACGATAGAGAGGAGTATAGAAACCGACCTTTGTGTGCCTGAAAAATTCAAGAAAATGTCTGATAATTCCTAGAATAAATAGGTGACCTTGAAGATGGAGTCCTTCCACGATTCGTTTCACAGATGGTGGCGCCCACTTTGTGATCAGACGATCAGTTTGTCTTTTCAAAGGTAGTTCTTGGAAGACCAGGATCTGATGAAGGAAGCATCAATCTGTTTCCAAGATGTGGCCGATGGGTAGAGATAGAGATTCCTATCTTTTGGTTAAGATGACAGGATGCCAATTTGCTGTAGAGAATAATTCTCTATTGAGGTTTTAAGTGGAAAGAAGATTCAGGAATCCTTAACGTGGCTCTGATACATGTAAAGACAATCGTAGAGAGTTTAGAAGAGAAAGAGATTGGAATGAATGCCATATCCCTTAGGGTCGACCGTTTGTGTTTATATAATGGGTTTAAGGACCCAGTCAATATATACAATTAAGGAAGGATCTACGTACCAGATCCATTATCTAAGGCCTAATTACAGTGGACTACATCAATATACACGTGTATTTGACTAAGATGCTGCTAGAGCAAATCGTATGGGATCCACTATGATGCCGTGTGGGTCCTACTTTCTCTACAGAGTTGTTATTTGTTATGCTTTGTTGAATATGATCCCATATTATGACAATATACATCCATTTTCTGTCTATGTTTTGAACTTCCTCTATATTTTTCAGTGATGTTATTTTTGAATTATACTAGTAATCACTATTGGCTCGGATTTCACAAGATATGACTACTTTCACTCTACTGATCATTTCTGCCATTATACATTCTCATTAGTGTGATGATAAGTTGATTAGTTCACAAAAAAAATAGGACAAAAGGGATTGTTTTCTATAAAACATACAGTTCAGTGTTTGATTTGATTTGAAGGTATATTTAAATACAGATAAATAAAAATGAACATTCCAACATTACAGTACTCCAGATCATGTCTGGATCAAATTTATTGTGATCAATGGTGATATGATTAAGTAAATATCAATTTGTTAAACGCTGCTTGACCAAGTTTTTCAAGTTAATTGAATTTTAATGACTGTTGAATTCAGAAAGTTTATATTTTGTTGGAGCTGTGATAAGAACTCTGTGAGATGTATTACATCTAGCTCTAGCTTAATATTAAATTATTAATTTCTGCTAATTGGCGTGCTTCATGGTATTTTAATCAACAAACATGCCTATTATTTGTCTCTGTACTTGCAGAAACATTTGTGCGGGCTGATGGGGCATTCATTCCTTTTGCTGATGATTTTGACATCTCCAGTGTCACCACATCGGTGAAAGGTGTGGGTGAAATTGGTGCAGTCAAGGTCATTGATTTGCAGTCACCAATCAACAGCCTCATCGGCAGGCAGGTGGTGAAGGTTGGAAGAAGTTCTGGGCTGACTACTGGGACTGTGATGGCTTATGCTCTTGAATATAATGATGAGAAAGGGATTTGCTTTTTCACTGATTTTCTTGTTGTGGGCGAGAATCAGCAATCCTTTGACCTGGAAGGTGACAGTGGAAGCCTCATTCTCTTAACTGGGCAGAATGGTGAAAAACCGCGTCCCATGGGGATCATATGGGGTGGAACGGCAAATCGTGGGCGATTGAAGCTGAGAAGCGGTAATGGTCCTGAGAACTGGACCAGTGGAGTTGATCTAGGTCGCCTTCTTGATCTCTTGGAGCTCGATCTTATCACAACTGATGAAGGTGTTCAAGGTTCATTCTTATCGCTTTCACTCATATTGCAGTAGGAATATACCGTTTTTTTTTTTTTTTTTTTTATATCAGTAGTGCATCAGAGTATTATAGGATATTGATATAACTGGATGTGCAGTCTCCTTATTAAGCTGTAAAAAGGTATTGATTACCCCTTTACCCAATGGACTGTACCTGGAAACTACAGCTATGGCTCGGGATAGATTGGAATTGAGCAGCGGAATTCATGTTGTTGACCCCAATATAGTTGGCATAAGGCTTTGATGGCAATGATGTATTTGGTAACATTTAATAACAATTTGATAGACGACCTGGATATGGGTACAATTGGTGCATTGAGTCCCCATCCTGGGTCTAGGATAAGTACCAATTAAGAATCGGGTCCAGTTGCACCATGCACCCGATCTGGACCTGGACAGCTGCAGCCTTCTGATGTGTGCCCCACTGTGCTACTGGTAAGGAGGACCCTGTTCATGAGGTGGGGCTTTGAGCATACATAGGCCCAGCCCTTCCCAACTCTCCTTTAGGCCAGAAAATGAGACCCAGGCCTAAAACCACATCCTGACTCCAGTGTAATGTGGGCTAGATTAGGTTTGTTCTAGCCTTGGAGCAGCCCTTAGTGGAATGCATCGTTCAGTTACCCTGTCTGTTGATCTGAGACCTGCTTTGGAGGGGGATACAGCAACCATATTCCATATTAGAAGATCTCAACCATCTAATTTTTGGGCCACAGAAAGGCAGTTGAACATGGAAGTACTGTAAATGTAATATTTGGAAAAGCAGTGTAATGCTTTTATACCATAGTGCCCTTTTGCTGGGGCTTCTTTGTAATCTCTTTCCTTTCTTAATATGTTTTCTTCGTTGCCTATCAAAAAAAAAAAAAAAAATGGAAAAGAAGTGTAAAGATGGCTAGAGTCTTTTAATCTGAAGATTCTCTAGATGTCCTCCATCAGTCCATCCTCGTAGGGTTCTTCTATCAGATCAATGGTCTGGAATGCCTAGATCAGAATCATGCACCCCATTTTGTATGAATGGGATTGTCATGACAACTGTAATTATGTATGGGGGAACATAATTCCTCCCCTCTTTCTGGAATCCAGGCTCTGGCAAGTTATAGTTAGCTGTAGTTGTGTTTGTGGAAGGCCCTAGATGTGTGATACACGCTGTTAATGTGATGGGATCTACTATGATTATGTTCCATAATGTTGTCATTGGAAGATCTTCTCTCAAGTAACTGGCTTATAGATAGACACTTGATTCATCCATGTTAAGGAAAAGGCCCAAGAATTGATGGCTAGGACCTATACTTATGGTAGATCTTTGGAATACCTCAATCTATGGAGGATTTCTTCTGATGGACAGTCCGGTCATCAATCATGTTTGCTAGTCCCTACATGTGCAGAATGGGGGGAGGCGCAACAAAATTGTAAAGTTGTAATTGTGCAGTCTATATTCATCTATTTGTAGTGTTTCTTTAATTTCTGTTGCACAGTCTGATTTCAGAGTCTGGTTTGGATTCAACAGAAGCTATGCAAGAGCAAAGAAGCGCCTCAGCAGCCATTGTTGGTTCTACAGCGGGGGAGTCGTCTCCAGAGGAAGGCACGTTGCTGAAGGACAAGACAAGAGAGATCTATGAGCCTCTGGGTCTTAACATCCAACAGCTACCCATGGAAGGTGCTTCTGGCATTGGACCGAGTCCGCCTTTCACACATCCCAACTTCCATGTTGATGGGGTCAACACAGCAAATGTGGAGCATCAGTTCATTCCCAACCTCCTTGGAATGTCACCGATGCATCAAGACAATGGCGACAACCCTGAATCGAACAACCTCTACTCCTTGAGGGATGCTCCTGAAGAAGTAAGTGTTTCGTTGCAGCTGGGGGAAAGAGAACCCAAGAGGCAGTGTTCAGATTCCACATTTACCTTAGAAGACCAGAAATGATTGAAATTTCTGGGAGCTGCCCGATTGTTTTTTGGGTCATCTTTAAAAGGATTTCATATAATATAATAGGAGCTGGTTTGAGTTATGGAGCCAACTAGTATCAAAGCAAGCAGAACTGTAAATTCCATGCCCTATGAACATCCATTAGCAAGAAGTATTGGCAGGTCATTAAATGGTTTTGCTGTCAGCAATGAGCAAAGGCCACGGACCCTCCCAAACACGTCCATTGTCTGCATAATGTTTTTGCATGTTTTAGTTATCATAGTTGTCATGTTGTCATAGGAAGATTACTATAAAGGAAAATAGGAGTTTAGGATAGAAGTTGGTTGATTATCCTTGTTATTTATCTAAGTTCATTTTCTTGTGCTTGTAAAACGGTCAATGTTATTATCAGCATAAAAATAAGCAGGCATTTACAAGCATTTTACCTGTGCTGCAAAATTCTTCTGATTTGCCTGTGTTGTCGTCCTGAAACTCTTGAGCATGATTATTTATTCAGCATAGAATAAAAATGGAAACTATTCACCTGCGCATTGTGCATCCAGGATGTCTTAAAAGCGGGACCCACCTTTGAGTATGCGTGTGAATATTTTCCCTCCAAAAATATGATACAGAATACCTTTGGATATAATTCTGTTTGATGATTCATAAGTATGACTTCAAAATTCAGGCAATCAAATTGAAGACTTCAAAAGGGTTGTTGTGCATTTGTTTGGGCACAGTACATTGTTCTTTGAAAAGTGCAGTGGCAAAAATTTGGCATGTATATATTTGTTTGGTCTTTTGTTGAAGCTTTGTGGTGATTAGTATTTTATTGTTGCTTTTGAAATAATGTTTTATGATTCTGTAGTTTAGCGACTGTTTATTTCCTGGAATTGTGAATAAATAAGAATTCTAAGAAATATATTCCTAGAAGTGGCGGCTAAAATTTGAAGAAATAAATTTGAATATCCGTAAATGGCTATAAAATAATCTCCCCTTCAATGGAAATTAAATTAAAGGAGGATGGAAAGTGATTTAGTAGGGTGATGGCTAGGTATTCAATCTCCATCTCAGCTTATTCCTTAATTCATTTTCCTGTGGAGGAGAAATTATTTGCAAGGCATTTATGGATTTTCATCTGTGTATCCCAGATTTTAGCCACTTTGGGAAATAAGGAATTCAATTCCGTCAGGCAAAGGCGCCCAGGAGCGTCTTTCTTGAGGTTTAAGTTTCTGAAAATACTTTTCTAATATTGTTTTAGAGGGAAAATACTATCATAGGGACAGTTTGCATGGGGGACAGCCATGTACTGCCCACTTGTGTACTGAATGGATCATCAAAATCCCCAACGTGTATCCGCACCGGATCCATTGGATTTGCACCGATCTAAATGGAGTAGATTTTTGAGCCAGCAAACCACTAGCTAATCAACTATCATTATATGCTGGGCTTCATTTTATATTCGAGACAGCTCAATGTGTCCAAGTGAGTGGAAAAGAAACATCTTAAAGAAAGTTACATATGTAACATAAGAAGCACATGTATCTTTTCTCATTTTCTATAGAACTAGAAAATCCACCATTAATTAACATCATACACGAACACCAAAACTGAAAGAATATAGAGAAATGGAAAGCACAAATTGCATACACACTAACTGAACCGTTGACATGGTTTGTTAATAAAACTAGAGCAACATATGACTAAGAAGCTGGAAATGGAGGAACGTGTACATCCATAATCCCTTCTATCATCATAATCACATTCTTCATTGAAGGACGAAAAGCAGGTTCACTTTGAATACACCACAAACCCACCATCACAATCCTCTCAAACTGTTTCTTTTCTACTTCTTCACCATCAAATAGCTTAGCAAGCTCCCCTGCTCGATAGCATTTATTGATCCAATCAGTAAGAATGATCTCGTCATCTTTGACCTCTAACTCGATGTTCCTCCTGCAACACACAATCTCCAGCAGTACAATCCCAAAGCTGTATATATCTACCTTTACTGATATTGGTTTGTTTAGGTACCATTCAGGGGCCAGGTACCCTCTTGTTCCTCTGGGACCGGTGAATGTTCTTGTTTGATTCGGCGTCAATAGCTTCGCCAGCCCAAAGTCAGAGATTTTCGCCGTCCAAAACTCATCGATGAGTATGTTTTGTGGCTTTATGTCACAGTGGATGATATGGGGCTCACACTCTTCATGTAGATAGAGTATCCCCCTGGCAACTTCTAATACAATTCTCATCCTATCACTCCAAGAAGGGTGTCTTTCAGCCCTGAAGATAAAATCCGCAAGCGAACCATTGCTCATGTACTCGTATACCAAAAGCCTATTGAAACCCTCATTGCAGATGCCAATCAAGCGCACCAAGTTCCTGTGATGGGTTCTCCCAATAGCCCTCATCTCCATCTGGAACTCCCTTTCTCCTTCCTCCACCACTTTCTCCAACCTCTTCACTGCGACAGTTCTCTCATTGTTTGATAAGGCCCCTTTATAAACAGTACCAAAAGAGCCACGACCAAGTACCTGATTGAAGCCATTTGTAGCCACGGCAAGCTCGTTATAAGAAAATGACCGCAGAACAATGTCTTCTGTCGTACCAAAATTGTGCTCACATGACTTTACATGCGACCACAAACCACGTCTTGAAATTAGGTAACCAAACACTGCCATAGTAATGCCCGAACATATTGTGAGAATCGAACCAATCACTAAAATCATGATCGATGTCTTGGAAATGGAGGAGGTATGATTTTCTATTACCGAATCTCGATTAGCCAACTTGACAAAAAGCACACTTGAAATTGATTTATCTTTACTTCTTTGCCCATACCTTAGTGGAAACTTGAGATTGTAACAATAATCACTATACAGTGCAGCCACACAATTAGCATCGGTTAAACAAGCCTCCAGACAATCTTCTTTCTCCATGTTCTGTAATAAAGAATAGTAATCAGCTTTAAACTGAGTGTTCTCAAGGGAGACAATTGTGGGAGTCATTCTCTTCTCTTCAACGCTTCCAAAGCCAGGGTCACCCCATGTCATTTCGCATCCCGCAGACCTTTCACTGGAGCTTGTATAATTAAAGCCAGGGAGACATGTGCAATCTATTTCTTCACCCACCATGCAATAGCTGTTGATTCCACAGATACCGTTGACTGAACATTTGTCATCTAGGGCTTGCCATTTGACCTCCACTGTATGGTTATTGCTTTTCGGAATACTATGTGAATACAACCGAAAAACCCCATCTTGGTCGAGAGTTGCACGATAAATTATTGGAGTGTGATTGGAAGAAAGCCATCCATCTGTTAAATTGAACGAAATTGTGTCATTCTCCATGGCCACGTACATGTGGCCGCTGTCTTTTAAATTTAACTTGTAGTCTTCGTCGGTGTATGAATTGGTCCAGTAGGAACTAGAATCATCATCTATAGTCGCAGCAGGGGTCAGTGAAAGGCCGTCGTCTCGTCTCTATTCAAGGTGAGTCTGAACCTTCCAATTGTGTGGTTGGTTCTCGACACACTTGAAGACAAGCCATGCCCTGGAGACAGAATAAGAGACTGGCCTGCTAAAATGGTGTCTCTGGGATGATCGAAGCTTTGCCAGATGGTTTCTGAACCAGAACTGTAGAGAACAAAATTGCCGTTGTCGAACATGGAAGCAGAGTAAATGAGCTTACCCAGTTCATATCCAGTAATCCACTTTGTTTGGCTGCCTGCTTTTAACAAGAGTTTGCCATCCTCCGTAAGACCCAAAGTGGCATTAGAAGGGACAAGCGGGTCGTCGGTGTTTGCCGTCCAGACCACTGTCTTGTTTGGAGATCCGTCTAATAACCAGATCCCAACAGCAAAGCCCTGGCCTTCTTGGTAGAAACCAAAGGCGAAATGCCCAGAAGGGGAAGGCCAAGAGGTAGGGTTCCTTGTTGGGTATAAATAGGAGCCCAAGCTTATGTTTTGGGAAAGTGTTGGTTGAGATCTCTCAACAATAGCAAACGCAAGGAGGAACACGACCCAAATGGTAGTTGCCATCTCATGTGCCTGTGAGAACTGCAAAACACACACCACACCACAGAGAGAGAGAGAGAGAGAGAGAGAGAGAGTTGAGCATTGATTTGTAGGGGCAGCGACTCTTCTTAATAAGGCCGCAGATGAGCCGTACACCAGAAAGTTCGATGCAACCAGGAGGAAAATAATGAACCGTATGAACGGGAGGAGGGATCCTGTATCAACATCACCGTCTTCTTATATTTTACTGGAAAAATTCTAAAATACAAGCATTTATCTTAATAGATCTTGGCTATTTGTGCAGCACTGATTGGATCTTTCCGCCATATTTCTATTTTTTTTAATTTTTTATTCCTATTGACGATATTGTCACTCAAAGAAATATTAAGTGACGCCTCCTTTCCCCCTTCTCTTCTTTCTTCTCTCCTTCTTCTCCTCCCCTGCACTCATGCCTGTGCAGGTCCCTCTCCTTTTCTTTTTATTTTCTTCCTTTCCCCATCTCTTCTTTAACTTTTCCTTTCTTTTTGCTCTCTCTTTCTCTTTCTCTCCATCACATTCACACTCCATTCTCATTCTCACAACTCCAATCTACACCATAAGCAAAAAGAGCAAATGGAAGAAGATGGTATGGCCTAGGCAGGGGTGCAATGGGTACCGTCTTCCTCATTTCACTTCGGGAGTGTCCCTCACGCTATGGTGAGGGATAGATGTATAGGAATACTCCCATTTTTGAATGTTCAAATACAAAGGAGGATTTAGGAACTCTCCACATGTTGGAGGATTAAAAAAACTTGAGACAGAAAGTTTTTGAATCCTAGTAAAGAAATAGGCTCTAAGATTGAAATTTCTTGCAACATTTGTTACACCCAATATTAAGAGCCCAATGTGTCGAGGCCAATGACCGACTTCTGATGGTTCAAGGATCTCTGTTATAACTGATGTGGGCGTTGGACAAGTCAAGCAAACAGTTCTTATATTTTACAAGTATGGAAAAAAAATTGTGATAATAGGAGTTGTCCTATTGTAAGATTGAGTTTAAATAAAAACATTAAATAAAATAGCAACACCTTCCATGCATTTTTTATAGTATAAATCATATAACCAATTTTATGGTTGGATAAATCTCATCTCAACAGTTTTGATTAATGGTTTTACAGGAAAGGGAATGTTCCTCAAATAACATTTTCATATTTCACTTCAAGTGGAATAGGCCCCACCCTAATATCGAAATATAGATGTGGCATGAATAATGTTTTTGTAATATGCTCAATGGGACTGCGGAACCCACTCCTATTGAAATGGGATATATTAATGAGGATTCAATATAGGGCTGTCAAAGGACCGGGTCAAGTAGGGCCTGGGTTTGTCCTAACTTTACTCTCAATCTATGCATGGCCAAGCCAGGATGGGCTAAAGCCCACGGAGGGCCTGCACGGCTGCACTACCTAGGGCCTTGTCCTACACTCGAGGGCCAAGGCTGGGCCTGGGCAGTACTGTACAAACCCAGCCACCAAATTTTAGGACCTGTAAAAGAATTTCAAACTCAGCTTTAGAGCTTTTTCTTAAAAACAAAAGCCCTCATTTTAAAGGCTTTTTGAGAGCCGGGCCAAACCCATTTTCACAGGGCCAAATTCACCTCGCATAATTCAAAATAAATGGTTTGGCTTATTATTATGTGAGGCCCACGTGGAGTTCCATGTGTTACAAGTTTTCCCGTATAAACGCTTGGATTCCGCCCTTCATTCTCCAGACTGGATGCTTGAGCATGTGAAAGTGAAACTCAGAAGTCCAGATGCCTGTGGCAGCTATTACCACGGAAAACGTTTAACACATGCAAGCCGTATTAGTGGAACTGGAAGACACGCTTTCATTTGATGTGGAAAGTGCAAGACATGTTTCGGCGGACGCAGGACGAAAATCGGATGACTTTTCCTCTGAGATAAGATACACGTGATTGGTCCAATGCTGTAAGATGTAGAAATCAGAGGTTTCATATTCCCATTCTCATTCTGATTTGCATCTAAGCCGTGGGAATCGTAGTGCCGCGGAAGCACCTGCACGAGGGTAGATTACTAGTGAAGGACTGTTGCTATATCATAGTATGATTTAGCACCCCACTTCAATGCATGGTGGGGCTTACCATTTTCACAATTAAGCCAATCATCAGATCTAACATTCTATATGATTATCAACTAGCAACAAACCCGTGCTAAGTCTGGTCAAAAAATGAAAGTATATTAAAATTTAAGAATTCTTTTAAAACATTATTAGGATAAAATAAATATAAAATATTATTATTATTATTATTATTATCTTTGAATATTAAAAAAATTTCTATGTATGGAAAAAATATAAAATAAAGTAAATTTACATAACACGACGACCCCTTGAATTTAAATGTATTGACCATTACGACTATCTCATTTACGGATATATTGTACCATTGATGATTGAAAATATAAGAAAACGAAAACAAACTGGATGGATCTACATCTATTAAAAAGAACCAAAAGAAAGCGGTAAAAAAATTAACGTGTTTGATCCATCAGTGGGGGCCACCCTTGATATGTTTTTAACATGTGGGACCCACTGATGGCTCTGCATCCAAAGAAGAAAAAAGGGAATATAAGAAGAAAGGAAATGGAAATCAAATGATTTCATCCTCAATGGGCCACACACCACATCTGGATTTATGGTGATGGAACAGTTGGCCCCCACAGATGATTGATAGTATAAGGAAAAAAAATCGGAAGAGAGGGGGCCGAATAAGTGTAAGAGAAGAAAAAAATATAAAAGATGTACAATACATGGGATGAGTGTACGTGGATATAGATATGAGTCATCATAGTATGTTTCTAATAATTCTAAGTCATATGCACACAAATCACATCCTAACAATTATCAAATAAATTAAGCTTGTGTATGGTACCAACCCAGTCTGATTGCCTACTGCAGATAGATGTTGACCCAGAAAACTAATATTTATGTATAATCCATGAGTGAGTCCCACTGTAAAAATAAGTTAAATGTGCGGGGCACATTAATTGATTTGCATCCATTAAGAAACCAGACAACGGCCAATAGGCTTGCCTCCCTCCATCAGTGAGGCCCACTCTTAGAAAAAATGGGTTAAGAGAAGGCCATTGGGATTTCATCCAATACTGGAGTCCAATGTTGAAATATATTTAATCCATCCATTTAGGGGAAAAAAAAGTGAAAGGAGAGTAAAGGAGCAACAATTTGGATTTCATTTTTCAGTAGGGCCCACAAAACATATTTAACATGTGACCCATTGATAATTGAAGATCTAAGAAAAAGAAAACAAACCGATTGTAAAGATTTGCTTATAATTTGGATAATAGCAAGAAATATGACTCAAATTCTAAAAATCTCTTATGAGAGAGGTTTTAGGAGAGAAAGAGTAGCCCAAAGTGAGGTGGCCCTTTAAAACAATGTGGGTTTTTTGTGCATATTTCTTTGAAAGGAGAGACTTGTTAGGGATGAGGTGGCACCCCCCACAGCCCATGATTGTAGTAGATAAGGAGTCATTTTGCTACCATCCTATGCAGAGATTTTAGGGATGAGATGATAAAGAAAATTGGAGGGGATAGAGAGATTTTAGGGAAGATTGGAGTGAATGGAGAGATTTTAGGAGATTTGAGGAGATATAACTTTTTAAGGGTCCCTCGTTTTTTTCCTTTTGTATTTAGAGAATTTTCAGGGGTAGGTGGCACCCTCCACAGCCCACCTCCCCCTTTTTTTTTTTGTTTTTTGTCTTTCGTATTTCTCTGAAAGAAGAGACTTTTTACGGATGAGGTGGCACCCTCACAGCCCACCTCCCCCTTTGCTTTAATATATATAACTAGCAACAAACGCCCGTGCTAAGCCCGGGCCAAAAATGAAATATATTAAGATTTAAAAATTCTTTTAAAATATTTTAAGATAAAATAAATCTAAACTAAAGAAATTTATTATCTTTAAATATTAGAATCTTTTAACATGTAATGAAAATAAATATAAAATGAAGTAAACTTACTTAACATGATGACCCGTTGAATTTAAAGGCATTGGCCATTACACAAGTATGAATGTGTGTCTATATAGGACAGAAGCTCAAGTGTGTGGCGGGGCCCACATGGGGGGTCGGGATTGGGGGATTTCAAGGACTCCATAGGACCCTTCTCTTTGTAAAAAAAATAGTCTCAGCCGCTATCTCCATTTGACCATCCAGATTTGACCAAAAGCTAGTGGACATGTGCGATTTAGGAGGGTCGCGTGTTTGGTTCATTTGGATGGATTAAGGGTGGGCCCCACATGCGTGATAAATAAATAAATAAATAATTTATATTTATTATATATATAATTTTAATAAAAAAAAGAAAAAATAACTTGGTGGGGTCACATGATGTAACATCTAACGGTGGGCCTCATATCATAATTCCTTCAAGGTGTGTCCAATTGGACAATGGGACGTTGCTGATGTATGATGTAACATCTAAAGATAGGCCCTAGATCCAAATTTCTAAAGGTGTGTCCAATTGGACATTTGGACAGTAAGCCCTTGTTGATGTGGTGTTCCAAGGAGTATTGGTGGGGTTACATGATGTAATATTTAAAAGCGGGCATCGTATCCTAATTCATTAAGGTACATCATGTTGTATTTAAAGGTGGCCTCATCTACAACAATTATTAAAGGTAGGTCTCATGTATTTTTTTAGTTGGTGAGCAAGTTTAAAGTATTCCTATTTATTTTCTACCCCACCCCCTTTTCATCCTCATCCTGCCTAGCACATGATGAGGACCATCAAGATCATGGGCCATATCATCAAAAGTGAAATGAACCAGATGGATGGTATTTCGTACAACTAGATATCCCAGATCAATTGACATTAACAACCACTAGAAGATAAAACCAAGATGGGCATGCATTAATGGCCCACATGAATAATTAGGCACACCCATGTAGCAATTGGGATGGTCTAGATTGCCTTGCATTTTTTATATGACATGAGACCCACTACTATAAAGTAGCGTAGGTTTAGGATGTCAAATGAGGTGGGTATAAAATTAGTATGACCCAATCCTGACCCCTCATTGCCATCCC
Source organism: Litsea cubeba (assembly GCA_012931725.1). Classification (NCBI taxonomy): domain Eukaryota; kingdom Viridiplantae; phylum Streptophyta; class Magnoliopsida; order Laurales; family Lauraceae; genus Litsea; species Litsea cubeba. The sequence goes on along the minus strand of CM022951.1, from coordinate 21,300,434 downwards.
TATATAAGACCATCCAAGCCATTCATGAAGCTTACCAAACCCTCAAACAACATAGAAGGATGACCATTCTCTTAATATCATTATAAATTCAGTATGAAGGAGTGCATTTGTTTTCCTAAATTGAGTTCCTTAATCATATGAACTTTCTCTCCTTTTTCTCTGCTTGGCTTCTAAGGTTCAATGAAGTAGCGACCTTGGGTGGAATCCTCTGGCCCTTCGATATCAAGACTCTCCCCATCTTTATATAATTCTCTCTCCCTTGCAGCTTACTGTCTCTACTCAGTAGAACTCAAACGATATCAGCACATTCTCACTCTCTGCAAGCAGGCAAAGATATTACAATCATTTGAGAACAATAAAATATTTTTGAATGTTTTATATTTTTATATCTTGGTAATAATTGAACTCATAAAAATAACCAGAAAACACTCACTGCCTTAATTGAGGGGCCCTTGAAGGCTGAAACTTAGTGATTTATGTATCCTCTGATGATCTGCATCAAAGAAACTTTGCATTCAATGAAAAAGCAACACATCAGATCAATTCTTCATCTGAAATCTATGACGTCTTTCTATACAAGTGCAAGGTTCTTCCTTTAGAAGAGAGGGTTGCTGATGTGTAATAGAATTCATTTTCGTACCGAACAGGAAAAAAAGTATCATATTTTCATTGGCGGATACATAGGATTCAAATTTGTTTTGTATTCCTAGATATCAAAATATATTTAAGATTTATTTAATCCATAATCATCTGACATGCAGGTGATAAGATCCGGCACTTAAAATCCCTTGACAGAAAGTATCATTATTTATCTACACCACACAGATCCTCTAATAGCAAGTCTTAGAGATTCTTATACTTTCCTATAATTATAGAATATCAGGCTTATCTCTGTATTCAAAAGCATTCATAATCACTATCGCGCTTGTTTTGTAACATACCAAATTTGATTTCAATCGAAGTCATCCCATAATTACATTGAACAGGTCTAAAGCATGTGAAAAAACTTAAAGAAAAAAGAAGCAAAAAAAAAATCACATGGTATACATTTGATCAAATTGAAGTGAAAAGTACCTACTGGTGCATTTAGGCAGTTACCCTGCTGGAAAAACAGGATAAAGAAAAGCCCCATTAGTTTAAACCAATTGAAGAACATGAGAGATGGAAAGGTTATGATGGGAAGAACATGAGAGATAGAAAGGTTATGATGTTTTCCTTAAATGCACAGTAGCAGACTCAAATTCTATCAAGAAATCAAAGAATACTGGAAACCTTTGAATTATGACACTGCAACCTGTTATCTGTTATGAAGTCCAGAAGTAACCATGACCTCATATGTATAAGGGAGAGGTGGTTGGCATGAGAATAGGGATGGCTTCATTGCGGGATTGAGAGATTTTAGGAATTAAAATTTCAATTCAAGGGGATAAAGAGATAATTTATAAAGTTGAATTTGTTAAGAGAGATATTATAGGTTTAATAAGAGAGAGTATATCGGAGGGGATGGAGAGATTTTAGGAGATTTGAGGAGAATTGAGAAGGCCCACTTGAAAGGCAAAGGCTCTCTCACTATTTTCTAAGTGATTTTTCTTAAAGGAGAAATTATGCATGCTGAGGTGGCACCCCCTACAGCCCACCTCCCCCTTTGCTTTAATATATATAACTAGCAACAAACGCCCGTGTTAAGCCCGGGCAAAAAATCAAAATATATTAAAATTTAAGAATTCTTTTGAAATATTGTTAAGATAAAATAAATATAAAATAAGTTTTTTTTTTAACTTTGAATAATAAAAAAGTTTCTATGTATGAAAATAAATATAAAATAAAGTAAATTTACATAACACGATGACCCCTTGAATTTAAAGGCATTGACCATTACGACCATCTCATTTACGGGTTTATTATACCATTGATGATTGAAAATATAAGAAAAGAAAACAAATCGGATGGATCTACATCTACTAAAAAGAACCAAAAGAAAGGGATAAAAAGATTAACGTGTTTGATCCATCAGTGGGGGCTACCCTTGAAATGTTTTTAACATGTGGGACCCACTGATGGCTCTGCATCCAAAGAAGAAAAAATGGAAGATAAGAATAAAGGAAATGGAAATCAAATGATTTCATCCTCAATGGGCCACACACCACATCTGGATTTATGGTGATAGAACAATTGGCACCTACAGATAATTGATAGTATAAGAAAAAAATTTGAAAGAGAGGGGGGCGAACAAGTGTGAGAGAAGAAAAAAAACATAAAAGATGTACATTGCATGGGATGAGTGTACGTGGATATAGATATGAGTCATCATAGTATGTTTCTAATAGTTCTAATTCATGTGCACACAAATGACATCCTAACAATTATCAAAGAAATTAAGCTTGTGTATGATACCAACCCAGTCTTATTGCCCACTACGGATACATATTGACCTAGAAAACTAATATATATGCATAATCCATGAGTAGGTCCCACTGCAGAAATAAGTTAAATGTGCGGGGCCCACTAATTGATTTGCATCCATTAAGAAACCAGACAACGGGGCTTGCCTCCCTTCATCGGTGGGGCCCACTCTTGGAAAAAAAGGGGTTAAGAGAAGGCCATTGGGATTTCATCCAATACTGGAGTCCAATCTTGAAATATATTTAATACGAACCGATGCCCACTACTGGAACCATCCATTTGGGGAAAAAAACTGAAAGGAGAGTAAATGAGCTATATTAATCTATAAGTGGGTCCCACTGCAGAAATAAGTTAAATGTGCGGGGCCCATTAATTGATTTGCATCCATTAAGAAACCAGACAACGGCCAACAGCATTGCCTCCCTCCATCAGTGGGGCCCACTCTTATAAAAAAGAGGTTAAGAGAAGGCCATTGGGATTTCATTCAATATGGGAGTCCAATCTTGAAATATATTTAATACGAACTGGTGATCACTACTGGAACCATCCATTTGAGGAAAAAAATTGAAAGTAAAGTAAAGGAGCAACAGCTTGGATTTCATTTATCGGTAGGGCCCACAAAATATATTTAACATGGGACACATTGATGATTGAAGATCTAAGAAAAAGAAAACAAACCGACTGTAAAGATTTGCTTATAATTTTGAATAGTGGCAAGAAATAGGACTTAAATTCAAACGTTTATAAAAATCTTTTATGAGAAAGGTTTTAGGAGAGAAAGAGTAGCCCAAAGTGAGGTGACACCTTAAAATAATGTGGGCTTTTTGTGCATATTTCTCTGAATGGAGAGACTTTTTAGGGATGACGTGGCACCCCCACAGCCCACCTCCCCCTTTGCTTTAATATATATAATTATCGCTCATTATAACATGGACTCACCGTAACATGGTGAGGGAGGGAGGCACATGAATATTTCCCATTGGTATTGGCACCCCTCATAGCCCACCTCCCCCTCCGTGCTAATCCCGGGCAAAAAATCAAAAAATGTTAAAATCTAGAATTCTTTTGAAATATTGTTAAGATAAAATAAATATAAAATAATTTTATTATTATCTTTGAATATTAAAAAAAATTCTATGTATGAAAAAAAAAAAAAATAAAGTAAATTTACATAACACGATGACCCCTTGAATTTAAAGCGCTGACCATTACGACCATCTCATTTATGGGTATATTCTACCATTGATGATTGAAAATATAAGAAAAGAAAACAAACCAGATGGATCTACATCTACTAAAAAGAACTAAAAGAAAGGGATAAAAAGATTAACGTGTTTGATCCATCAGTGGGGGCTACCCTTGAAATATTTTTAACGTGTGGGAACCACCGATGGCTCTACATCCAAAGAAGAAAAAAAGGAAAGATAAGAAGAAAGGAAATGAAAATCAAATGATTTCATCATCAATGAACTAGCCACACACCACATATGGATTTATGGTGATGGAACAATTGGCCCCCACAGATGATTGATAGTATAAGAAAAAAAAATTGAAAGAGGGGGGGGGGGGGGGGGGGGGGGGGGCGAACAAGTGTAAGAGAAGAAAAAAAACATAAAAGATGTACATTGGGATTACATCAATGGGGCCCACTCTTAGGAAAAAGGGGTTAAGAGAATGTCATTGGGATTTCATCCAATACGAGGGAAATATATTTAATACGAACCGGTGCCCACTACTGGAACCATCCATTGGGGAAAGAAACTGAAAGGAAAGTAAAGGAGCAACAGCTTGGATTTCATTTATCGGTAGGGCCCCCAAAACATATTTAACATGGGACCCATTGATGATTGAAGATCTAAGGAAAACAAAACAAACCGACTGTAAAGATTTACTTATAATTTGTATAATGGCAAGAAATATGACTCAAATTCAAATGTTCATAAAAATCTCTTATGAGAGATTTTAGGAGAGAAAGAGTAGCCCAAAGTGAGGTGGCACCTTAAAATAATGTGGGTTTTTTTTGCATATTTCTATGAAAGGAGAGACTTTTTAGAGATGAGGTGGCACCCCTCACAGCCCACCTCCCCCTTTGCTTTAATATATATAATATATAATGTGGGATCACTATTCAAATATGTGCAATCAACATTCTATATAAAACACATGATGAACTTGCGTGCCTTTATGTTTTGTTTTTGTTTGGGATGTTTATCGATGGAGGCCGTAATGTTCAATCAATCTAAAGGCCGTAATATGCAATGGCTTACAAGAGATAGATGGACAAGTATGGGCGATTAGGCGTCCATAAATGGACCCTGATCTCTATTTCTGAATATCAAAGAGCGGACATTTTTGAAATTTAGGACATAACAAAATCTCTCCCAACCAAATAACGTATTTTTTTTCTAAAAGTATAACATATCTTTTGATTCAATAAGTTATAAAAGATATATATATATATATAGATATACATATATATATAAGAAATAATTAGGTGAGAACTGTTCTCACGGTTCAAACCGTGAGAACTATGGGTGGGGCCCACCTATCACCCAATCCAAACCTTGCAATGGACAGGGACCCCTTCATAGTCACACGCCATAGGGTTTGGCACAAATGCGAATGAACTGGACCGTTGGATCAACTATATACCCATATAAATGGATTGGGCTTGTCAGCCATGGATGAAGGGGTTAGAAGCATGGGATTGAGGCCAAACTTAATATTTGGGGTGGTCCCATATAGATCTTTCAATCCCCATCGGTCCCATTTCAAATTGAATCCCCCCAGTGGAGCCCACAAAAAAAAATTCCCAAGGTGACTCCGTGAGAAAAGTTCTCACTGGATCACATCCCTTATATATATACTAGTGGAGTAGGCCTGCGCCCAACGCAGGCCATGATAAAAGGTAAATAATATTTTAATTAGAGATATTTATAATTTTTAAATAAATTATAAATAAAAATCAATATATAATTGATAATACAAACACATTTAAAACTGAACTTAAAAAATCAAGGTAAAAAAATAAGTAAAATGATCTAATTGAATCATCTTTTATTGATTGTGATTGGACTAAAACTGTAACATTAAGTAATAGAAATCGAATGAAAAATAAAGTGAAAGAAATTTATGGATCATCACAAAAACCCCAATGCAAAATGCAACTTCTTTTAAAAGAAAATTGCAATTTCACGTTAAAACATTTACTAAAAAGAATACAAAAGAAAAGAAGTACAATAAAAAAAAAAAGAAAGAAAAGAAAATCATACCTCTACTACTTGAATATGACCACAATAAAAGAAGAAAATTACAAAAAATAACTACAATTAAAAAATCTATAAAAAAATACAAAAGAAAAGAAATCATACCACTTCGTGAATAAAATCTTGTTTCCCAATGTGGAATAACATCCAAGTCTCTTTGTTTTTTTTTTTTTTTCGAGAATAAAAGAGGACTCAATCTCTTGTAGATCAAGATCATTAAAAAAAAGTTCAAAAACCCATGAATCTATTAAAGAATTATTTTTTCAAAGAAAACATAAAGACCTTGTAGATGAAGTAGGTCTAGGTGATGGATCGGTAAGATATAGATTGATGGGCCCAGTTTGCGGGTTGCACAAATCAAGGGTTAGTTTCAATGGATGGGTCAATAGGTGGGTTGGATAAGTTCAGCAAAAATTTTTAGAACGCGCCAGGTGTTGCTCCCCCATGAATTACCACCCCTAAATTTTAGATTAATTCAATAAAAAGTTTCTGGGTCCATCACAAATGCTTTATTGATGATTTTGTACTTTGGTGGGCACAAGATATGCACGGAATCCATATGAAGAAAATATGTACACGGAATTCATATGAGATTTTTATGGGCACTCATGAAAGGTCTCAATATTAAAATGCATTGCATTGCTGGGGTACCCTATCAGAAAAATACTGGAACGGGTCCAAGATGTGAACCCTTAAATGCACATTATCAATCGACTTAGATGTATTTTGATGCATATAAATTTTGGGGGCCCCTAGTAAATTGGCTATGATCATCCGACCAAGGTGATGTTTAGGCCATATGTGCACAGTGGGGCACCCTCATCATTGTACACTTCTCGTGGAGGTGGATCTTGCAATGCATTGTGTAATGGGGCCCATTTATGGATTTTCTGACTCCCATACATGATTGGGGGCCCTAGTAAATTGGCTATGATCATCCAATCAAGGTGATGTTTAGGCCATATGTGCATAATGGGGCACTCTCACATTCATGGATTTTCTGACTCTCATACAAGAAAATGTATATGTAAAGGGAGAGATTTTAGGGATGAGAGATTATAGTGGTAGTGTGTACAGGGAGAGATTTTAGGATATGGAAGGGCAATTCTGGAATGAAGGGATACAAAAAGTTTGAGGACGTGTCACGTGTCGCTCCCACACGAATTCACCTGCTGTCTTTTATTATATAACTAGCGCTTCAGGGCCCACGCCCAACGCGGGCCTTTAATTCATAATGGGAAAACCCAATTTAAGTTAAAAGTAGACACCAAGTACATATGAAACTACACACCCAAAGAATATAGAAAATGACTAACTTTATTACTATGACCCACCAACCTAACCTGAACTTGGGAAATTCTATATGTACCACCAGTTTTGATGAATACACCCACTTTTAAGTTTTTTTTAATTACCAAATTGCCCTCCAGTGAAAGGACGAACTAGCCCTTTACCATCAACCTCCTCCTCTCCTCTTCCTTTCGTTCTTTCACAGTGGGGGAGCCGTTTAGGTACTGTCATCTCCTATTCATCCTCTTTTTCTTCTTCATTCTCCCTTTCATCCATTGTTTCGTAACCGTTCCCTCGTACTCATTCATGCCCGTTGATGTTCATTTCTTTCCTCATCATCTTCTTCAACCATTTAAAAGTATCCTTAAGTCTCACCAGAATCTTCAACCCTTGAAAGTACTCATCTCCCCGGGGCACATTGTCTACTGAAAGCAGGCATTTTCAACATGCTGTCAATCTACCAAGAGGAGGTATATTCTCCAACTCCGTTTCCAGCTCGTCACTCATTTTTTCCGCGATATGCTCGGTATTCCAGAACCGTGCAAAATCACACTGCATGGCACATTTTAACTGTGCAATATTTTTTTGCACGGTCTCAATAAACCGTGCAAAATAAACTTGCACGGTTATATTGAACCGTGCAAAAAAATATTGCACAGTTAAAATGTGCCGTGCAGTGTGATTTTGCACGGTCCTACAGAACCGTGCACTAATAAACTAATAATTTTGGGATCATATTTTCAGGAGATTGATTCAACTGGTGCAAGTCAGTGCTCTCTTGATTTTACTAATGTCTTCACCACTGAAATGATATTCAGAAGCCGAGATGATCTAATCCAATGGACACGGGATGTCGGAAAGAAACATGGCTTGGTGATTGTAATCAAAACTTCAGATGCTGGTGGAGATGGTAGGAAACCGAGATTAGTTTTATCCTGTGAGAGAAGTGGTAGTTACAGGGCTTCATCGAAGATATACGAAAAGAAGAATCCTAACAAGGCAACGGGAACGAAGAAGTGTAATTGCCCATTTGCTTTGAAGGGTCGAAAGTTGCCTACTGACGATGATTGGATGTTAGCAGTGGTTTGTGGGATACACAATCATCCAAACGCACAACATCTCGAAGGGCACTCGTTCGCTGGTAGGCTTTCTACGGAAGAGATTAATGTTTTGATTGATATGTCTAAGAGTCTGGTGAAGCCAAGGAACATCCTTCGAACGCTACAGGAGAGGAATGTGCACAACACCACTACGATGAAGAGTATCTACAATGCTCGTCAGAAGTTTAGGGTGACAGAGATGGCCGGTCGATCACAGATGCAGCAACTTATGATGCATTTGGAGAAGAACAAGTATATTGAGTATCACACTAGCAATGATGATACAGATGCAATCTTAGACTTATTCTGGGCACATCCGTCATCTATTCAGCTATTACGTGCATTTCCAGAAGTTTTGATAATGGATTCCACGTACAAGACCAATAGATATCGACTTCCATTGCTTGAGATTGTTGGTGTTACATCTACCCAACTGACGTTCTCCGTTGCTTTCGTTTACCTTGATTCAGAGAGGGAGGCCAATTATAGATGGGCCATGGAGAGGCTTAAGGATGTAATGGATGGATGCATTATGTCACGTGTGATTGTCACAGATAGAGAGTTAGCGCTCATGAATGCAATCAAAGTTGTATATCCGAATGCAGCAAACTTATTATGCAGGTGGCATATTTCTAGGAACATCTTGGCAAACTGTAAGAAGTTCTTTGAGACCAACGACAGATGGGATGCTTTTATCTCTTGTTGGAACATGTTGGTACTCTCTCCAACTGAAAGTGACTATCTTCAACTTCTAAGTGCTTTGGAATGGAATTTTTGCGGGTATCCACATGCTGTTGATTATGTGAAGAACTCGTGGTTGAATAAGCATAAGGAACAATTCGTGTCTGTTTGGACGGATCAGAATATGCATTTTGGCAACGGCACCACTAACAGGGCTAAGAGTACACACGCAAAATTAAAGAGACATCTTGGTACATCGAGCTGTAGTTTTGATTCGTCCTGGCAGGTTATCCATTCCCTGCTTCAGTTGTTATTTACTGAAATAAAGGCTTCTTTTGAAAAGAGTTTGAACACCGTGCAACATAAATTCAAACCGGCACTGTTTCGTGAGTTGAGAGGATTTGTATCAAGGAGTGCTTTGGATATAGTATTAAATGAGTCACTAAGAGCTGCTGATATTGGTTCGGATTCGGATGCATGTGGGTGCGTGGTACGACGGACCCATGGTTTTCCGTGTGCACATGAAATTGCAGAATGTATAAGAGAAGGGTCTCATATACCACTAAGATGTGTACATCAATTTTGGCGGAAGCTCAATTTAGATCCCACTAAGATGAACAAAGCCCCTGAGTTGACCACAACTTCTGAGTTCGACTTGATCGATAAGAAATTTCGGGGAAGTGATGAGGCTGGGAAAATTCAACTACTGAAAAAATTGAGAGAAATAGCAAGTCCAGAATGTACACCTCTGATTGAACCCGACATTAAATTGAATAATCGCGGTCGGTCATCATTGAAGAAAAAGAAGTTGGATCGGTCTAAGACTCGTGAGCCGTCTGCATTCGAATACGCAGTAGGGGTGAAAGAGAGTGGACAACTTATATTAAGTAGTACATCTGTAAAGAAGAAGAGTGAGAAGATTAGTGTCCGTCGAACTCGATCATGTACATTTTCGCAATCGCTCCCGCAGCCTTTGGGACCCTACATCCATAATGTTAAGGATGTCGCAGCGGATGGTAACTGTGGATTCAGATCTATAGCAAGCCTTCTTGGCATGGGCGAGGACAGTTGGAGACAGGTTAGATTGGACTTGAGCACTGAATTGCAGAGGCATCAACATTATTATGCATTGGTCTATGGAGGAGATGACCGGGTTGGAGAGCTGTACTACGCGTTGTCTTACTTCGAAAACAATCCAGGATTCGATCGGTGGATGACAATGCCGGACATGGGTCACTTGATATCTTCGTATTATAAAGTCGTATTGGTCCTGCTTTCATTGCAGCAATGCTTGACTTTCTTGCCTTTGCAATCACCCCCGATTCCAACAAGTGATCACAAAATCATTGCGATTGGTTTCGTCAATGGAAACCATTACGTTCAGGTATTCATGAAGCCAGAAGCACCCATGCCACCTATTGCAACAAATTGGCATAGACACCATCATCCTGATGCAGACGGATGGCAGCTCCCATATGCAAATCGCATCGAGCAATTCAGAGACATTTTGGGAAATAGTGTAGCAACACAAGAGTCGGTTAATCTTGACAGCGATTGATTATATAAACTGATTCTCATTTTGATGTAACCATATAAATTATATAATGGAACTCATTTTGATGTAACCGTTTGCTTGTCATTTGATGTAACAATTTGATTATCATTTCATGTAACTCACACCGATATTTTCTGTTGTGTAAAACATTGGTCTGCACCGCCAATATGTAATGGCAAATCAGAATTTGCACGGCTAACAGATACTGTGCAATCTTTGTTATGCACGGCACATAATAACCGTGCAGACCATGTTATGCACGGCACATAACAGCCGTGCAGACCATGTTATGCATGGCAAATAACAGCCGTGCAGACCATGTTATGCACGGCACATAACCGCCGAGCATAATTTGTTATGGACATTACTTATATTTTGTGCAGACATATGTCCCGAGCATTCCATTGTGCCTAATCTATCTTTTACACAAATATAGACTATAAGTTCTCTTAAAATATAAAAATTCATCCATTATAATAGACATCTCAAAAAGAAAGAACTTGAATTCATCATTACATGTAAAAGTGATCATTTACATAATTGCCTTTAAAAAAAGTGGCTTAAAATTCGCCAAGTTCCAAAATAAATTACAAACTCCCATGACATAATCATAAAATTCAAAAACAGCAAATCTCCTCACAGACGCGTACGTCGTCGGTACGTCACCGGCAATCCATCCAAGATCTCGAGAGTGGTCTGTATTGCCCGGTAATAAAAATCAGCAGATTGACCAAGCTATGCAATCGTAGCACGAAGATTATCACTCGCTCGGTGGATCTGTAAGAAATCATTATACATGTTAATAATTAAGAGAATTATAACTTTTAAAATGGATGCATAATGTTACAATTGAAATTTCAAACGCTCACCACTCTTGGAGTCGGGTCATCTTGATCCTCATGAGGATGATAATGGGAGTGCCGTTCGGGGTTCTGTATCCGAGGACGTGAAATCCTAACAAACCACTCCATGTAATCGGGTGAGCACTCCCATGCATGTTGTACTCGATGGCCACGGTGTGCTAGTGATAATACATGATCCTCCCAAGACTCCCAATACTGATCAAGGAATCTGTAGGAGACCTTGTATTGTCCAGCAGTAGATCCTCGAGACGCACGAAGGGGCGCGAGCGGTGCTGGTGGGATGGTTTGAACATACCCAAACTGACGAAGAACCCTCTGTGGGTGGTAGGGTTCAATGACATCCATTACTCTCAAGCAACCACAGAAGAAAGAACTCTGTTGGAATGGATGCTGAGCCCTGGCACCGGTATACGGATCCCAAGCCACCTATGTCAAGAAATAATTGAAACAACTCATTAATATTCTAACAAATAAATATAGATCATCGAAAAAACTTAAAATAAATAGCAACAAATCTATTGGATGCTCACCTCACTAGGATGTAAGTCATCCAGTCTCTCCCGCAACAACTTTACGTTCTCCCTTCCAATCCCGGAATCCTGGCCAGGATTCCAGCGAGCCGCATGAGGCATTGCAGCCGTAAAACCCCATGCTGCAGGAGGACGGACAAATGGAAAGTGCTCGTACACCCAAGACTGCAAGAGTTAGAGTTTTTAATTAGATGATTAAAAATAATATATAATTAATAGTACAAAGATAGGCAAATGGAAACTAAAGTCAAAGAGTTATGCACATTTACCGTGAGGAGTGTCAGGTATCTAGCAATCTGTCTCACATCTGCCCTCGTAGCGATCCCCAATTGGCGATAAAGATACGCAAGTGCGGCAACACCCCATGCATAATGACGGACTTGTCCCAAGTCCATCAGTAAAGATAGGTACGCAATGGGGACTCGGGTGGACGACTTATCGGTGAAAATTGTGCAGCCTAACAGAAATAGAAGATAGCCTCTAACTGCACAATCTACCTGCTCAACAGACGACCTAGGACCCACACTACCGCACACTCGCTTGATCCAGGCCATCCTCACTACCCCACCACGCGCCACTTGAAGTTCAGCAGACGCAGTCGCTCTATCCACGCCTAGTCCAGCCTCAAGTAAATCTACCTGCTCGGTAAATCCCATACTGGTCGATGCGTGGACAGGCAGTCCCGTTACTGGGATGCCGAGGAGAGTACCCACATCGTCTAAGGTGATCGTCATCTCACCGAATGGCATGTGGAAGGTGTTTGTCTCGGGCTGCCACCTCTCAACGAAACTGGATATCAGAGGGGCGGAAGTATATCGGTACGACAATGACTTAAGGCCAGCCAATCCAGACTCTTCTAAAATCGCACGAAACCGAGGAACTTCGATATCGGCCCCATCCCCGGGCCGAGGTATGTACCAATCCTTCAACCCTCGCCAATGATTGATACACTTAAGCGGCTCATGTTCCTGTACATTAAAAGTTTTAAACTTAATTAATATATGTTATTATAGACTTCAACACATATTATTTGAAAAACCAATTAATTCACAAATTTAAAAAATGCAAGATTACCTCCCCGTCCCATATGGGTATGGCCACGTGCGTCCTGACACTAGGGAGGACCGATAAATCAGCCGGACCACCGGGGATAGGACCCTCCCCTGCCGCCGCTGGGGGAGGACTGGATGGCTGTTCATCCTGGTCTGATGGATGATCCTCCCTTGCTGCCGCTGCAGCAGAAGTGGACGGCTGTGCCTCCTCCTCCTCTGAGGAATCATGCTCTGATGAATCTGTTGGAATTTGAGATGACTTGAGAAGTCTTTTGATGAATTGAAGAAGTTAGCATCTCAAGTATTGTTTTGAGTTGGAATTCTTGTCAACACATTGTCACAAACATGATGTTAATAGGCTAGTGTTGATAGAGCTGAAAAGAAGAAACAGAATTGAAACAGTCAGGAATTCAGAATTCCTGAAGCAGAGCACGCGGTCGACCGGGCTCTTCATGCGGTCGACCGAGTAAGAAGAAACCTGCAGAAAACAGATTTTGGTAGCTCTCAGTTATTTTCGTGACACAGTGTGTCTTCGGTCGACCGAGCCCTCAGGATGTCGACCGAGCTCGAAAGTTGTCTATTTCCAGATAGTGTATGATGTCGACCGAGCACAGTATGATGTCGACCGAGCACGGGAACCAGAGTTGCGCAGAATTAGAAGTTTTGCACGAAAATTCAGCACAGTTATCTATTTCGTTTGGGAATCTTTCTAAACGAATTGTAGCCCATTTTGAATACAATTAAGGGTTATTAAAACCTATATAAAGGCATGCTTGGGTCGTTCATAAACACACCAAGAAGATACACCAGAAGAGAAGAGAAAAGAGAGAAGAGAAGAGAGAAGAGTGTGCTGTGTGCTGGTGCTGTTGCTGTGTTGCTGTTGTGCTGCATCTTTCTACAGCAATTGTGGACGAGATTATGCTCTAGAAGATGGTGATTCGTCCATGAGTTAAGTGTCTCTCTGTTTATGCTTTAATTTCAATTTGTAAGGGATTGAGAGAGAGAGAATTGTAGAGGGGAAGGGCTGTAGACAGAGTTGATCTTATATTCTGTTTGTACATCAAGTTGGTGCTTGGTGTTTGGGGTTTGGTGATCCTATCTGTGGGTGCAGATAAATTGTAAAGGGAGTCGGTGCTATCTGAAACTCAAGGGAGTAGGTGCTTCCTAGATAGTTGGTGCTATCTGAAACTAAGGGTTGGTGCTCTTTGTCGTTGGTGCGACTAAATAAGATTCAGATCTGTCCCGGATTGGTGTTCGGACAGTCTTTGAACCGTGGACGTAGCCTTTCGGTGAACCACGTTAAATCTGGTGTCATTGTGTGATTTGACTTATTTTGTTGTTGAATTGGACCTGTTTTTAGAAATCACTGATTCACCCCCCCCTCTCAGTGATCGCGGTATCCAACAATTGGTATCAGAGCAAGGTTCCCTTGATCAGTTTAATACGCTAAGGGTGATCTCTTGTCAAATCACATGGCAGTCAATACAGGGAATATGAAAGCACCTCTGTTTGATGGTTCTAATTACTCCTTTTGGAAGATTAGGATGCAAGCCTTCATCAAATCTCTTGGCTATGATGTTTGGGAGGCTGTCAGAGCCGGTTACAATGCTGCCACCGTACCCAATGATACAGCATCGAAGAAGTTGGCAGACAACGACTCCAAGGCGCAGAATGCACTCTTTAGTGGCCTTGTGGACAGCGAGCTTGTCAAAGTAATTGCATGCAAAACAGCCAAGGAAATTTGGGACAAGTTGCAAAGCATACATGAAGGTGATGAGAAGATTAAAGAAGCCAAATTGCAAACTCATCGCTCTCAATTCGAGTCTCTTCGCATGGAGGAAAGCGAGAATGTTGACTCGTATATGCAACGAGTGAACGAAGTCACGAATGACATTCGTGGACTAGGGGAGGAGATTAAAGAGCCGGTCATCGTCAAAAAGGTTCTAAGATCTCTTCTTCCCCGGTTTGATTCAAAAGTCTCAGCCATCGAAGAAGCCAAAGATCTGAATGCATTTTCTATGGATGAATTACATGGTTCTCTAACTGCCTATGAGATGCGCATAGGAAAGACGTCTTCATCTGATAAAGAAGCCGCCTTCAAAGTTCAGAAAAAGGCAAAAGAGACAGCTGGTCATGATTCTGATACTGATGATGATGAGCTTGAGGCTCAATTTGTTAGAAAGTTGAAGAAAGGAAGCAATGGCAAGTACAAAGGGAAGCTACCCTTTAAATGCTTCAATTGTGGAGGTATTGGTCACTTTGCTGCGAAGTGTCCCCTAAAAGAAGACAATGATAATGACTCTTATGCTGAAAAGAGTAAAGGAAAGAGAAATTTTAGAAAAAGGGGCAAAGCTAAAAACTTTCTATGTCAACAAGATGACAGCACGTCTGAAACTTCAGACGATGATGAATCAACCGAAGCTCTCTTCATGGTCACTGTTGAAGAAGAAGAAGAGCTAGATCCGGAAGAGGATGAGGAGGCTGAAGTCAATCTTGAAGAGGAACTCATAGCCGCACTTGAGGAGCTAAGCATAGAACGCAAATCAAGTAAGAAAAATCTGAAACTTCTCCATGAATCTGAAAGTTCTATTATTGCTTTGAAAACTCAAGTAGAAGAATATAAAAGAATGGTAGAAGTCCTTGAAAACCAAATAAGTATAAAAAAGGAAGAGGCTATGAAACTTGAAACTGAGATCGCTAGAGCAAAGGCTGAAAATTTGGAAAATAGCAAAAAACTCAAAGCGCTCCAAGCGATTGAAGGGACTATGAAACTCAATGAACTACTGAAAGTTCAAAGACCTGCCCACTTCAGATTTGGTCTAGGATTTGAGAAAGGTGAATCCTCTAAGATTGCACCTCCTGAAAAGAAAGAGTTTGTGAAGCAAGTCACTGCACCTTCTAACTCTATGAAGCCCACTCAACCTAGAAAGGAGTCCATTCCTGTTAGAAAGGTAATGAAGACTAACCAGCCACAAAGAAGATACAAATTCTATGGTTATTGCTTTCATTGTAATATGTTTGGACATAAAAGAGCTGATTGCAAATTCTATGTAAGAAACAGCCCATTTGTGACTAGGAATCCTTTTTCAATCCTAAGTAGCCACAAAATTGAGTGCTATATGTGTCATAATTATGGACACTTGGCTAGGGATTGTAGGTTGCATATTGCTAACAAATTTCAGGTTGAAAAGAAACCCAAGTTAGTCAAGGCTTGGAGAGCAAAGCAAAGTGCAGAAAGTCTCAAAGAATCTCTCATTGTGCAAACGGACATTCAATGCACAAAAGAAGACAGCACCATGGGTCCTTGATAGTGGTTGTTCAAGCCATATGACTGGTGATAAAGAGAAATTCATCAAATTACAGCACTATGAAGGCGGTTCAGTGAAATTTGGCAACAATGATGGTGCCAAAATCTGCGGAAAAGGTGTTATTCAGCTTATGGCAAACAAGATCAGATCTGAAGAAGTCTTATATGTGTCTGGATTGAGACACAACCTGCTTAGTGTGAGCCAGATCTGTGACAAGGGTCACGAAGTTATCTTCACAAAGAATGGGTTTGCCATCAAGAAGAGTAGCAACGGCAAAACAGTGGCAACTGGATCAAGAACTGCTGGAAATCTCTATACATTGTCAGATGGAGCTGAAAAGACCTGCTTGATGAGTCGGACAGAGGAAAGTTGGTTGTGGCACAAACGCCTTGGGCATCTAAGCTTTGATAACATGTCAAAGATTTGCAATTCAAAGGCTGTAAGAGGCATGTCTAAAGTTGAAAAGCCTTCCAATCCCATTTGCGACTCTTGCCAAAAGGGAAAGCAAACGAGGGTTATGTTCAAGTCAAAGGAGCATCATTCCAAGAAACCTCTTGAGCTAGTGCACACTGATCTCTGTGGACCGATGCGAACTCAAAGCACCAATGGAGATAAGTATTTCATGTTATGCATTGATGATTATACACGTATGACATGGGTATTGTTTCTTAAGCATAAGCATCAAGCACTTGATTGTTTTAAAGTGTTTAAAGCACAGGTTGAAAATCAATTGGAAAAACGTATCAAGATTTTAAGGTCTGATCGTGGAGGCGAGTTCACATCTGAAGAGTTCACTAAATATTGTGAACATCATGGCATTCAAAGACAGTACTCAGCCCCTAGAACTCCACAGCAAAATGGAGTTGTGGAACGGAAGAATCGCACCGTACAAGAGATGGCTCGTACGATGCTAAGTGAAAGCAAGATGGCTGACAAGTATTGGAAAGAGGCAATTCATACGGCTGTATACATTCAAAATCGATGCTTGATCAGGCCACATAAAGTCAAAACTCCCTATGAGCTATGGTTTGGAAGAAAAGCAACAGTCAAGCACTTCAAAGTCTTCGGCAGCAAGTGTTACATCAAGCGGCTCGAACAAAATCCGGGCAAATTTGAAGAAAGAGCTGACGAAGGTATATTTCTGGGTTACTCCTCTACTAGCAAGGCATATAGGTGTCTTAACAAAAGAACCAGAAAAATCATAGAAAGTGCTGATGTGAGAATAGATGAGAATATTGAACCAAAGAAGGCAACTCATAATGACAGTCCAGTTTATGAGGACTCGAGTGAGATTGATGATGAGATGGCTGAATCTAATGATTCTGAGAAATCAAAGGATGACTCAGAAGATACTTCAACTAAGAAGCACAGCACTTGGGTAGAGCAACACCCTAAGGATCAAATCATTGGAGATCCTAAGGCAGGCGTTCAAACTAGACAAAGTGTAGTTAGCAATTACTCACTTGTGTCCACCATTGAACCCAAGACTGTGGCTGAAGCCAGTCTCGATGAAAGTTGGTTGAAAGCTATGCATGAGGAGTTGGAGCAAATTGAGAAGAACTCCACATGGGAACTTGTTCCTAGACCTACTGATAAGAATGTTATTGGTACTAAATGGGTCTTTCGGAATAAGCTGAATGAAGATGGTCAAGTCATTAGAAACAAAGCAAGGTTGGTTTGTAAAGGCTATGCTCAAGTTGAAGGCATAGATTTTGAAGAGACCTTTGCACCGGTGGCTCGTCTGGAAGCTATTCGTATGTTTCTTGCATTGGCAGCATACAAAACCTTCAAGGTATTTCAGATGGACGTAAAGTCAGCTTTCTTGAATGGTTTACTTGAAGAAGAGGTCTACATTGAGCAACCTGATGGTTTTCTCATCAGCAAAAATTCAGATCTAGTATGCAAGTTGAAAAAGGCTCTTTATGGACTGAAACAAGCGCCAAGGGCGTGGTATGCAAGGCTGGACCTATATCTCCGCAAGATCGGTTTTGGAAAAGGACTTGTTGATAGCAATCTATATGTCAAAACTGAGTTAAGCAAACAGCTGGTTGTCATTGTTTATGTTGATGACATAATCTTTGGTGGCAATGATGAGGAGATGTGCAGGAATTTTGCAGAAGAGATGAAGAAAGAATTTGAGATGTCAATGCTTGGAGAACTAAAGTTCTTTCTTGGTTTACAAGTTCAGCAGCTGAAACATGGCATCTTCATATCACAAATGAAGTACATTAAGGAAATGCTGAAACGGTTCAATATGGAAGACAGCAAGCCAGTGAGCACACCAATGACAACGAACACGAAGCTTAGCAAAGATGATAAGGCCTCGTCCGTTGATCATACCACCTATCGCTCTATGATAGGAAGCTTGCTCTACTTGACTGCAACAAGACCAGATCTTCTACAAGCAGTATGTATGGTTGCATGTTTTCAAGCAGCACCAACTGAAACGCACCTTACAGCAGTGAAAAGAATCTTTCGATATCTGAAAGGTACTATGGAGCTTGGTATCTGGTATCCCAAAGGCAAATCCTTCACTCTAGTTGCATATTCTGATGCCGATTGGGCTGGATGCGTAGATGATCGCAAGAGTACTAGCGGCGGCGCATTTTATCTTGGAGAAAGATTAGTTGCTTGGCATAGTAAGAAGCAAGACTCAGTATCCCTTTCGACAGCGGAAGCGGAATATATTGCAGCGGCAACTTGTTGTACGCAAGTGTTATGGATGCGGCAAATGCTCTCTGATCTAGGAGTTCCTACAACGGATCCTACGCCGATCCTATGTGATAACACGAGTGCAATTTACATCTCCAAGAATCCTAGTTCAACATTCTAGAACAAAGCATGTAGCAATTCGTTATCATTTTCTTAAAGATAAAGTTGCTGATGGAGAGGTCAAGTTGGAATATGTTCCAACAACTGAGCAAGTGGCTGATATTTTCACGAAACCTCTGCCAAAGGAAGTCTTCGAGTATCTCCGGAAAAAGTTAGGAGTTACTCACTCTCCTAAACCGTAGGAGTTGTGCCTGAAAGGGGGAGCAATGCATTCATTGAATATCCTATTCGCTCCTCGGTTTGGTCCCTTTGGACTTGTTGTCAAAGGGGGAGAGATGTTATGCTATGATAGCAAGGAGAGATGTTATGCTATGAAAGCTAGGGGGAGATTGTTGAACATGCATGGTTGATAAAAATGCAAACATGCATGGTTGATAAAAATGCATGGTTGATATTTCAGAATTTCAGAATTGGTTCCAAGTAAGTGTTGAAAAGAATTTGGAAGAGCTGCAAGCTGGAGTTGAAAGTGTTGAAGTTCCAATAGTGTTGCCAACAATTCCAAAGGGGGAGATTGTTGGAATTTGAGATGACTTGAGAAGTCTTTTGATGAATTGAAGAAGTTAGCATCTCAAGTATTGTTTTGAGTTGGAATTCTTGTCAACACATTGTCACAAACATGATGTTAATAGGCTAGTGTTGATAGAGCTGAAAAGAAGAAACAGAATTGAAACAGTCAGGAATTCAGAATTCCTGAAGCAGAGCACGCGGTCGACCGGGCTCTTCATGCGGTCGACCGAGCAAGAAGAAACCTGCAGAAAACAGATTTTGGTAGCTCTCAGTTATTTTCGTGACACAGTGTGTCTTCGGTCGACCGAGCCCTCAGGATGTCGACCGAGCTCGAAAGTTGTCTATTTCCAGATAGTGTATGATGTCGACCGAGCACAGTATGATGTCGACCGAGCACGGGAACCAGAGTTGCGCAGAATTAGAAGTTTTGCACGAAAATTCAGCACAGTTATCTATTTCGTTTGGGAATCTTTCTAAACGAATTGTAGCCCGTTTTGAATACAATTAAGGGTTATTAAAACCTATATAAAGGCATGCTTGGGTCGTTCATAAACACACCAAGAAGATACACCAGAAGAGAAGAGAAAAGAGAGAAGAGAAGAGAGAAGAGTGTGCTGTGTGCTGGTGCTGTTGCTGTGTTGCTGTTGTGCTGCATCTTTCTACAGCAATTGTGGACGAGATTATGCTCTAGAAGATGGTGATTCGTCCATGAGTTAAGTGTCTCTCTGTTTATGCTTTAATTTCAATTTGTAAGGGATTGAGAGAGAGAGAATTATAGAGGGGAAGGGCTGTAGACAGAGTTGATCTTATATTCTGTTTGTACATCAAGTTGGTGCTTGGTGTTTGGGGTTTGGTGATCCTATCTGTGGGTGCAGATAAATTGTAAAGGGAGTCGGTGCTTCCTAGATAGTTGGTGCTATCTGAAACTCAAGGGAGTAGGTGCTTCCTAGATAGTTGGTGCTATCTGAAACTAAGGGTTGGTGCTCTTTGTCGTTGGTGCGACTAAATAAGATTCAGATCTGTCCCGGATTGGTGTTCGGACAGTCTTTGAACCGTGGACGTAGCCTTTCGGTGAACCACGTTAAATCTGGTGTCATTGTGTGATTTGACTTGTTTTGTTGTTGAATTGGACCTGTTTTTAGAAATCACTGATTCACCCCCCCCTCTCAGTGATCGCGGTATCCAACAGAATCCTCCTCAGATGAATCATCCTCTGACTCCTCTGACGAATCTGGGAGTGGATCCTGTCGCATTTTACGTCTTCGTTCATATGCCGTTGGTCGTTGACGACCGGCAGTCGAAGTACTAGTATGCACACCTCGGCGACGCGCCGGTCTTGCGACACCGATCTTCATCCTAACTCTAGGTGGCTCGCTAGAAGAACTAGCCCATCCACCTATCGAAAGTGAGCTGCCACCGTGACGAGCAGGTCTTCTAGGCATTTTCTAATATGTTCAAAATAAAAAACAAAAATTGTTATTTTAACATTGTAAATTTGTTCTGCACGGCATATAGACACCGTGCAAATAATATATGCACGGCTAACATTGGCCGTGCATATAGTAAATGCACGGTGTCGATATACCGTGCAAATTTAACCTGCACGTTTCTGGTTTGCCGAGCACTACGCGAACCAGAAGAAGAAAACCATTTGGGAAGGGAGGATTTGGCGTTCGTCACACCCATCCATATCATGCGTTAGGGAATCCACATACAATCGAAATAGGTGAAAATACAATCTAAATACGCATACATTACAACCTAAACGCATACATTACAACCTAAAAAGAAGGTTAAAATGATTTGAAAGCTTTAACGAAGAAGAAGAAGAAGATGACATTACCTTGTTTGAACAAGAAGAAGAAGAAGGTGATGAGAGCAGTGGAGAAGATGTAGCAGAGACGTCGGAATTTTTCAGCTTCTGCCGTGCCAATTTTGAAAAACGAGGACGAGGGAATGGAGAAGGAGAGGGCTGGGCAGTTTGGGTATTTTGGTGGGTGGGCTCAGCAAATAGGTTTTAAACCTAAAATGACTGTGGTGAGCTCAGAATGTGGGTGTGTTCATCAAAAATGGTGGTGCATATAGAATTTCCCCCTGAACTTCCATGTTACATCCACTTCATTATTATGACCCACCAACCTAACATAAACTTCCATGCTACATCGATAATAGTGTTTACATTTTCAATCGTATTAATAAATGGGCAAGCATTAGGTTAGTAAAGTTATCTAGCGCTTCAGGGCCCACGCCCAACGCGGGCCTTGTTTAAAGAGTTATTATGATTTTAAATAGTAGTATTGTGGGCATTTTGTTTGAAAAGTTTCATTTCTATGTTTTTTCAGTCGCGTTGAATTTCTGGTTAGCGCTTGAGGGCCCGCGCCCAACGCCGGCCTTGTTTAAAGAGTTATTAAAATTTAAATAGTAGTAATGATTAAATAATCAAAATGAACATTATTTTGTAGTTGGATAATGGAAAAGGTGTAGGATATTTATGAAGAATGAAACATATAAAAGAATTATGGTATTAAAACACGAATTCACCTGTTGCTTTAATATATATATATATAATTGATGCCTGATTGTGGACGTTCTACCATAGGGCCTACAATGAAAAATCATCTTTATTATTGTTTTGCCATTAATTAGCACCTCTACATATCATGCTGTTATTTGTGGACCCAGGCTAAGCACTGGCTTGTGATGCTAGGAGGACTACAATTTTTGGGTAATTATCTAATTAGAAATATTTATATCCTATATTTTGCTCATGTGGGGCATCTTGTTCTTTTTTTTTGTTTTTAGAAAAAAAAGAAAACCCACAAGGAGTATGCATTTTATTTGAAAAGTTTCATTTCTATGTTTTCTCAGTCGCTTTGAATTTCTAGGTTTTGTATTCGGCATTTGATTGAGAGGAAATGAATCGGTTGCAGCAGAATTTGAATGGTCCATAATCCTTACAATGTATATGCCTCCATGCGGTCCTCTCGTTCTCTATCAGAGTGATGATATATCCATTTTTCCTGTTTCTTTTTTCTATATCTTTTTAGTGGGTTGTGTATATACTATGCAGAGGGATTTTTGGGTTTGTTTTTGGCATTTGTGGAACGTGAATTGTGAGGAGATTCTTTTTGAATTGTGGGTACATACTATGTCATCCTTTGAATAGTATGCAACATTATTTGGAAAGTAAAAGATAATGAGCACTAAGAAAATTGATCATATGCCATTGGGTTTTTTCTAATAAATTTATTCGATGAATTGATGCCATTGATCACAAAGTCTAGATTTTTCTTCATAAATTGATTTGATGAATTGATCCCACTGGTCACATGATTTAGAATTTTGATATTTTGATATTCTTGTATGAAGTAGGAGAATATATTACCTTATTTTGTGAAGATTAAAAAAATTTGATGAGCTTCTCCAACCGCCTTAAGTTGAAATATGATCAATATGCAACTACCTGTCTTAGAACTCATATCAGTAGATCACACTAAAAAACAAAAAAAAAATTTCAAATTGGACCATAAAAATGCATGTAATTGAAATTCAAAGTTGCTGATTTCTAGTCATTTCCACTCAATTCAACTGTAACTTCACTTAATAATCCATCCAAACACATCCCTATCCAAAACGCAAAAATAATAATAATAATAATAACCCAAGATCCACAACCATTAATAAAATAATGCTAAAATGACGACAACGATCATCATCCCTTGGTTTTGGATGAAGCACTTTTATGAGTCTTCAACTTAAACCCAAGTAAGGACATGATCGATTAATCCAAGCCCAAGTCAATTGTAGGCCCAGATACAAATTTTAGGACAATATGGGCCCAATTGGAACCCAACATGAACCTGTTGCCGTTTGGAATGGAGATAGATCGAGGATCGTGTATGTGCTTGGGAAGATCCATCTTTAGGGGATGGAAGAGTTCGATTTTTTTGAGAGATTTCATTGCTCCTTCCTCAACTGTCCAATGGGCGCAGGTGGGTGCAGGTGAAAAGAAGAAGAGTGGATGCAGGTGGGTGCAGGGAAGAAGGAGAAGAAGAAGAAGGTGGGCACAGGTGGTAGTGCAGGTGGGTGCAGGGAATAAGGAAAAGAAGAAGAAGGTGGGTGCAGGTGGGTGCAGGGAATAAGGAAAAGAAGAAGAAGGTGGGTGCAGGTGGAAGTGCAGCTGAGTGGAGGTGCGTGGGAGGAAGAAGAAGATGGAGAAGAAGAGAAGATGATGCAGGTGCAGTTTGTATGGTGGGTGCAGTTGGAAGTGCAGGGAAGGGGGGAAGAAAGAAGAAGATGGAGAAGAATGGAAGAAAAGAGAAGAGAGCAGAAAAGATGTCATGTGCGTGTGCAGGTGTGGGTTGTTTTCCTGCGCGTGTGATGGCTGCTGCGGAGTGCTGTGCACGATGGTGAGATGGGGTAGGGAGAAGAGAGAAGGAGAAAGAAAAGAAAATAAGAGAGAAAGCAGGGGAACGAAGGTGGAAGGAGAAATAGGGTGAAGAAGGGACAGAGAGGAAGGAGAAGAGATAGCGGGGGAGAGAAGCGATGGGAGATGGATCCACGCGAGGTTGGGGCGAATGGATCTACGCATGGGTGATGAGATGGAAAGAGGGAGATGGAGATGGTGGAATGGGTTTGGGTTGCCCCGCAGGAGGAAGAGGAAAGGAAGAAGGAAAGAGAGGGAGAAGGAGGAGGAGCGGGGGCGCATGCTGGTGTGGGTGCGCAGGCCATGCACAGGGAGAAGAGGAAAGGAAGAAGGAAAGAGAGGGAGAAGGAGGAGGAGTGGGGGCACAGGCTAGCGTGGGTGTGCATGCTAGGAGGAGAGAAGAGAGAGGGAGAAGATGAAAGGAAGAAGGAAAGAGAGGGAGAAGGAGAAGAAGATAAGAGAGAAGGCAGGGAACGAAGGAGATGGAAGGAGAGAGAAGATGGAGAGACTGCAGACAAGATGGAGAGACTGCAGGCCATGCGCAGGGAGAAGAGGAAAGGAAGAAGGAAAGAGAGGGAGAAGGAGGAGAAGATGGAGAGATTGCAGGCCATGCGCAGGTTGAAGAGGAAAGGAAGAAGGAAAGAGAGGGAGAAGGAGGAGGAGCGGGGGCGCAGGCTGGTGTGGGTGCGTAGGCCAGGGGGAGAGAAGTGCGCAGGGAGAAGAGGAAAGGAAGAAGGAAAGAGAGGGAGAAGGAGAAGAAGATAAGAGAGAAGGCAGGGAACGAAGGAGATGGAAGGAGAGAGAAGAAGGAGAGATTGCAGGCCATCCGCAAGGAGAAGAGGAAAGAAAGAAGGAAAGAGAGGGAGAAGGAGGAGGAGCGGGGGCGCAGGCTGTGGGTGCGCAGGCCAGGGGGAGAGAAGAGAGAGGGAGAAAGAAAAAAAGATAAGAGAGAAGGCAGGGAACGAAGAAGATGGAAGGAGAGAGAAGAATGAGAGATTTTGGGGAGAGAGATTGGGTTTTATGCATTGCATAGATCCTGTGTGTAGAGTGAGAGATGAGAAGGAGAGATTTGAGGGAGAATGACAGATTTTAGGGATTGGATAGGGATAGGAAGGGCAATTGGGGAAGCGGGTGCGCAAAAAGCACGAGGGCGCGCCACTTGTCCTCCTCTCGGGCAGCCTCCCATGCCACGTGTCGCTCCCCCAGGAAAAAACCTGCTGCTATACAATATATAATATAATATGAGCAAAGCTCTCCTAAGCTCAAGCTTAGGAGAAAGTTTCATAAGCACATGCTTGTGGGCTCACCTTTGATCCATCCAAATGGACCAAACACATGAACCCCCTAAATTACACATGTCCACGAACTTTCGGTTAGATCCGAATTTACTGGACCATTGGATTGGCTATGTATCGATCCGAATGGACTGTTGACCATTAAACTTTTGGGCCCATATGGAGATGATAGAAATCACGGTTGGGGCTGATTTTTTGCAAAGAGGAAGATCCCAGGGAGTCCTTGAAATCCCCCCCACCCCCATCCCCAGGTGGGCCCCACCACACACTTGAGCTTACCTTTTCCTAAGCTTGAGCTTAGGAGAGCCTTGCTATATAATAACTATTAATCCATATAGTTCAGGCCCATTTATAAAATCCAAACCAACAAAGATTAGTCTCCCCAATTGACTTGTTGATGGCCAAGTTTCACACAAATCTGAGTTTTGTATCACTGTCAAATTGATTAGATGTCCAAGAATTACATTCACTACAGTTATTATTCATATATATTATTAAATTTGATCAATTTGATGGTGGTTATTACTCCGATTAAATTAAGATTTATGCCATGGCATACAAAAAACATAAGAGCAATTATCAGATATTAATATTTCATAAGTAGACCCTGATCTTTAGTTCGGAACGAAGAAGCAGAATTCGTGTAGTCGACCATAACATAGCTGGGATAATGCTTTGATGATGATGACAAGGATGGACCTTGATCTCTAGTTACGAGAGTGAAAGAGCAACATTTTGTAAATTTAAACCATAACATGATGAATAGAGTACAAATAAGTTCCAGTCCCCTGAAATGAAGATGCTATTTATTTCATGACAAGCTTATAAATTGACTCATATTCTCTCAAGAGAAACTCACAGAGCTCCTCATTGAGCCCACTTATTAAAAATCTAAATCACTAAAATAAATTTGCTTCTCTTCTATGAGCCTTTAAAAATTTAAATTTGACTATCATTTCAAAATAAATACAAAATAACCCACCTCTAATCACTCACTAGTCACTTATCTCATTAGACCTTGAGGAACTGGTATTGAGCCTTTTTCATCTCCAAAAGAGCTCTTTTTTTTTTTCCTAGATGAGTGAGTGGTACACAACCGCGAGACAACCTACCCGCCCATAGATCGGTCCCTGTGCAGAGGAGCATGGGGTGTCTCATGTTCCTTTGGGAGGGACATCAGGTATTTCACATAGCTTTTGCTTCTTTAGATGTTGATGACATAAATGTGAAAGGTGGTAAAACGGTGGATGAAGGAACGAGAGAGAAGAAAGTTTAGAGTGGAGAGATTTTAGAGGTTTAAACAATAGTAGGATGGAGGAGAAATAGGAGGGAAATTGGAAAAGGAATGACTGGAAAATTATGAGAGGTGAGTCTCCCATCAAAATTAGTAATTTTTCAAATAGGGCTCCATCTTCATCTATTAAGATTTAAAACGATCAAAATATTTTCCCCCATTAACAAGATCAATGAAAATTCTCAATTGATAAAGTAAATCTCCTCATTGGATTGACAATATTGTTTCGGTAAGTAATTAACTTATGCCGGGCTAAATTAAGTTTTTTGGTAGTAAGACTTTCTTTTAATCTTATAAAAGATTAGAGCAATCCTTTCATTGATTTGAATCTCCAATAGATGGGTCACACTATGCGCCCTAAGAATTTCTCATATGTACAAAATTCAAAATCCTGAAAAGATCGGATAGTATATAGAGATGAGAGAGAGAGAATGGAGATTATACCATTGCATTTTCACTTTTTTCACAGTAAGACAGAGCAAAGATGGTTAGTGAAGAGACAGGAAAGAAATAAAGAAATGTTCTACTGCATTAAATCACTTTTCCTCTTGCAAAGCAGTTTTTTATTATTTTTTTGAAATTTTTTTTTTTGGATATTAGAGGGTGTCCTAGTCCTTTTGGGTCGGACTAATCCCTTCAGGCCCAAAGGAAGCCAAGTAAATCCCCCGTAGCCCAAGTGTGGTGGCGTAGTTACAAACCCTCAATCTTTGGGAGCAAACCGTGGTCTTACATCAACTGAGCTATCCCTCGAGATTAAGCGGTATTTAAAATATTAGAATAGGACTCAAATTCTGTCTGAATCGGTCGAAGGGCCTACCCAAACTTGAAAAAATAAAATTTTTAAGAATGCCCTAAAAATTCTGAAAATTAATTTGCCTTTTTTAACATTTGCCGCCTTTTCGATTCGCCCCTGAATCGGTCGGCGGAGTCATTTACAACTAATGAACGTGTTTCACATGGCATGGGTTCTGTTGTATATGGAGTAGACTAAAAGGAGTAATTTAGAAGAAAGGCCTTCTCTATCCAATGTGTTCTCTTTCTTGTTGTGGTGGTACAAAGGCCTGTCAAAACTCCAAAAGCAAAAGACGAAAAGAAGACCGTTTTACATTAATACTTGGGGAAATTCTACTCTCTCTAACCTAGAGAAATTATGGGTCAAAGCAATCAACTCCACAGTGGAGCTCACTTATATGAGTAGCTCAAAATGAATATTCTCACTATGTTTAGGATGTCCTTAAAATTTATTTCAACAATATATAATCCAACCATTGACTTGACCATAAAATGAATGAGTGATTAATAAGAAAAACTCTACTTGGACGTACTGGGGGGTCGGTCAGTCGGTTTTTGGACCGACCCCCCAGTACGTCCATGTAGCATGGCCGGATTAATAAATATATTTTGTCACATTATTCATCACTTGGTCAATTTCATGGTGAGTCCAGCTTTTAATAGAGTAGATTTTTAGGAGATCGAATAAACAATAAGGCCATCTTGAACGGCTCAGATTTCTAAAATAGAAGGCCCCAATGTTTTGTTTCACTTCTTCAACGTAGAATTTCCAGAATCTCTAAGGTCTTTCAATTCCACACTCTCTCTACAGGGGAGGAATTGGGGCAAATCAAAGCAGGTCCACATAATTAAAAAAAAAAAAAGGCATGTTGAGAGAACCGCTCCTTACCCGAGTTGAAAGGAGCAGCAGTTCTCACCTACTTGCTCTAACACACCCGGTTAACCAACAATTTGAGTAAATCCAAGAAAGGATTGAGACAATTGTGGACACTCTTGAATCTCCACAGTCAAAGTCCACAAAATGATGGGAATTCAAAAAACAAGCTAGACGGTACATGTGGAGACAGAAATGCCATGCCATCAACAGTGAGGATCGATTTCCTCCTCTCACCAAGCCGTTGATGATATCCTTGCCAGATCAAAGAAGCAACAAGCAAGCATGAAGAAAAAAGGCTCTTTAAAAAAAAAAAAAAACTCTTTAAATGGACTCAGTTCCATTTCCACCAAAGTATTAACAAACCATCCTTCAAATAAATATTGGAAAAGGTTCAGCCCGTGAGCACATCATTCCCTGCAAAATTCATACTGTGGTTGGTCGGATGCACTTAGAGACCATCTCTTTGTGACTACCCTAAAAGGTACTAAATTTGATTGGTATTCTATGCACCCTTAAAACTCCATTCGATGTTAGTCCATGCTCAAGTAGAGGTTCCTTTTGAATGTTGTATTGTATCACTTCATTGTTTTCAGGACTGGTTGTGGTTGTGCAGTTTGGATTTGTTAGTTTTATGGACTCAATCCAGTAGATGATATAATAAATTGATTAATTTCTTTATTTATCAGTTTATTCATGCTTTCCTTTCATGAGATGAATGGTGATTTATTATATACTTGCACATAACCAATACGAATGACATGATGGTTCATGAGATGAACTGGAGTCCACAAGTATATTAGATGTAACACATATATATGGATGAGATCCACATACAGTAGACATGTGTGACAAATCTTATACTTAAATATCTTCACAACCAGTGATGAGACTGGACATCTCATACTGACAAGGTTGCAGCACTTTCATTACTATGAGATAGTGTGATTTGTCTCGATCATCAGAATGGGAGATTCTGGATCATAGTGCTGGTACATTGGATGTATTGAAGGACCATGAGAAGCACCTTATAAAACACTGTCTTTACTTTAAGGTCTGCTCTCATAATTCCCTAGCAATAGGCTCTCAATCCTGAGACATTAATGAACTCAAGTTTCTATCTATTCATTCGCTTTGAGTCACCAATGAGTGAGGCCAACTATAGGTCAATACCTCGGTGATTTGGGTACGTGGTAGTAGAGCTGTGGGAACATTCAATGGTCAAGATGGAATCTATCTCTAATATCCCCTTGTGCCAATTAATGGATTTATCATTGGTAAGTGCGCACCCATTCCGATTAAGAGTTAATTGGAAAGGTACCTATGATCATTATAATTAATTGGGGCTCAAGGATAATAAGATATGGATCTAGTTTGGAAGACAGGTCCAATTGATCCATGGATATTGATAGAGGGGTATACTTGTGGTAATGTGGAAGTTTAGGATCTTCTATGTAATATTCTTAAGACTGGAGTTCAATTGCATTTATATAGTGGAGTTATTTGCAATTAACTGTGGGCCCGGATTACACATGTGATGTGGGGTCGCGAGTCCCAGTTGGAGCCAGCTTTCTAAGGTTCCTGCCTAGAGTTCCTAGTAGTTTTCTCTTGGAGATCCCACCATCTTCTTGAGGAAAAGGAGAATCTGATACGGGTCACAGCGTGGAAGATCAAGAGGTCTTGGAGATCCCTATTTGATTAGTGAAAGCGTTTCATCATCAAAGAAAGACGCAACTTCTCCATTAGAGCACAACCGAGCTCCAAAGGTATAATCCACTTCCTTGCATATTGTAGATTATTATGGATGCTTGTTAGTTGATGTTTCTATCTTCTAGATAGATTGTATTTACTGATCATGATGGCCGAGATTGAGGACATAGATCTTGGACTGGGTTTTATAGCCTTCTGGATAGTTGATCCCTGTGTCAAGTGGGTCAAAAGTTTTTGAAACCTATCCTAGAGGCCCACCCTATTTCCAACAGGATTATCCTTTGTAAGTTATTTTTTCTTTAATCAATAGATATTTGATTTACCAAAAGACTAAAAAAAAAAAAACTCCGACTCAGAATATCTGATCCACTGATGGGAGTTGGACAGGATGAAAGAATGGATTTGTTTCAACTGGACAATAAATACAATCTTACATCAAGTTCTGATGTTAAAAGTCACAGTGAGTTACTTAAACTCATCAAATCAATGAACAAAAGTACAAACATCAAAGTGCAATATTCAAATCCTAAATCCATAGCGTCGACAATATCAATTTATTTACAAATAAATACAAGTCTACATAACATCAGAACAAAGAATGCCCTTTAACAGAGAGCACCGGAAATCACTATGTTCCACATTTATGTACAAAGGAAACATACAGAAAGCCTTCCAACCTGTTAGTGCAGAAAATGTAACTCACAAGATTAGGGGGTGCCTGATTAGGACTTATCCAAAAGGACTCCATCGCTGAGGTACGCTTGGACGGCACGTAGGCATGCTTAACTGGCATCTTATCGCCAAAGTTAACGTAATCTTGGTACCCTAAAAATCACCCCACACAATTGCCCCCTAGCTTCTGACTTCTTAGGGTCTC
The DNA here is from genome assembly GCA_012931725.1 of Litsea cubeba. Classification (NCBI taxonomy): domain Eukaryota; kingdom Viridiplantae; phylum Streptophyta; class Magnoliopsida; order Laurales; family Lauraceae; genus Litsea; species Litsea cubeba. The sequence continues at coordinate 21,269,779 of CM022951.1, read as the reverse complement.
TAGCCTTTTGAGGTCGGAAGCTATAGAGAGAGAGTCTGCTGGGAGATGTTTGAACATTACCCAGCGCCGTTCCGACTCTTCGAGGTAATCAATACTACGCCTCGATTATCATGAATAATGGGCTGGCAGTGACACGCGTCATTGCATGACTGACTGCGCCGTCAAACTGATGGGACAGGCGCGATTCGCGATGCGACCCTTTCGAATTTCTAAATGGCGCCCAAGGAAGGCCTCCTTTCTCTTATAAATAGGGGTGTCTTCTTTTGCCTTATCTTCTTTATTTCCACTTCTCATCTCCACTCTCATAAGACTTTTCCAGAGGTTTTCAGACGAGGACGATTGCATAGCATCGAGGATATCGCGTGCTCAGATTGATCTTCACTTCAGATTCGTTCATCTGTAAGTCATCCTGAGTCTGTGTTCTTTAGGGTTTCCCTCTTAGGGTTTCTTCTCGCCTTCCTTTTCAACCCCGAGTCGTAGAAATGGCCGGTCATAAGTTTCAGTTAGAGACCCCTGAAGGTATAGCAAAATTTAGGGAGGCGTATGGTGTACCGGAGGAGGTCCGCCTCAGGCCGGCGGATCCTTCCGACTACGCCCCGCGTTCCCAGTCCGGCGGCTGGATGCCGTTCCCCTTGATTTCTATAATCGAGGGTGGAGTTAGGTTTCCCTTGCACCCTCTGCTTAGGGTTTGCCTCAGTACCTAGTCTCTTGCCCCTTGCCAGCTGATGCCCAATGGCGACAAGGTCATTATGGGCACTGCTAAGCTGAACGAGGTTCTAGAAATCAAACTCAGTGTCCATGACATCGAGGATGCATATGATATCTGTAAGGTCGGGGAATGCACCTACTACCTCCGAGTGATATAGTTCCGGAAGGGCTTCATCTCGGCCTTGGAGGATTCAAAGAAGAATGCCGGGGACGGCATCTTCTGCGTCTCGGGGAACTCGGAGTTCGGCACTGGTGAGGATAGAACGCACATGGTCCCGCGCCACTTCGGGGTCGTCCTAAGTAAATATCGTCCCTCGATTTTGCTCATTTTATTTTCACCCATCAAATTGCAGAACTGATGTCTTATCTTGTCGTGTAGATCTGCGAGAAAGGTAGCGTCGTGTGGCACGTGACGACTGGAAAAAGAACGTAGCCGACCACGTCAAGGTTGAGAAATATACCGGGTACGAAAATAGGTCGGCCTGGAAGCTGCTGGGCTACACGCCGAGATACCGCGGTTACTATAGAAGGGTCGAAACATCGCAGGGGGAAGAGCCGCAGACAGGCGAACCTTCTGTCATAATAGTCGTAGCTGGGGGTATTCCGCTGACCGATTCCGTCGCTCGCCAGATTGCATCTGGTGCCGAGGCATCTACTTCAGGCAGTTCAGGGTCTGTAAGCCTGCAGAGGCCGTAGAAGCTTATTCCTCTGACCAAGAAGAGGGGATGGAAGGAGATCTACCCCCTTTGAAAACTAAAGATCTGGCGGCCAGATTCAGGCGCCGGTCTTCTTCTTCGGCGGCGCCTTCTTCTGCCAGTACCCGCGCAACCTCGGGTTCGGGCGGCGCCGCGGTCTCTTCCACTCTTATTATCGCCCCAAGTGTGGGAACCCGGCGGCATTCTCCCGACAGTACGAGGGATGGATCTCCGTCGAGCAAGAGGTCCAAGGCGGGGGAAAGGGGCTTTGAGGCTCAGAACTCCCTAAAGGACAAAAGGCCCGCTCGCGTCCCTAGAGGGAAGCGCCCCCCCCCCCTGAGAAGAGCGTGTTGGTGGACAGGGCTTCATCCGAGAAGAGGCTCGAAACCAGCGGACCTTCGGGGGAAGGCTCTCAGTCGGTCTCGGGATCTCGTGCCCTTGTGCCGGCTCCATGGAGGCCGAGGTTGGAGACTCAGCCTGGGAGGCCCTTGACTGTGGAGGATCGGGTAGCGGGGAACCCCCCAATCATTGGGGTGCTTGCCAAAGACTGCGCCCTTCCGCGTGATATGGAGCAGCACGCGAAGTATGACAATGAGAGTCTACTAGCCTCGGTGATTCAGGCCATAGTAAGTAATCGTTAGGTTACTTTGATAAATTCTGCTTCGGCTTCTCATACCTAATGGTTTTCTTTTGCAGAATGTACAGAGGCTCCAGCTGGTCGTGGAGAGGAGTGACAAGAACGTTTCCAGAGTCTCGCAGCTAGAATCCGAGCGGGAGAGGCTCAGGAAAGATCTGTCGGATTGCCAAGGCAAGTTGGCTGACTCGATGAAGAGTAACGCCGAGCTGACTGCAGAAATGGAGGTGGCGTGACCAGCATCACCAACCTCACGGCCGAGACCCATGAGCTAAAAGGGTCGGTTCAGTTGAAGATAAAGAGGGTGCTCGAGCTGGAGGCCGAGCTGGAAAAACAGAAGGCCGAGTTGAGAGCTGAGCTGGCGAAGCAAAAGGCCGAGCTGGAGCAGTTGCTGAAGGAGAATGCTAACCACAAGTCTTCATTTCGGGCCGAGGTCCATGTTGCTTTCCAGAAGGGAGTGGATAGGGCAACGGAGGATTATGAGAGACATGTGGAGGAAGCTCTCGTTTGTTCGAAGAGGGACGCCGGGCTGCGCTGAAAAAAGTGGGGATTCCTGAAGATCATCCGATCCATCAAAACCTCCCGAAGTATTCAAGCCCGGGAACCGAATCGAGCCCTGCCTCCATTCCTGAGAGCCCCCTGACAGAAGCGCCCACCACCAACACTCCTCTGGACGGCGCTCCGCCCCTTCTCGCCACGGATGTCTCCGAAATGACCGCGCCTGTTGCCGAGTCGTCCGGTCTTCCAGAGAAATGATGAGGACATTGCCTCGACCTCCTGGGACGACGTTTGCCGAAGTTCTTTCTTGAAGCGCTTTGATATTTTCCAAATGTATCTTTGCTTTCCAAATGTATCTTCTTGGCTTTATAAAAGAAAAACAAGTTAATAAAACTGGGCTCTTGCTTTTCTTTTTGCGACTCTTGCTCTTCTTTTTGCGACTCTTGTTCTTGGTTCGGCCAAGTATCCGAGTCCGGCTAATTTGATGGCTTGAGGTAGAAGGATTGCCTGTGTTAGAATAATAAACGGGGGTGGACGGCCTTGAAACTACCTGGTGGTTTTCATTGCTGTCCGTCCTGGTATCCCACATTCCGAGGCTCATAAACAGTATAACAGTATTAAGTATAGCAGTACGATCGATGTGGAAAATAAGCAGACGACTCCACCTGTCGCCATCTGATTAGCCGGTCAATTCAGAGGTGACGTGTGCGAAGCGTGGGATGCCATACCTCATAAATGAGTTCTTGGAACCTGAGCCTCCCTCCCCCTATAAATAGGAGATCTCCTCTGTTGTGTGATCATCCTTATCTTGAGCAGGGGAGGTAAGCCTGTCACGGGGGAAAGGCTTGTCTTAGGAACTTCTTCTATTCCTTACAAGCATGGAGATTCGCCCGCTCCCGCCAGATGTTCTGATGGTTTCGCCTTCCAGGAGTCCGTCAAAACCCCTCACTCTATGTGAAACTTTTGCGACTGAAAATGACTTCGGGAAAGGTTGTATTCGGTCATCGTGGACCACAAGCCCTCTGAATCCGGTCACCGCGGACCACGCACACTCTGAACGTGGGTCTTTGATCAGCTCTTGTCGATGTGGCTGGGAGGAGATCAGACCTCTGTGGTGAACCGAGAGTTGGTTGCGGACTTGGTCTAACCAACCGTAGGGTCCTGTGGAGATCCAAGCATCGAGGACCAATGAAGAGTAGTGCTTCCGAGCTTTTCTTCTTTTTCGCAGAGGATAGAGAGCCTCCTTATTGTTCTTTTCATTGCTTTTTTGCAACTCATGTAATGAAATTTTCTATTTTACTGCTTTTCTGCAACCTATGTAATGAAATTTTCTATTGTAATGAAGACATTCTAGTCAATACAAATGGAATTTCAACCAATACAAGTGGAGTTTCTCTCTCTCTCTCTCTCTCTCTCTCTCTCTGTTTTTTTCAGGCCACTATTGGCCGAGGTGAACCTGAGGGGCCTGGGTGTACGGTCCCAGGATTTTGAGGAGCCTGGGTGTATGAACCCGAGGTCAATCTCCGGGTGTATGAACCCAAGATTTTGAAAAGCCTGGATGTATGAACCCGAGGTCAGTCTCAGGGTGTATGAACCCAATATTTTGAGAAGCCTGGATGTATGAACCCGAGGTCAGTCTCAGGGTGTATGAACCCAAAATTTTGAGAAGCCTGGGTGTATGAACCCGAGGTCAGTCTCTGGGTGTATGAACCCAAGGTTTTGAGAAGCCTGGGTGTATAAACCCGAGGTCAATCTCCGGGTGTATGAACCCAAGATTTTGAGAAGCCTGGATGTATGAACCCGAGGTCAGTCTCAGGGTGTATGAACCCAATATTTTGAGAAGCCTGGATGTATGAACCCGAGGTCAGCCTCAGGGTGTATGAACCCAATATTTTGAAAAGCCTGGATGTATGAACCCGAGGTCAGTCTCAGGGTGTATGAACCCAAGATTTTGAGAAGCCTGGGTGTATGAACCTGAGGTCAGTCTCTAGTTGTATGAACCCAAGATTTTGAGAAGCCTGGGTGTATGAACCCGAGGTCAATCTCCGGGTGTATGAACCCAAGATTTTGAGAAGCCTGGATGTATGAACTCGAGGTCAGTCTCAGGGTGTATGAACCCAATATTTTGAGAAGCCTGGATGTATGAACCCAAGGTCAGTCTCAGGGTGTATGAACCCAAAATTTTGAGAAGCCTGGGGTGTATGAACCCGAGGTCAGTCTCTGGGTGTATGAACCCAAGATTTTGAGAAGCCTGGGTGTATGAACCCGAGGTCAGTCTCTGGGAGTATGAACCCAAGATTTTGAGAAGCTTAAGTGTATAAACCCGAGGTCGGTCAGTCGTTTTTTGCCGCTGCCAAAACCCAGAACTTGATGACAGAATGAAGGCCGCTTTTATTAATCTTGAAACTTAGATTACAATTCTAGAAAAAGAACTTCTTGAGGTGGGTTGCATTCCACGGTCGCGGCAACCGCCTGCCATCCATGTCCTCAAGTTTGTATGAAGATTGTCCGGCTACTGAAATTACTTTGAACGGGTCATGCTAGTTTGGAGCTAGTTTGCCTTCGTTTGGATTCCTGTCTGCTGGGAACGTCTTCTTCAGGACCAGCTCCCCTACCGAGAACCTTCTCTCTCTGACTTTCTGGTTGTATCCTTTGGCTAGCCGCTACTGGTAGTCGGCTAGTCGTATGGCTGCTGCTTCTCTGCGTTCGTTGGCCAATTCCAGTTCCATGGCTAGGTTTATCTCGTTTCGGCCTTGATCAACTAGTTTTGATCTCAGGGTTGGGAGGCCAATCTTAAGGGGAATGACCGCTTCCATCCCATAGGCTAGAAAGAACGGTGCTGCCGAAGTGGAATGCCTCGGGGTCGTCCTGTACGCCCATAGGACACTAGGGAGCTCCTCTACCCACCTTCCTTTAGCCCGGTCAAGCCGCTTTTTGAGTCCATAAAGTAATACTTTGTTAGAGATCTCGGCCTGACCATTGCTCTGCGGGTACGCCGGGGTGGAGTAGTGGTTTTTGATGCCATGCTTTTGACAGAAGCTTTTGAGAAGGTTGGAATCGAACTGGGTTCCGTTGTTCGAGATCAAAGTTCTAGGGATGCCAAACCTTGTAATGATATTCTTCCATAAAAAAGTTCTTTGAATCCCTTTCGGTGATGGAGGACAGTGGTTCTACTTCTATCCACTTGGTGTAATAGTCAGTGGCAACTATCAACCATCTATTGTTCCCTGGAGCCCGGTGGAGAGGTCCCACGATGTCCAACCCCCAATGGGCAAAGGGCCACGGGCTGGAGAAGGGGCTTAAATCCTGGGCAGGCTGATGGAGGGAATGGGAGAACTTCTGGCATTTCTCGCACTTCCTGGCGTATAGCTGCGCATCCTTCTGCATGTACGGCCACTAGTAACCCTGACTGATAGCTCGGTATGCCAGTGACCGTCCTCCGATATGGCTTCTACAAATCCCTTCGTGAATCTCATACAGAAAATCATCAACCCTGCTCGGATGAACGCATTGGAGGTAGGGGCCTGTGAAAGATTTTTTGTAGAGCTTGCCTTCGGGAGATAGCCATAATCGAGCTGCTTTAAGCCTGATCTGGTATGCCTCATTCTTATCTTCAGGGAGTTGATCATCTTTGAGATAGGAAGTGATTGGGTCCATCCAGCTCGGGCCGAGATCAAGGCATAAAATCTGCCGAGATGGATGGAGCTCTATGCTTGATTTCGGCAACGACCCAATCTCAACAGTTCTTTTCTTTCCTGCTTTGACAGCGGAGGCCAGGTTTGCAAGGGCGTCAGCATGCAAGTTAGTATCCCTGGAGATCTGCCTGACTTCGGCTATCTGGAATTGAGTAAGAAGTTTCTTTACGAGGGATAGATAGGCCGCCATCCTGTTGTCCCGAGCTTGGTAGTCCCCAGTCAGTTGGCTTGTCACCAATTGTGAGTCGCTGAAGACCACCAATTATCGGGCTCCGAGGATTTTGGCAATGTTTAGCCCTGCTATTAGAGCTTCGTACTTAGCTTCGTTGTTTGTCGCTTTGAAGTCCAGGGTCAGAGCTTGTTATATGACCAATCCCTCTGGTGATTGGAGGACTATGCCGGCACGAGCCCACTTGGAGGTGGATGAATCGTCAACGAAAACCTTCCATGCCGAGTCAAGGGCTCGGATCTGAGATTGTTCATCAACCTCGGTGGTGACTTTGTTTCCATGTCCTCTGCCCCCCAGTTCGGTGCCGGGCTGGGTCGGTGCCGAACTCGGAGAGACGAACTTGACAATGAAATATGCCAAAATCTGGGCCTTGATCGCGGTCCTGGGCTGATATTGGATATCATACTGTCCCAGTTCCACTACCACTTGGAGATCCTTCCTGTAAAACCATCTTTTTTGAAAAAAGACCTGAGTGGGTGCTCCGTAACAACCACAATGGTGTGAGACTGGAAGTAATGAGAGAGCTTGCGAGAGGCACTGACGAGTGCCAACACGGGCTTCTCTAGCAATAGGTATCTGGTCTCGGCATCAAGGAGGATCTTGCTTGTATAATAGATTGACTTTTATAGTTTATCTTCCTTTTTGATGAGGACAGAGCTCATCGCATGATCCGAGACCGCTATATACAAGTACAGTGTCTCCCCTCGGGTTGGAGTAGAGAGCAAGGGTGGTGAAGAGAGATAGGTTTTGAGTGCCTGCAGTGCTTGGTCGCACTCAGGGGTCCTTTGAAAATTTAAGTTTTTTCTTAAAAGCTGAAAGAAAGACCTGCACTTATCTGACGATCTGTTGATGAATCGATTGAGTGCGGCGGCCATGCCGGTCAGCTTTTGAACTTCCTTTGTGGTTGTCGGGCTCTGGACTCCCAGGATCGCCGTGATCTGGTCTGGGTTGGCCTCTATCCCTCTCAGTGTAACCAGGCTCCCGAGGAACTTGCCGGAGGCGACGCCGAAGGCGCACTTGGAGACGTTCAACTTGAGCTTGAACTCCCTAAGTATGCCAAAAACTTGAGTCAAGTCTGCTAGATGGTCATGAGATTGTTTGGATTTGACGACCATGTCGTAAATGTATACTTCGACAGTCTTGCCGAGTTGAGCCTGGAACATCTTGGTGACGAGCTGCTGGTAGGTCGCCCTCGCGTTCTTCAGTCCAAAAGGGTATTTCCTTGTAACAATAAGTGCCTCGGGGTGTTATGAACGCATTTTTCTCCTCGTCTGGCTCATACATTGAGATTTGGTGGTAACCTCCATAGGCATCGAGGAAACTCATCCTATCGTGGCCAGTGGTGGCGTCGATCATCTGATCGATCTTTGGGAGTGGGAAGCTGTCCTTCGGGCAAGCTTTATTGAGGTCGGTGAAATCGGCGCACACTCTCCACTTGCCGGTTTTCTTCCTGACAACCACCGTGTTGGCTAACCAGACTGGGTATTGGACCTCTCTAATTGCTTCAGCTTCCAGCAATCTGTCGACCTCCTCGGCCACGGCTTCTGTCTGCGGCAAACTTGATCTGCGGGCTTTTTGCATCACGGGCTTGTGTCTAGGATCCACGTTCAGTTTGTGACACATGACCTTAGGGTCGATACCAGGCATTTCGCTCGGAGTCCAGGCGAAGACATCTCTGTTTCGCATCAAGAATTTAGAGAGATCAGACCTTTCAGGTTCGGCAAGCTGGCTGCCGAGCAAGAAGAACCTGTCTGGGTCGAGCGGATCGATCCTGATCTCGGCTAGGTCTTCGACGCTCTTCTTTTCTGGGTCTCTGCCGATTTCATCCAACTCTTTCTCAAGCTCTGCCATGTGTACTTGCCCCGACTACTTTTCTCTAGGAACTACAGCCATCATGCACTGTCTGGCCATCTGCTGGTCTCCTTCCACGGTGATTACATCCACCCTGCCATCTTTGTTCTTGAACAAGAACTTAAGCTTTTGGTGAAGAGTGGAGGGAATCGCCTCCATATTGTGGAGCCAAGTTCTGCCCATAATAGCACTATATGGAGAGGGAGCGTCTACCACGAGGAAGTCGGTCATTACGGAGGCCCCGCCCACCCGGGTTTGCAGAGTGACTTTCCTTTTGGGGTACACTGGCTTGGCGCTGAATCCTATCAAAGGCGTACGAGCCTCTTGCAACTCTGCTTCCGAGAGCCCCATCTTTTTGAAACAACCGAAATATAGGATTTCAGGCCAACTGCCAGAGTCGATGTGGATCCTCTTGACTGTGAAGTCCTGCGGCTTCAATGTGAGGAGCGGTGGATCGTTATGAGGGAGCAGGACCCCTTTAAGGTCCTTGTCCGAAAAACAGATCGTAGGGTGCTCGTGCCGTGCTTTTTTTGATGTTGGTCCAAGCTCGGCTCTTATTATTTCCTTTCAGTGAGAGGCCCTTCCTGGCCTCGGCACGAGCTTGAGTATTGCTCTTTGGGGAAATGGAAGGTGCTAGGTGGATGACATTGATGATCTTTTCTGATCCATCGCTGTCTGGATCCTTGTCGTGTCTTTGCTGATTCCGGCTTGTACCTGTATCACCTTCTTTAACATAATCCTTCAGATGGCCCTCTTTGGTGAGCTTTTCCAGGTGTGACTTCAGGATCCTGCACTCCTCGGTTCTGTGCCCATTTTGCTTGTGGTAGGCACAAAACCTGCTCTGTTCTCTGGAGGAGGGATCACCCTGCATGGGCTGAGGCCAGCTGAAGTATGGTTGCTTCTTGATTTTATTCATGATCTGATGGATTGGCTCCTTGAAGATGGTGTTCACAGCTTGGTAGGGATTAGAAGAAGGTCTGGGCTTCCTGCTACCTCCAGATTTGGATGTCGGGACTTTTGCCGAGGTAGCCGAGGCCCAGGCTTGGTTCGGCTCCTCCTTCCTGAGTGGCTTCTTGTCCTTCTTATGAGGTTGGTCACCCTAGTCCCTACGCCCAATGCCATGGCTCTCTCGAGCTTGAGTATCGTCTTCTTCTCGAGCAATGTACAATTTCACCGAGGACAACAACGCTGGCACGGAGGTTACAGGATCCCCGGCCAAGTCTTTTCTGAGCTCGTTACCTGGTAACAAAGCGTTCTGGAAGGCAAAGATCGCCACTTCGTCTTTAGAGCCCTCGATCTGACTATACGTTGTCCAGAGTCGTTTGGCGAACTGGGTGGTATTCTCACCCTGCTTTATCTTCAGGGCCAATATATCAGCGTCGGTTTTGGGAACGACACTGTAAGCTTGAAATTTCTTCAGGAAGGAGAGCTGGAGCTGCCGCCAACTTGAGACAGACCTCTCCAGGAGAGTGCAGAACCATTTCAAGGGGAGGTCGCCCAAACTGGAAGAGAAGATTTTTCAGTTCAGGTGGCCCTCATCTCCCCAAATAGACATCCTCTAGGTAAAGTGTCGAAGGTGAGCAGCAGGGTTCGAGACCCCATCGTAGAGGACAAACCTTGGAATGAAGAATTTCTTGGGCAGGGGAGAGTCTTAGATCTCTCGAGTGAAGGGGGAAACGCCAAGATCGATCGAGCCACATGCGTCCTGCCGATCTCGGGTGAGTCTGGCTGTCTCCAAATTGCGCTGGACTACCAGTTTAATGCGCCTGTCGAGCCACTCTGGGGTATCGAACCTATACAGCAACAGGGTCTCCGACTTTCTCTTCGAGTGATCTCGACTATGATGGCTTCGAGCATGATTGTCCCGGCCGGGATGACTTCGACTATTGCTCGAACTTTCATCTTGAGTCTGACTGCGCTTCTCTCTCAGGTAAGTTCTCAAGTCCTCGTAGGAGGAGGCAATCACTCTGCCCTGAGTGACCTTCTCGCTCTGGCGTCCTGAAGGTTGCCTTAAAGATGTCGCTCCTCTGACTTTTAGCTGCTGCTGGAGCTGGCGGATCAGCGTGTCCTGCTCTTGAATAGTGGCATTCTGTGCTCGGACGTCTGCGAGGAGAGCATCGTAGTCCTCGTTAAGGTTGTAATCTTCGTCTTCATCTTCTTGATGATTGGAGTGTCGGGTTTCGTCTACCGCTGGGTTTTCATCCCGTCGGTCCTCCAGCAGTGGAAGACCTCTGTCCCTGGGATGTTGCTGGGGATTTCTTTGAGATGTTGCAGCTGCCCTCGGAGGTGGACCCGAATGGGGGCGATGTTCTTCGATGGGGACCTGGATGAAGTGATGTTCGTCGGTGACGTCAAAGGCATCGGTTCTTATCTCGGACCTTCCTTGAATGGGAGGAATGAGTGAAGATGGCCCCGCGTGGGGTACCTTCGAAGCTTCGCCACTTTTAGTAGCTTTCTTAGTCATGGTGGAAGGAAAGATTTGATCAATCATTTTCCCACAAACGGCGCCAATTGTAAGTGCAGAATATGTAACTCACAAGATTAGGGGTTGCCTGATTAGGACTTATCCAAAAGGACTGGTGAAAATCAGCTGCTATAATCCTGAAAAGGGGAGAAACAACGGTCAGAGGACCCTGGCTGTGGGCAGCGCAGGGCTCTCCGATGCCTAAGTCAGTGTGAGAACTGAACAAAGATCGAAGGAGAGGGGAGACAGAATAACAGGTCTTGAGGATGTGTCTATGCATACCTTTGTCTTGGAACGTCATCATATTTATAGAGGATTTTACCTGATATCTTGGAGTGGGCCCATAGACTTGATAGGAGATTTGATATGAATGATCTCATTAGCCCACAAAGTAATAAATGAGGATCCATCATAGCCCACAATGCATTTATTGCCAGTCTGATCAGCCCACATCACATTAAATGCATGTCATGTTGGGCCCGATCCTGTCCCGAGTCATTGGTAGTTGAGGTCCCATTGGATCCATCCTCGGGCTCTGCCCTGATATAGCTACAGCTGCTGGATGCCGCCTTGTCAGCGATCTGGTGAAGATTATGGACGGCTAGGATGGCCCATCTGTCTCATTCGCGCATGCCTGTACTCAGCCACGTGTCTGATGACGTAGCAGAAGTAGGGAGGCGATCACAGTACTTGTCTCAACTGGCAACCTGACTCCCTCGGCCGGGGTCAGGTGGATAGCCAAGGTCAGAGTGCGTAGCCGAGGTCAGAGTGCGTAGTCGAGGTAAGTCTAGTCCCGGCCAATGTTCTGACCCCATCGCCGAGGTGCGCTTGGACGGCACGTAGGCGCGCTTACTGGCATCTTATCGCTGAAGTTAACGTAATCTTGGTACCCTAAAAATCACACCACACACAACCTATCACACAACCACGCATTCCTTCAGTGTTACCTATGATCTCTGTAGGGTTCCACCTTGACTAATGCAATGATATCCAGATAATAGAGAAAGGGGGATAAGTTGTAGAAGCAGCAACGTTTTTCATACCTATTTACATTATGTATAGGGGTATCTAACACAGAACGCAGATGCTTATCTGGACTTTACTTCTCAGCCACTCGTTGCAACACTAACTGCCCTCAATTCGACGTGCTGCTTTCCCTCACTCCGAGGGAGAACAACAATGGTAGCATGAGTCTCTGCATACGGTTGATCCTTCTTCACATGAGCAACCGATACAGAACCCACCAAAGCCGTTTGTTCGGCAGCAGCCTTGCCTTGGTCTTCAGTATCTCCTAAGATGATCTCCCAGTCTTGATTCAGTGCCAGGGCCGGCCCTGAAGGGGGGCCGGAAGTGCGCTCGGCCCAGGCCCATTTTTCAGGGGGGGGCCCAAAAATGAGACTGACAAGATTAACTGAAAAATAAAATTAATATTAAAATTATTAGATAAGTATGCTCAATTTTAATTTTTCATAATTAGGCCCACTGAAAAAAATTTGATGCTCAGCTTACTATTACACAATTCCTTGTCCAACACAATTTTATTTTTTCACAACCACGCCCACTGAAAAATGTGTAATGTTATATGCAAAATTAACTGATTTTGATTTATCATAATTGGGCCCACATAAAATTTTGATGGCCAGTTAGCATTTAGCTTTGTTACAAAAGTCCCTGGCCCACCCTGAATGCAACAATATTACTCTTGATTTGGAACTAAAACAAAAAGTTTATGAAACCTTATAGCCTTAGATTTATTTTTTTGAGCTTTTGTGGGCCCCATAATCAACATTTGAACCTTTAATCCATTTAATCATCTGAACCTTTTGCAAATTATAAGTATTTGTCTTGTAAAAGAACTATTGAATTGTTATAAATTACAAGTATTTGTCTTGATTATACATTATAGCCTTTTATTTTGAATGTTTATATATTGAAGTTTGAATTATATGCTTTGAATGTTAAATTTTTAGTTAATTTTGACATGTTAGATATTGGTTGAAAAATGAATGAGGCCATCACTAAGTTTATATATATATATATAAATGCCTAATTTTTACTGTTGCCCCGGCCCTGAAAAATTCAGAACCGGCCCTGTTCAGTGCATTTGCTGTGAGTCCTTGATCTCGATGTGTTTCAATGTCAGATGCAGTGGGTAGGATCCATAGTCGTTTGGAGGATTGTGTAAGGAAATTACTTTTAGGTCTTTTACTTAGACCACAAGTCCTTACCTTTCCATAAATTATGGTCATTACAGGAATCCCGTTTTCATAGGATACATGCTATCTTTTACTCATATAAGGTTTCCTAAAGAGATATATTCCATACCAAACTCTACCTTGATGGACGGTTGAGATTAAAACTAATGGAATCCTAATTGGAATATATTTGGTCCTCTCTCCACCTATAAAAAGAGTCTTTCCTCCATCACAAAGATTCATTCACAAAATTCAACACATTAAGGCTTATAGGCAAGGAGAGAGAAACTGAAGTTATTCCCTAAAGTTTTCTTGGCGGATCTCAACATCAACATCAGACAGCAAGATCGGAAAGCTCTCTGCATCAGGATGTCTGGAGGTAATTTTTAATCCATCTAAGATTAAATCCTACATGTGATAATCATGATGTTCTCGATCTTAGGGTTCATGTTAATAATAAACTAACATGTGGTATCAGAGCATGGTTATTAGAGAACACATGATCGTCCATTAATTAGGAGGTTCGGTCTGATGATGATGGCCCCACGAACGTTTGTAGGATAAAATTCTCTCTGGTCTGATCTCGTTGCTCTTCAATCCATTCACGTCAACCGAGTGCTTCTCAATGGTTGAATGAGAGAATTTCTCTTTCAAAATATGCACATGGCATTACGTGATGAGCAACAGACACCATCATCATGGCCCCATTATTGGTGTCATTGAATTTCCATGTATGAAACATTCCCTGCACTACTCGTGGAGCCAATTAATATCAGATATGCGCAGCATTGGCGTGAATGGCCCTTGATCAGTAGGAATGCAAATCCTGCGCAGATCGCAGACGGTGAACCGGATCTGACTGACAAACCCACAGACGTCCCACCTTGACTCATTCAAGAATAAAGAGCAGTATATTTCAACTATGGGCTCATAATGTGATTTGGCTATGGGTTTCCGTGCAAAGTATATAGGCCTGGACTATCTTCCCTGATAATAGCTCGAGTACGATGAATCAGTTGGTTTACTACTCCAATCTGATCAGGGTTGTTTAAAAAAAGAGCCGGAGGACTGCCCTCCGAGGCTCGGCCATCTTTATCAGTATGTTTCATATAACGAATGATCAATTATGTCTACATGCAATATATAATGTTATCTATTCATATTAAGCTAATTTTGATCACCAAAGTTGTATGTTTAAGGTTAGGTCTCACCACAGCGACCCTAACAATTAAATACTGATATTTGGCCTTAATAGTACCATCATGATGTTTACTTTTCCAATTGTTCAAGCGCATGAAGAATTTAGTCGCCCACAGGCGGATTATAATCATACGTTTGAATAATAATTAAGGAGTGTTTGTTCATACATGGACCAAAGATATCCACAGATATCTTACTCGTTCTAATTAAAAGCAACATCACTCATTTACACCACCTTGAATATGATGACCTTAGATGGTATAATGTGTAGAAATTATGGTGACTACCCATAGGAGCACCTAAATTTCTTTTTGTCATATATATTTATATATTATGCATGTGTTGTCTTATTTTAATTAAAGCCTCATTGTTATATCTCTATTACAGTTATTGTACCCACTAATCTGAACTCGCATGCTGCCTCTGTCACTAAACTCAATGGAACCAACTTCTCCGAATGGAAAGAGCAAGTTGAGTTCACATTGGGGGTACTTGAACTGGATATGGCTCTTCGTAAAGATAAGCTGGCTCCACTTACTGCCACAAGTAACGCTGAGGAAAAGACCCTCTTTAATGCTTGGGAGAGGTCTGACAGACTAAGCACTATGTTTTTGCAAATGACTATTGATGCCAACATCAAAACATCCCTTCCTACACCTAAGAATGCTAAGGACTTTATGAAAGCCATTGAAGATAGGTTTAAGACTGCAGACAAATCCCTTGCTGGGAAACTAATGGCAGATCTTACAACCATGAAGTTTGATGGCACTCGCTCAATGCATCAGCATGTCATTGAGATGACCAACCTTGCTGCTAAACTAAAGAATTTGGGACTATCCGTGGATGAGGCTTTTCTCGTCCAATTTATCCTAAACAGTTTACCTCCTCAGTACGGGCCTTTCCAAATTCACTACAACACTATTACGGAAAAGTGGACAGTGAATGAATTGGCCAACAAACTGGTTCAAGAGGAGGCCAGGCTGAATCAACAAGGTATTAAAGTAGCTCATCTCATTCAAGGAGCTGGAAACAAAACTGGGAGAAAGAAAAATTCAGGCCAGAAAGGGGCACCACCCAAATCTAATGAGGCCAGTCAGAACCCCAAGAAGAAAATAAAGGAAAACTTATGCAAATTTTGCAAGAAACCTGGACATTTTCAGGCAGACTGCATTAAACGTAAAGAATGGTTCGAAAAGAAAGGTAACCCTCTTGGTTTCGTAAGCTATTTCGAATCACATTTTACTTATGTTTCTTCTGATACTTGGTGGATCGACACTGGTGCTAATGTTCATGTTTCCAATTCAATGCAGGGATTCCTTACGACCCAAACCATAAACCCAAGTGAGAACTTCCTTTTTTATGGGCAACAAAGACAAAGCTCCAGTTGAAGCCATTGACACTTTTCGTCTTGTTTTAGATAACGGTTATCAGTTAGACTTTTGTCAAACTCTTTATGTTCCGTCTATTTCCCGTAATTTGGTTTCTGTAAGCGCACTTGATAAAGATGGTTACTCGTTTGAATTAGGAAATGGTAATTTCAGTTTACTTAAAAATTCTAGTCGTATTGGTTATGGAATTTTATTTGATGGGATATACAAGTTTCATCTTAATAGTCAAATTGCTTAAACCCATCTTACCCTGCATTCTAAGGAAACTAAACGAAAGTCATCTAAAAATGACTCTTATTTCTTGTGGCATAAAAGACTGGGTCTCATATCCAGTGAAAGAATCAAACGATTAGTAAAAGATGGTGTCCTTCCGGATCTAGATTTTACTAATATTAAAGTATGTGTGGATTGTATTAAAGGCAAATCAATAAAACACACAAAGAAAGGAGCCACAAGAAGTACTCAGCTTCTTGAAATAATTCATACAGACATTTGCGGACCCTTTGATGTTCCAACCTTTGGGGGAGAAAAGTACTTCATTACCTTTATTGATGATTACTCACGTTATTGTTATTTATACTTGTTGCATGACAAATCTCAGTCTGTGAATGCTGTACAAGTGTTCATTACTGAAGTCGAAAGGTAACTAGATACAAAAGTGAAAATTATAAGGTCAGATAGAGGTGGTGAATTTTATGGTAGGTATGACGAAACAGGACATCATCCTGGACCTTTTGCAAAACTTCTCCAAAAGCTTGGAATTGTTGCCCAATACACAACGCCTAGTTCTCCATGGCAGAATGGTGTAGCTGAAAGGCGAAATCGTACATATATGAAAATGGTTAGATCCATGATGAGTCATGCTAACTTACCTATATCCTTGTGGATGGATGCTCTACGCACAGCTGTTTATATCTTGAACAGGGTTCCCAGTAAGGCAGTTCCAAAAACACCATTTGAACTGTGGAAAGGTTGGAAACCTAGTTTAAGACATCTCCAAATTTGGGGTTGTCCAGCTGAGGCTAGAATCTACAATCCACATGAAAAGAAATTGGACCTTAAAACGATCAGTAGTTACTTTATAGGTTACCCAGAAAAGTCCAAAGGATTTAGGATTTACTGCCCTAACCATAGTACGAGAATTGTTGAAATCGGTAATGCTAGATTCTTTGAAAATGGCGAAATCAGTAGGAGTAATAAAACTCAAGATGTGATCATTCAGGAAATAAGGGTACCTATCCTTTTACCCTCTATTCCGAAAGATGTTGGAAATCATCCCGTTGTTGAACCATTTAACAATGAGGAGAATCCAATCAATGATCACCAACTCCATCATGAGATTGTCGCCAATGAACATATGGATGAAGCACCAGAGGAACCAGCATTAAGAAGGTCTCAAAGACAAAGGATATCAGCTATTTCCAATGATTACATGCGTTACCAAGTAGAATCTGCAGAAGGGACAATTAAAGACCCGGTTTCTTATTCACAAGCCATTAAGGATGTTAATTCTAGTAAATGGATTGATGCCATGACGGATGAGTTGAAATCTATGGATGAAAATCAAGCATGGGAAGTTGTTCAATTGCCTCAAGGACACAAACCAGTTGGCTGTAAATGGGTCTTCAAGACCAAATGCGACTGCAAAGGCAATATTGAATGACATAAAGCCAGACTTGTTGCCAAAGGTTTTAATCAGAAAGAAGGCATTGATTATACTGAGACCTTTTTCCCTGTGTCCAGGAAGGATTCTCTTAGAGTTATCATGGCATTAGTAGCTCACTATGACCTCGAGTTACATCAAATGGATGTGAAAACTGCCTTTATTAATGGAGACTTAGAAGAAGAAGTCTACATGCGTCAACCTGAAGGCTTCATAATTGAAGGTCAGGAAGACATGGTCTACAAACTTAAAAAAATAATATATGGACTGAAACAAGCTTCGAGGCAATGGTACCTAAAGTTTCATGAAATCATTACTGCCTTCGATTTCACAGAAAACATGGTTGACCCTTGCATATACCTCAAGATCAGTGGGAGTAAGTTCATATTTTTGGTTCTGTATGTTGATGACATATTACTGGCTAGTAGCGACCTTTGTTTATTACATGCTACAAAGGATTATCTCTTTAAGAATTTTGAAATGAAAGATATGGGAGAGGCTTCCTATGTGATAGGAATCGAAATATTCCGTGACAGGTCACTTGGTATTTTGAGGTTATCTCAGAAAGCATATATTGACAAAGTTCTAGAGAGATTTGGTATGATGACATGTTCCTCTAGTCTTGTTCCACTGCATAAAGGAGACAAACTTGATCTTACGCAGTGTCCATAGAATGAATTGGAACGTAAAGAAATGGAAAAATATCCTTATGCTTCTCTAGTAGGGAGTCTGATGTATGCACAGGTCTGTACAAGACCTGACATTAGTCATGCTGTTGGCATGTTGGGTAGATTTCAAAGTAACCCAGGAATCACTCATTGGAAAGCTGCAAAGAAAGTGCTGAGAAACCTCAAGGGAACAAGAAATTATATGCTCACATACAGAAAATCAAGTCACCTACAGGGGACTGGTTATTCTGATTCAAATTTTGCTGGATGTCCTGACACCAGACTTTGCACTCTTGGTTATGTGTATCTTTTATGTGGAGGTGCAATATCATGGAAAAGTCAGAAATCAGAGTTACTTTACACATCCACCATGATGGCTGAGTATGTGGCATGTTATGAGGCTGCAATTCAGGGAACATGGTTGCGTAATTTTATCTCTCAGTTTGGAGCTTTGAGTTTCATCTCTAAGCCATTAACTCTTTACTGTGACAATGACGCAACAACCTTCTTCTCCAAGCATGACAGGATATCTAAGGGAGCCAAACACATGGACCTTAAATATCTATCACTGAAGCAAGATGTTAGATTACAGAAATTTGTAATTGAGTCCATACGTACAGATTTCATGGTTGCAGACATATTCACGAAAGGACTACCTCCAAAGACCTTTCAGGGTCATACTGAAAGCATGGGTCTTGTAGATAGTTCTTGATTATTATTTTTTCTGCCTTTTATTTCTCTACTTGTATTGGACATTTATTGGGCTCTTAATGCATATCTACATTTGTCATTTCTGTTTTTTCATTGTGTACATATTTATGTTTGGATGAATAATAAACAGAAACAGTCTTTAAACAAAGACATTATGAGACCATTACGTCAATCTCTTATTATGGTCTAGTTATGCAAGTTGTAAATGACGTAGTACATGGAAGTAAGCATGTTGTAAAATAATGTGTGCACGTTATGACTCTCATTCACAACCGAATTAGCTAAGACACTTATGATAATCGACTAAAGAAGTGTTTAGCATATAATGCACGCCTTATGATTCCTAAAATGAAAACATTAATGGATCTTCCTATTGACCAAGTGGGAGATTGTAAGGAAATTACTTTTAGGTCTTTTACTTAGACCACAAGTCCTTACCTTTCCATAAATTATGGTCATTACAGGAATCCCGTTTTCATAGGATACATGCTATCTTTTACTCATATAAGGTTTCCTAAAGAGATATATTCCAAAACAAACTCTACCTTGATGGACGGTTGAGATTAAAACTAATGGAATCCTAATTGGAATATATTTGGTCCTCTCTCCACCTATAAAAAGAGTCTTTCATCCATCACAAAGATTCATTCACAAAATTCAACACATTAAGGCTTATAGGCAAGGAGAGGAAAACTGAAGTTATTCCCTATAGTATTCTTGGCGGATCTCAACATCAACATCAGACAGCAGGATCGGAAAGCTCTCTGCATCAGGATGTCTGGAGGTAATTTTTAATCCATCTAAGATTAAATCCTACATGTGATAATCATGATGTTCTTGATCTTAGGGTTCATGTTAATAATAAACTAACAGTTTGTAGAATGGATCTGGTTCTCCTGCCTTTAACCAATGCTGGAGAGTAAGCGGAATACATGAGGGTCACACGAAGCCAATATGCCTGAAAGAAGAAAAGGTCCAAAAGCAAAATACTGATTAAGAAAAACATTTCATGTTATATGGACACGTTTTTGTATTTCTGATATGGCTTGTGCAAAAAGAGAGTGACGTGTGAACGATCCTGGGATGGGTAAATAACGTAGTTATCTGTCAATTTTCTGCAGATAGAAGGTTCCACTCTTCCCAAAGGAAATGAAATGAGATCCATGGAGATCTCCACCTCTACCAATGCCTTCACCTCGCCCCTTTCTGCAGAAACCAAGTTAGAAACGCGGAATGTGCCCTATATAATCCAAGCAATACAGAGCAATTTTGGTTCATGATGCTGTGATCACAAACCAGAAAGAAAGCATGAAAAAGAAAACTGCCATTTTATCCCAAAACCAGGGTCGCATTTGATGAGTCAGGCCCAAATGACCCAACCCATGAGGATGAGTCAGGTCAGAATAACCCAATGAGCCAAGGTCCAAATCAGTGGAAACCCGATTGATCCGTTCAGGTCCAGGTCCAGATCCACATACCTTGGCCAAGTCAAGGCAGCCACGTCACTTCGGAAGCAGTCCCGCTTTTACCAGGTCCTGCAGAGAATATCTCACCTACCTCGTCCAGCGCGAGGGCAGTTCGAAGGCTCCATTCAAGCAGGGCAAACGTTGCTGAAGAGTCGTCCCCATCTGTTAGGGGAGGACTATAAATTGAGGAGCCCCACCAGCACTTGAGGGGCAATTGATATCTTCCCATTTTTCTACTTGTGTATTCTCATAGCCTGTAATCCCTACTCATTGGAGAAGTAAAATACCACAGGCAACCTCTGCCTTTATGAAGTGGATGTAGGTCACACAGACCGAACCACTATAAATTCACTTTCTCTCTCTCATTTATTTACCGCATTTATTACTTGACCGGTGGTGTCCGAAACCCAATTTTGGCATCATTAGCATTATGCATCCTGAATGAACTACAGGCAAGACCGGCCTGCCCATGTTTTTTTTTTTATTTTTTTATTTTTTTAATTTTTTTTTAATGATAACGAGAACTTTCGTTAAAAGCTAAATAGTACAAGAGTCCTGCCGATGTAATTTGGACTGATACACTTGTACTGGTATTTGATACTGCACCAATACTTCTAGGGAACAAGTTTAACATATCATACCTACAAAGTCATTTATTTCATATAGTTTTTTTAATATTTTTACTTCTCACTATTAAAAATGCTAGAAAGGGCCGAAAGCAATAATAATTTCATTGATTCAAAAGTGATCTAAATAAAAAATTAGGACACCTGTATCCATTTTCGTGTCCTAGATTTTCAAAAGTGTGGAATCATATCCCTGATCCCCGTATCAGTGTCCGTATCCATATTAGTATCAGGGCATCATAGGTTTGGATGTCCTTTTTTAAAAACTGGTTTGGATGTCCTTTGTAGCAGAAGGATCGATGCCTCCCTGCCCACTCACCATCCATTAGTTTCATGTTCTGCCTCGACAGAAAAGGAACAAGATCGCTAATGCAGTTACTCCTTACTGTAACAACTCAAAATCCATTTCCCATCAAGCAGATTCACTAGCATGTTTGAAAACATCATAAGAGCGTAATGCAAGGTACCCCTAAATAATTAGATAGAGATTGTGCCCAATAAAAGTTTACTAGTGGTAACTGTCCAACAGAAAAAATCTTCCCTTGCACTAAAAGCTATCTTATGTTTTTCGCACAACCCTTTTTGTTAGTCCATGTACTGTTCGAATAAAATTATCTCATGTTGCTGTCAATATGGTGCTAATGGCAGATTACACCTGATTTAAAATGTGCGGAGCCCAATTTAATTGATCCAACTCGTTCATGTCATGTGCCTCAATTAATAGGCAATGACCAAAATTTCAATCAGACAGTGAAATACGCTGTTGGATGATCAAGTGTGGCCACTCAAAATAATAATAATAACAATAAGATCAAGTGTGAAATACATAGTAACTGTGTGGGGAGATTTCCAGAGCTACAGGATTAAGCTAATCACAGCCATCAGATGGGTTTAAGCATCCTCACGTGCCATCCGCGTGCCGTCTACGTGGCACCGATCTCATCCCGGCTACCAGGACAGAGGCCTTGGCCGACATCAAGCATCTCCGAATTGGCCCACCTCGGGCGTCATCTCGGCAAGGAGTTCACCTCGGCTGGGCCACCTCATTGCCATCTCGGCAGAAGACTCTACCTCGGCTGAAGAAGCCAGGACAGTAGACGAAGCAAGAACCTTCACTTGCGCCACGTCATCAGGCGCGTGGAGAGACAGGGCCCTCATTCCCCACGTCATCTCGGCAAGGAGTCCACATCGGCAGGGTCACCCCGGATGCCATCTCCGCAGAGAGCCCTATCTCGGCTGAAGCCGCCTCGGCTGAAGAAGCCAGGACAATAGCCGAAGGGCAGAAGGAATCTACATTTGCGCCCCTCATCCCCCACGTCATCAGGCACGTGGAGGGATAGGGTCACGAGCTAGTGGGACAGATATGACATCCAGCCGCCACTATCTTCACCAGATCGCCACGTGGCAGCATCCAGCGGCTGAGGCCACATCAGGGCAAGGCCCGAGGGCAGATCCGCTGGTACTCCTACCGCCAAAGGCGCCCAACACAATCTGGCCCAACAAGACACGCATTTAATGCAATGTGGGCTGACCCGACTAGCATTAAATGCTGAGTGGGCCGGATTAGACTGCATTTATTACTTTGTGGGCTGATCATGACTTTCCAGTCAGATCATGGGACCCACACCAAGATATTCTCTGAGAGATACGATCCAAACCTCTATAAATAGACCTCCAAACACCATGCAAGGTACGCATAATCCCATTCACAGAGCCCTTACTCTGTCTTTCTTCTCCCTCTCCTTCCATTGTTCCAGTTCCCACACTGACTTTGGCATCGGAGAGCCTTGCGCCGCTCAGGCCAGGGTCCTCTGACCGTTTGCTACTCTCTTTCAGGCTTTCGGGCGGCATCCAGACATTCCAGACACCATCATCTTCTCGGATAAGTCCTATAAGGCACCCTCTTATTGTGGGTCATAATTTTCTGCACCTACAGTAACGTTTCCTACACATGATCAAATCCAATGATGTACACAGAGCGTTCTGTCAAGAGAGAAATTCATGCCAGTTTCTACAAAGAGATCTGTGTGATGAGTGGTTTGATCATGGA
Organism: Litsea cubeba; assembly: GCA_012931725.1. Classification (NCBI taxonomy): domain Eukaryota; kingdom Viridiplantae; phylum Streptophyta; class Magnoliopsida; order Laurales; family Lauraceae; genus Litsea; species Litsea cubeba. Next base: position 21,247,038 of record CM022951.1, on the reverse strand, counting down.
AAAGTGGGGCCAATATAGGTCATATCAGCCTTTACCTATTAGCACCAAACTGACAGCAGCACGGAATCATCTCTCTTATCCAAGATCTGATATCCAATGTCTCTAAACTAAATCTATCCTTTTTCACCTTGGCTTTCTCAGTTGCCCGACAATTCCAGCCACTATCATTTGTCATTTTAATAGCCTTTTTTTTCTTTTAACTACTCAACATTTGCTTCGACTTTTCATTGATTGTTCGCTGTTCACACATTGGTTTCAACAGTGAGAATGTAATCAATTTCGCTAAGTGAGGTCTTCAATTGGAGCAACTTTTCCCAACTTGTCATCATCTGTTTCCCTTGTTTCTTTTTAATTGATTCAACTTGCCCATATCAAACACCTCCCAATTTGTAGGCACTAACCCAAATTTCATTCAGTTGCAGTGAAACATGCTGCTGGATTGATCAAGTGTGAAATACATATTTAGGTTTTCTGCAAATGATCAATCTATGTATGGAGAACTTTGTCAGGAGAGAAATCATGCCAATTTCTATATAGAGAGATCTATGTAATATGAGTGGGCTTTGATCATGCAAAAGTGGGCCCCAAATAAGTCATAAGAGATAAATAGCTGTTGTTAGCACCATACAGACAGCAGCATGGAATCATTTCTCTTATTCTAGATCTGATTCAATATCTGTACTCTAGATATATCCTTTTTCACCTTTCCTTTCTCGGGTTGTCCCACACAATTCCAACTACAATTATTTGACATTTTAATAACAATTTTTTTTTTTTTGAACTTCTCAACATTTTTTTTTCAACTTCTCATCAATTGTTCACTGTTCACAAATTGATTTCAACGGTGACTTGTTGGAATCAATTCAGCTAGGTGGTTCTTCTATTGGAGCAACTGTCCACGATTGTCCCCAATTGTTTCCCCTTTTTTTTTTCTTTTTGAGAAAAGCATCTATCACTGGGAAGCATTGCATGAGCTAAGGTGATGTCTTCTACTTTTAAATAAACACTATGTATGTCCCCAATCCAATGATTCCTATCAAATCTCAAGGAAAAATGTTTTTACCCATGCAATGAATCCCATTTACCAGTGAATCATAGGATTCAGGTGTGAATCTACAACTCAGTACTTTTTTTTATATCAAATATTATGATTCAGACCATTCATTTAAGCAGGAACAACAACAACCAAGAGGTTGATATTAGTGATTTAAGTTATTTATTTATTTTTTGTACAATTTCTAATTTTAAGGTTATCTAGTAATAAATGAAACCTCTTAAAAATATTTGCAATACATAAGGAATAGGCATATACTTGAGCACTCAATTGTAACATAGAGTTTTGACCTGTATTCATTCTTTTAATGCTTTTCTGATTTTATTTTTTTTATTAACCCTTTTTTAACTTAAGGAGACATTCTAACCATGTAAAGTTGATTATCTAGGCTTATTTTTAGTTTTTTTATCTAAAAATAACAAAGAAACCACTACAACTTGTTTATTTTTCTTAGTAACATTGGTATAAACATATTGAATGATTCACAGATTATTTATGATACATTAAATATGTCGATAATTTTTTTCATATGATTGTATCCCAGTCTTATTTGTCACTATATTGATATTGCTATCAATAGAAAATGGATGAATTACAAATAACTACTCTTTCTCTCTGTTTTTAAACTGTTATAATTTTTTTTATATTTTTATAAGAAAAACAAAATATCCTTTAACTCTTTGGTTCAAAATAGCGCTATGTAGCGGCCGCATTATCGACCGTAGCAGTTGAGGCTACTACACTATTTTGAAAATAACAACGCTACGGTCTAAAACCTAATAGAGCCAATCAATTCTATTTAAAATATTATTTTTCCTATTTCTTCTCCTCAATAGCCTTGCCTAAAATTGTCTCTATCCTTGTACGGTTCCAAATCAATTAAAAACACACACACACACACACACACAACACATTTGAATTTTTCTACTACTTAAGAAATTCACACCGCTACACCACTACGTATCGCCACAACCACTTAGCGTTTTTTTTTTTCCATTGGCCGCTACCGCTATTTTGATCGTTGCTTTGACTCATAGAACGGTTCTGTTCATCCTCTTAAAAGATTTGACATACGAATGATTTTCAAAACAATGACTATCAGCTATATCTAAAACCCTCATCTTAAAGATCAATAAACTATTAAGCTTATATCTAAAAATGGTGGGTAATCAAAAGGGAAGATGCTGAGAAGATGACAAACCTTGGCTGATTCTACTGGAACCATCCCATCACCATCAACATATATGTATTTAGCCTGAAAGCATCCAGTAAAACACAGGATGTGAGAACTGTGAGGAGAAAAAGAAAAGGGCACATTATGCATAAATACAGTTGTCACCATCTGAAGGATTTAAACCCCTAAATCCTTAGGGTTAAGGTCCTCAATCAAATCTATAAGATGCAATTCTATTACCACAAAACAACCAAAACAAAAACAAAGAATAATGACCACAAGAGATAGCGATATACGTGGAAAAACCCAAGTAGGGAAAAAACCACGAGTCCTGGATCTTGGTCCAGTAAAGAGATCAATCACTATCAATATAAAGATTACAAAATAACTTACAACCCTTCCCTAGTTTATCAAAAACCTAAGGACTGAAGAACCTCATGCCAGCGCCACGCCGTTCATCTTCTCCCGTGATTGACTCTTTGTCATTCAATCTCAAAGCCGCTTTAAGATCACAATAAGGCAAGAATGATGGAGATGGTCTCTAGAGGTGGAATTAACAATCCATAAGTGGAAGAAGTCTCTAGAGCATGAATCAATGTCTCTCAATTAGCAAGTGTGCTCAGTATGTTCAGAAGAGGCAATTAGGGCAAATGACAACTTCTTTTTTATATGGAGAACACTAGGGTTTGCCTGAAATAGAAAACAGTTTGGAACGTTCGAACATTTAAGTGAAACGTTCGGACGTTTCAGCTTGCTGGAAAAAGGGGCTTCAGAAAATGCGACCCAACGTTCGAACTCTTGTGCTTTTGGGAAAAATGGTTGAAGGCTTAGGGAACCAACGTTAGAACTCTTGTCACATGCGTTTGAACTCTTGTGCTCTCGGGAAATTGGCTTGAAGACTCTGCATGACCAATGTTCGAACGAAAGTAGTGTGCGTTCGAACTCTTGAGGTCTCGGAAAAATGGCCTGAAGGCTTTGCTGAAGGAACGTTCGAACGAAGGCAGGGGACGTTCGAACGATGGAGCTGTCGAGAAACTTGGCTTGAAGGCTCTGATGCAAGAACGTTCGAACGAAGGCGGGGACCGTTCGAACGTTTAGAGAAACAATACAATTTGGAAGTCTTGCAGTCCATTCTATAAAGAAATGAAAAATACAATGAATATACCCAAGATTTGACCAATCCCATGAATTATGCCAACTCTCAAAATCTAAAAATCTCCCCCTTTGGCAATTCATGGACAAAACTTTCTAAAACATGCAATCTACCCTTTTTCAAAAGACCCAAACGAAAAGAACAACCAAGCTAAGAAAATGAGAAGATGGAGCACTTGGAAGCTTGAGAAGGACTTGCAAGAAAGACAAGCCAAACAACCAAAGAAACCAAACATATCCAACATAAGCATTAAGCAAAGTTCAAGTTCAACAGAGTTCAAGATCAAACAAGTTCTACCTACTCTCCTCCTTTTTGGACATGAAATCCAAAGGATAAGAGAAATAACCAAACAACCAAAGTAGAAAAGTGCAATACGAAACAACCAAATAAACATAAAGGCTAAAGATGATGATAGAACTGGCACAACAGAGCAGCTGGGGAGGTCAACTAGAACGACGCATGAGGTCCATCATGTCAGAGAAGCTAACGCATTTCAGAAAAAGCTGTCATTAACTCAAACTTCAAGATGACCGAGGAGCTCATTCAGAGCAGAGAACTCCCCCTCAATGTCATGATCAACTCTTGAAGGTCCAGATCCGGAGGGACCAGCTCCTAATGGTTCTCCCTTTTGTTCGTCTTCTTCTTCTTCAATGTCTTCATCATCCAAATCAATCACAGAAAGATGAGGTTTAGACTTCTCCAAAGTAAATCGGTCAATCTTTGACTTCGGGATAATCATATCCTAATTGTGCTCTGCCTCAAGACCGGTATTGAACATCAACTTTGAGATAATTACAAGAAAGGGAAGAACAACATTGTTTGACGCAGCCATCATCCTTGTCATGCCTCTGAATACTGCCAAAGGAACATCCACAGATTTGTTGGTGCCAATGCAATAGAGGAGATAGCCATTGTCCTTGGTGATACCAGATTTGTGCCCTTTTGGATACAGATTGTGCCTTAGAATGATGTGGAGCAGCCTATATGAATCAATGAGCCTATTTTGATTGAGAGAACCCTTCTTCCAGTCAATGGGTTTCTCTGACAAAGTTATGGCTACCTTGTTCAAAGAAACAAGTTAAGTGCCACTGTGACGATAGGCAGCCCCTTTTGTTCGAGGAATTTCCAATAAGGCACTATGGAGATCTGGAGTGATGGAAAAGAGATTTCCACGCACAAAGCTCTTGAAATAATCTTCACTCACTTCATGCATCTTACAATAAAATTCTCGTGCCTAGTTAAGCACAATAGCAAAACCAACATTGTAGAGCACATTCCATTGTCGATTACGTATCCAAACTCCGAAATCAATGTCATGGAATTCTTTGTAAAGGACAACGCGTTCTTGGACAACATTCTGATGCTGAAACTTACTGAAATAAAGATTTTGAGCATCTTCACTCAAGAATCTTGATGTATCAAAAGAAGAACGATGACAAGTACGCTTTCGAGGGGCCATTTGAACAAGAAATAATCTGAGAACAAGGCCTGAGCAACACAATTTCAATGAAGAGATCCATAAGTAGCAATAACCATGAGTGCAAAAGAAGATCAAGCAAATCCAAAAATTTTAGACCACTTTCTGATGAAGAGCAATGGACATATAAAATCAAGCAAATCCCCAAACACACCAATCAACATAAAAGGAGAAAGAACACCTCCAATAGGCACTAAAATCTGAGAACAACACCCCATATGCAAAAGAAAGAAAAACAATCTCATGGAAATGAAACCAAGGCCTTCCAAGAATCCAAGCTCCTTTCACCCATTTTCCACCAAACTTCTTCCACAAGCCATCCACAGCACAAGGCAAAACACAATCATTAGGAAAAAGCAATAATAAGCAAAGAGATGATCATGTATACACAAAGGAAGACAAGAGCATCAAGGAAAGGAGAACCCACAAGATAAATAAAAAAACCCTGTGAAGAGAAGAAGAAAACACAAAATGATTTCGAAACCTAGCACAAGAGAGAGATTATAACCCATAGAATGAAAGGAAAATGATGGGGAAGAAGAAAATACCTTGAAACTAGAAGAGGAGGGACTCAATCCGAGCGAGAAGAAGAAGGAAAAATAGAGGGGGCGGCGGCTGTGTTCGAACAGAGAAGAGAGAATGAGAAAAGAGGCTAGGGTTTGGAAAATAAAAGGTGCGCGAAGTTCGAACGTTCTAAGGAACGTTCAAACTTTCGATGGAAGGGGAGTTGGAAATGTAGAAAAGAGAAAAAAAATGGCAAAAGTTTATATGTGAAGTGTGTGAGAAGGACAAATCAATTTTCAAGATAATCAAACTCCCCCTGAATATTAAAGCCTATCTGGATGTCTCTTTCTAAACCAAAACGTACAAAATTTTTTTTTCAACCTTTTCTCACATAAAAGACTCGACAAAGTATGGTTCTTTAAGCATTCTATTTAACCCATGTAACGAGCAAAAGGCCAATGACTCCCAAATCAGATGACTTTAGGGCACTAGGTATAAAAATACCCCTACGGGCTTACTGCTCGGGTTAAAAAGGCTACGAATACAAACTAGCCAATTTTTTTTATATATATTTATTTTTAACACTCAACTATGAAATGAAGAATCATTAGGGAGCAAATACAATGAGTCTACATAACCGAGCTAAGCTAGCCAAACAAGACCAATTAGTGAGCAAACCCAATAGGTCTTCATCAACAATCTAAAATCGTCAAACAAGACGAGCTAGGGAGCAAACCCAGCAAGACTTCGTCAACAACCTAAATTCTCCAGGAGACAAAAAGATAAACTAACATTCAGAAGAAGTAATGGAAATAAGGATCAAACTCATCCCATTTGAAATCTTTCAAACTGAAGTGCCGTGCAAAAAGATAGATCAAATTCACCAAAAAGAAACATAGAAAATCAGGACAACAAGCAAACACCAAGAGAATTACGAAGAAATCCAAACCTAGTGGGATCAAGAGGTTTAGTGAGAATGTTTGCTAATTGGTGTTCTGTAGAAATGTGTCCTAAGGTCAAGACTTTCTCTTCTACTAGATCACGAATGAAGTGATGTCGAATATCAATTTGTTTCGCTCTCGAGTGTTGCACAGGATTTTTAGAGATATCTATGGCGCTCTTGTTATCACAAAAAAACACTCATTGTTCCTTGAGATATCCCATAATCAAATAACATCTGCTTCATCCATAACAGTTGAGTACAACAGCTTCCTACAGCAATGTATTATGCTTCTACTGTGGACAATGAAGTGGAGGTTTGCTTCTTACTATACCAAGCAACTAAGTTATTTCCAACTAGAAAACATCCACCTGAAGTACTCTTTCGGTCATCTACATGTTGGATACCGCGATCACTGAGAGGGGGGGGGGGGGGGGGGTGAATCAGTGATTTCTAAAAACAGGTCCAATTCAACAACAAAACAAGTCAAACCACACAATGACACCAGATTTAACGTGGTTCACCGAAAGGCTACGTCCACGGTTCAAAGACTGTCCGAACACCAATCCGAGACAGATCTGAATCTTATTTAGTCGCTACAACGACAAAGAGCACCAACCCTTAGTTTCAGATAGCACCAACTATCTAGGAAGCACCGACTCCCTTTAGTTTCAGATAGCACCAACTATCTAGGAAGCACCGACTCCCTTTAGTTTCAGATAGCACCAACTATCTAGGAAGCACCGACTCCCTTTACAATTTATCTGCACCCACAGATAGGATCACCAAACCCCAGACACCAAGCACCAACTTGATGTGAAAACAGAATGGAAGATTAATTCTGTCTACAGCCCTTCCCCTCTACAATTCTCTCTCTCTCAATCCCTTACAAATTGAAATCTAAAGCATAAAGAGAGACACTTAACTCATGGACGAATCACCATCTTCTAGAGCATAATCTCGTCCACAATTGCTGTAGAAAACGTCTGATAATGCAGCAACACAGCAACACAGCACCAGCACTCTTCTTCTCTCCAAAACTCTCTCTATAACTCTCTAAAACTCTTCTCTTCTGGTGTCTCTTTAAGAACGACCCTTACATGCCTTTTTATAGGTTTTGATAACCCTTAATTGTATTTAAAACGGGCTACAATTCGTTTAGAAAGAGTCCCAAACGAAATAGATAAGAGTGCTGAATTTTCGTGCAAAACTTCTAATTCTGCGCAACTCTGGTTCCCGTGCTCGGTCGACATCCTGGCTTGCCCGGTCGACCGAAGACACTGACTGAAAAACAGACAATTTCGAGCTCGGTCGACATCCTGAGGGCTCGGTCGACCGAAGACACACTGTGTCACAAAAATAACTGAGAGGTGCCTTTTTCTGTTTTCTGCAGGTTTCTTCTTGCTCGGTCGACCGCATGAACAGCCCGGTCGACCGCGTGCTCTGCATCAGGAATTCTTAATTCCAGACTGTTTCAATTCTGTTTCTCCTTTTCAAGCTCTATCAACACCAGCTTATTATCATCATGTTTGTGACAATGTGTTGACAAGAATTCCAACTCAAACTAATACTTGAGATGCTAACTTCTTCAATTCATCAAAAGACTTTCAAGTCATCTCAAATTCCAACAATCTCCCCCTTTGGAATTGTTGGCAACACTATTGGAACTTCAACACTTTCAACTCCAGCTTGCAGCTCTTCCAAGTTCTTTTCAATACTAACTTGGAACCAATTCTGAAATTCGGAAATATCAACCATGCACTGTCACAATCTCCCCCTAGCTTTCATAGTATAACATCTCTCCTTGCTAACATAGCATAACATCTCTCCTTGCTATCGTAGCATAACATCTCTCCCCCTTTGACAACAAATCCAAAGGGACCAAACCGAGGAGCGAATAGGATATTCAATGAATGCATTGCTCCCCCTTTCAAGCATAACTCCTACGGTTTAGGAGAGTGAGTAACTCCTAACTTTTTCCGGAGATACTCGAAGACTTCCTTTGGCAGAGGTTTCGTGAAAATATCAGCCACTTGCTCAGTTGTTGGAACATATTCCAACTTGACCTCTCCATCAGCAACTTTATCTTTTAGAAAATGATAACGAATTGCTACATGCTTTGTTCGAGAGTGCTGAACAGGATTCTTAGATATATGAATTGCACTCGTGTTATCACATAGGATCGGCGTAGGATCCGTTGTAGGAACTCCTAGATCAGAGAGCATTTGCCGCATCCATAACACTTGCGTACAACAAGTTGCCGCTGCAATATATTCCGCTTCCGCTGTCGAAAGGGATACTGAGTCTTGCTTCTTACTATGCCAAGCAACTAATCTTTCTCCAAGATAAAATGCGCCGCCGCTAGTACTCTTGCGATCATCTACGCATCCAGCCCAATCGGCATCAGAATATGCAACTAGAGTGAAGGATTTGCCTTTGGGATACCAGATACCAAGCTCCATAGTACCTTTCAGATATCGAAAGATTCTTTTCACTGCTGTAAGGTGCGTTTCAGTTGGTGCTGCTTGAAAACGTGCAACCATACATACTGCTTGTAGAAGATCTGGTCTTGTAGCAGTCAAGTAGAGCAAGCTTCCTATCATAGAGCGATAGGTGGTATGATCAACGGACGAGGCCTTATCATCTTTGCTAAGCTTCGTGTTCGTTGACATTGGTGTGCTCACTGGCTTGCTGTCTTCCATATTGAACCGTTTCAGCATTTCCTTAATATACTTCAATTGTGATATGAAGATGCCATGTTTCAGCTGCTGAACTTGTAAACCAAGAAAGAACTTTAATTCTCCAAGCATCGACATCTCAAATTCTTTCTTCATCTCTTCTGCAAAATTCCTGCACATCTCTTCATCATTGCCACCAAAGATTATGTCATCAACATAAACAATGACAACCAGCTGTTTGCTTAACTCAGTTTTGACATATAGATTGCTATCAACAAGTCCTTTTCCAAAACCGATCTTGCGGAGATATAGGTCCAGCCTTGCATACCACGCCCTTGGCGCTTGTTTCAGTCCATAAAGAGCCTTTTTCAACTTGCATACTAGATCTGAATTTTTGCTGATGAGAAAACCATCAGGTTGCTCAATGTAGACTTCTTCTTCAAGTAAACCATTCAAGAAAGCTGACTTTACGTCCATCTGAAATACCTTGAAGGTTTTGTATGCTGCCAATGCAAGAAACATTCGAATAGCTTCCAGACGAGCCACCGGTGCAAAGGTCTCTTCAAAATCTATGCCTTCAACTTGAGCATAGCCTTTACAAACCAACCTTGCTTTGTTTCTAATGACTTGACCATCTTCATTCAGCTTATTCCGAAAGACCCATTTAGTACCAATAACATTCTTATCAGTAGGTCTAGGAACAAGTTCCCATGTGGAGTTCTTCTCAATTTGCTCCAACTCCTCATGCATAGATTTCAACCAACTTTCATCGAGACTGGCTTCAGCCACAGTCTTGGGTTCAATGGTGGACACAAGTGAGTAATTGCTAACTACACTTTGTCTAGTTTGAACGCCTGCCTTAGGATCTCCAATGATTTGATCCTTAGGGTGTTGCTCTACCCAAGTGCTGTGCTTTTTAGGTGTAGTATCTTCTGAGTCATCCTTTGATTTCTCAGAATCATTAGATTTAGCCATCTCATCATCAACCTCACTCAAGTCCTCATAAATTGGACTGTTATTATGAGTTGCATTCTTTGCTTCATAGTTTTCATCAATTCTCACATCAGCACTTTCTATGATTTTTCTGGTTCTTTTGTTAAGACACCTATATGCCTTGCTAGTAGAGGAGTAACCCAGAAATATACCTTCGTCAGCTCTTTCTTCAAATTTGCCCGGATTTTGTTCGAGCCGCTTGATGTAGCACTTGCTGCCGAAGACTTTGAAGTGCTTGACTGTTGCTTTTCTTCCAAACCATAGCTCATAGGGAGTTTTGTCTTCATGTGGCCTGATCAAGCATCGGTTTTGAATGTATACAGCCGTATGAATTGCCTCTTTCCAATACTTGTCAGCCATCTTGCTTTCACTTAGCATCGTACGAGCCATCTCTTGTACGGTGCGATTCTTCCGTTCCACAACTCCATTTTGCTGTGGAGTTCTAGGGGCTGAGTACTGTCTTTGAATGCCATGATGTTCACAATATTTAGTGAACTCTTCAGATGTGAACTCGCCTCCACGATCAGACCTTAAAATCTTGATACGTTTTTCCAATTGATTTTCAACCTGTGCTTTAAACACTTTAAAACGATCAAGTGCTTGATGCTTATGCTTAAGAAACAATACCCATGTCATACGAGTATAATCATCAATGCATAACATAAAATACTTATCTCCATTGGTGCTTTGAGTTCGCATCGGTCCACAGAGATCAGTGTGCACTAGCTCAAGAGGTTTCTTGGAATGATGCTCCTTTGACTTGAACATAACCCTCGTTTGCTTTCCCTTTTGGCAAGAGTCGCAAATGGGATTGGAAGGTTTTTCAACTTTAGACATGCCTCTTACAGCCTTTGAATTGCAAATCTTTGACATGTTATCAAAGCTTAGATGCCCAAGGCGTTTGTGCCACAACCAACTTTCCTCTGTCCGACTCATCAAGCAGGTCTTTTCAGCTCCATCTGACAGTGTATAGAGATTTCCAGCAGTTCTTGATCCAGTTGCCACTGTTTTCCCGTTGCTACTCTTCTTGATGGCAAACCCATTCTTTGTGAAGATAACTTCATGACCCTTGTCACAGATCTGGCTCACACTAAGCAGGTTGTGTCTCAATCCAGACACATATAAGACTTCTTCAGATCTGATCTTGTTTGCCATAAGCTGAATAACACCTTTTCCGCAGATTTTGGCACCATCATTGTTGCCAAACTTCACTGAACCGCCTTCATAGTGCTGTAATTTGATGAATTTCTCTTTATCACCAGTCATATGGCTTGAACAACCACTATCAAGGACCCATGGTGCTGTCTTCTTTTGTGCATTGAATGCCGTTTGCACAATGAGAGATTCTTTGAGACTTTCTGCACTTTTCTTTGCTCTCCAAGCCTTAACTAACTTGGGTTCCTTTTCAACCTGAAATTGGTTAGCAATAGGCAACCTACAATCCCTAGCCAAGTGTCCATAATTATGACATATATAACACTCAATTTTGTGGCTACTTAGGATTGAAAAAGGATTCCTAGTCACAAATGGACTGTTTCTTACATAGAATTTGCAATCAGCTCTTTTATGTCCAAACATATTACAATGAAAGCAATAACCATAGAATTTGTATCTTCTTTGTGGCTGGTTAGTCTTCATTACCTTTCTAACAGGAATGGACTCCTTTCTAGGTTGAGTGGGCTTCATGGAGTTAGAGGGTGCAGTGACTTGCTTCACAAACTCTTTCCTTTTAGGAGGTGCAATCTTAGAGGATTCACCTTTCTCAAATCCTAGACCAAATCTGAAGTGGGCTGGTCTTTGAACTTTCAGTAGTTCATTGAGTTTCATAGTCCCTTCAATCGCTTGGAGCGCTTTGAGTTTTTTACTATTTTCCAAATTTTCAGCCTTTGCTCTAGCGATCTCAGTTTCAAGTTTCATAGCCTCTTCCTTTTTGATACTTATTTGGTTTTCAAGGACTTCTACCATTCTTTTATATTCTTCTACTTGAGTTTTCAAAGAAATAATAGAACTTTCAGATTCATGGAGAAGTTTCAGATTTTTCTTACTTGATTTGCGTTCCATGCTTAGCTCCTCAAGTGCGGCTATGAGTTCCTCTTCAAGATTGACTTCAGCCTCCTCATCCTCTTCCGGATCTAGCTCTTCTTCTTCTTCAACAGTGACCATGAAGAGAGCTTCGGTTGATTCATCATCGTCTGAAGTTTCAGACGTGCTGTCATCTTGTTGACATAGAAAGTTTTTAGCTTTGCCCCTTTTTCTGAAATTTCTCTTTCCTTTACTCTTTTCAGCATAAGAGTCACTTTCATTGTCTTCTTTTAGCGGACACTTCGCAGCAAAGTGACCAATACCTCCACAATCGAAGCATTTAAAGGGTAGCTTCCCTTTGTACTTGCCAATGCTTCCTTTCTTCAACTTTCTAACAAATTGAGCCTCAAGCTCATCATCATCAGAATCAACATCATGACCAGCAGTCTCTTTTGCCTTTTTCTGAACTTTGAAGGCGGCTTCTTTATCAGATGAAGACGTCTTTCCTATGCGCATCTCATAGGCAGTTAGAGAACCATGTAATTCATCCATGGAAAATGCATTCAGATCTTTGGCTTCTTCAATGGCTGAGACTTTTGAATCAAACCGAGGAAGAAGAGATCTTAGAACCTTTTTGACGATGACCGGCTCTTTAATCTCCTCCCCTAGTCCACGAATGTCATTCGTGACTTCATTCACTCGTTGCAAATATGAGTCAACATTCTCGCTTTCCTCCATGCGAAGAGATTCAAATTGAGAGCGATGAGTTTGCAATTTGGCTTCTTTAATCTTCTCATCACCTTCATGTATGCTTTGCAACTTGTCCCAAATTTCCTTGGCTGTTTTGCATGCAATTACTTTGACAAGCTCGCTGTCCACAAGGCCACTAAAGAGTGCATTCTGCGCCTTGGAGTCATTGTCTGCCAACTTCTTCGATGCAGTATCATTGGGTACGGTGGCAGCATTGTAACCGGCTCTGACAGCCTCCCAAACATCATAGCCAAGAGATTTGATGAAGGCTTGCATCCTAATCTTCCAAAAGGAGTAATTAGAACCATCAAACAGAGGTGCTTTCATATTCCCTGTATTGACTGCCATGTGATTTGACAAGAGATCACCCTTAGCGTATTAAACTGATCAAGGGAACCTCGCTCTGATACCAATTGTTGGATACCGCGATCACTGAGAGGGGGGGGTGAATCAGTGATTTCTAAAAACAGGTCCAATTCAACAACAAAACAAGTCAAACCACACAATGACACCAGATTTAACGTGGTTCACCGAAAGGCTACGTCCACGGTTCAAAGACTGTCCGAACACCAATCCGAGACAGATCTGAATCTTATTTAGTCGCTACAACGACAAAGAGCACCAACCCTTAGTTTCAGATAGCACCAACTATCTAGGAAGCACCGACTCCCTTTAGTTTCAGATAGCACCAACTATCTAGGAAGCACCGACTCCCTTTAGTTTCAGATAGCACCAACTATCTAGGAAGCACCGACTCCCTTTACAATTTATCTGCACCCACAGATAGGATCACCAAACCCCAGACACCAAGCACCAACTTGATGTGAAAATAGAATGGAAGATTAATTCTGTCTACAGCCCTTCCCCTCTACAATTCTCTCTCTCTCAATCCCTTACAAATTGAAATCTAAAGCATAAAGAGAGACACTTAACTCATGGACGAATCACCATCTTCTAGAGCATAATCTCGTCCACAATTGCTGTAGAAAACGTCTGATAATGCAGCAACACAGCAACACAGCACCAGCACTCTTCTTCTCTCCAAAACTCTCTCTATAACTCTCTAAAACTCTTCTCTTCTGGTGTATATATAAGAACGACCCTTACATGCCTTTTTATAGGTTTTGATAACCCTTAATTGTATTTAAAACAGGCTACAATTCGTTTAGAAAGAGTCCCAAACGAATTAGATAAGAGTGCTGAATTTTCGTGCAAAACTTCTAATTCTGCGCAACTCTGGTTCCCGTGCTCGGTCGACATCCTGGCTTGCCCGGTCGACCGAAGACACTGACTGAAAAACAGACAATTTCGAGCTCGGTCGACATCCTGAGGGCTCGGTCGACCGAAGACACACTGTGTCACAAAAATAACTGAGAGGTGCCTTTTTCTATTTTCTGCAGGTTTCTTCTTGCTCGGTCGACCGCATGAACAGCCCGGTCGACCGCGTGCTCTGCATCAGGAATTCTTAATTCCAGACTGTTTCAATTCTGTTTCTCCTTTTCAAGCTCTATCAACACCAGCTTATTATCATCATGTTTGTGACAATGTGTTGACAAGAATTCCAACTCAAACTAATACTTGAGATGCTAACTTCTTCAATTCATCAAAAGACTTTCAAGTCATCTCAAATTCCAACACTACACATCCGGCCCAATCAGCATCAGAGAAGCCTACAACATCAGTGTTAGACTCACGAGTCATCCAGATACCATAGTCTATAGTCCCACTTATATATTTGAAAATATGTTTTACACTTCGTAAATGAGATTCTTTAGGATTAGACTGATGTCTGGCACAAACTCCTACACTGTATGAAATGTCTAGCCTGCTGGCAGTGAGATACAAGAGACTGCCAATCATGCTTCTATATAGGGTGTTGTCCACATCTTTTCCACTAAGTCAACACTGACTTTGGTGGTAGTGCTCATGGGTGTCCTGACATGTTTTGTAGAAGTCAAACCAAACTTTTTCAACAAACTTCTAGCATATTTAGCTTGAGAGACAGATTCCTTCCTCATTTTGCTTGACCTGCAAACCAAGAAAAAGAAAAACAGTTCTCCAACCAAACGCATTTCAAATTCATTGGACATAGCCGAAGAGAACTTCTTAACCAAGACTTCAGAAGTTGCACCAAAGACAATGTCATCAACATATATTTGAGCGATCAGAATGTTGCCTTTCTCATTGTTTACGAACAAGGTTTTGTCAATACTTCCCCTCTTGAAGCCATTGGAGACTAAGAACTGTGTTAATCTCTCATACCAGGCTCTAGGGGCCTGTTTCAAGCCATACAATGCTTTCTTCAGCTTGAACACATGATCTTGATGGTGAGGGTCTTCAAACCCCTTTGGTTGCTCCTCATACACTTCTTCATTGTATCCATCTAGAAAAGCACTCTTAACATCCATCTGATGAAGCTTGATTTTCAAATGACAGGCAATAGCAAACAAAATGCGAATGGACTCAAGCCTTGCAACTGGTGCAAATGTCTCGTCAAAGTAAATTCCCCCTTAATTGAGTGTAGCCTTGAGCCACCAACCTGGCTTTGTTCCTGATGACTCCTCCCAACTCATCTGTCTTATTTTTGAATATCCATTTTGTTCCAATGACATTGGTGTGGGTGGGTCTAGGAACCAGCTCCCAGACTGAGTTTCTCTCAAATTGTTCCAATTCATCGTGCATTGCATCTATCCAAGAATCATCCTTTAAGGCATCAACTACATTTTTAGGCTCTAGACTAGAAACATAACAATAAAAGTTTACCTCATCACATACATGTCTTCTAGTCTTCATTGGAGCTGAGATATCTCCAATAACCTTGTCAAGAGGATGATTCTTCATGACTTGTCCTTTTTGAGTGCGGGGATGCACTGTGACTTGGTCATTTAAAACTCCTTGTTCAGATTCAAGACATGTTGAACTGTTGTTTGGAGAGACATCAAGTTCCAAATTATCAACATTTCTAATAGGCTACAGATTTTTGTCATTACTTTCATCATTTGAGTCATCAACCTGTGAGGAGGAAGGAGTGAGAATGAGTTCCTCATCATCATCAGAAATATGTTTAGTTACCCCAATGTCATCCATAACAACATTCACAGATTCCATAATAGTTGAGGATTCAATGTTGCACACACGGTAAGCTCTACTGTTAAGGGAATAGCCTAGGAAGAACGCTTCATTACTTTGAGAGCCAAACTTTCCCAAATGCTCACTATCCCTAAGGATGTAGCATTTACTCCTGAAAGTTCGAAAGTATTTCACACTGGGCTTCCTATTATTCCAAATCTCAAATGGAGTTGCTTTGTTCCTAGCCTGAGATAGAACCAGTTAATGATATACACAGTTGTGTTGATTGCCTCAGCCCAAAAACGTAAAGGAATGCGTTTAATATGTATCATAACACGGGCCATTTCTTAAACTACCCGATTCTTCCTCTCAACCACTCCATCTTGCTGAGGTGTTTTTGGAGCAGAAAATTCATGCTTAATACCATGCATAGAACAAAATGAGTTGAAGTATTAATAACATGCATAGAACAAAATAAGTTGAAGTCGGAATTATCAAGCTCTGAGCCATGATCAGATCTAATGCGAATCACACCTCCAAACTCTTGAGATTTTTCTGTCATCAACAAAGCCCACAAATCATTAAAGACCTCAAAAGTTTTAGATTTATCTCTTAAGAATCTAACCCAAGAGAAACGAGAGAAATCATCAACTATAAGAAATATATATTTCTTCCGGCCAATGCTCTCCGTTTGGGTTGGACCCATAAGATCTATATGTAACAACTCCAAAGGTCATTTAGTAACGCAATGATCAGTCATCTTGTGTGAAACTTTAGTTTGTTTACCTTTTTGACATGGCCCACAAACGCTTTTAGATTATTTTTGTAACTTAGGAATTCAACATACTAAGTCGTACTTGGATAACCTTTCTAAATCAATATGATTCATGTGCCCCAAGCGTTCATGCCATAACTCAACATCACTCACTTTTGCTGAATGACAGTTCAACATACTTTCAATGCCTACAATGTAACAATTATCTGATGTTCTTTTGCCACAAATTACACTCTTTCCCTCCTTATCAACAATGGTGCATTCTTTCAGGGGAGAAGTGAACATCATATTCAGTGAAACATAGTTGACTGATACCCAGAAGAGTAACTTTCAATCCATCAACAAAAAAGACATTGGAAAGAGTAGATATTCCAGGGATACACACTGTCCCTCTTCCAACAATTTTAGACTTTCCACCATCACCAAATTGTACAATGCCTCCATCGCACTCTTCAAGAGAAGTGAACAATGACTTGTCCCCAGTCATATGCCTTGAATATCCATTGTCCAAGTACCACACATGTGAGTCTTGTGCCTTCAGTGCAGACAAGACAACATTGCAATGCAATTCAACTTTTCGTATCCAAAGAGATTTGGTCTTGACTTATGACAGGGGATCACGAATCTTTCTTTGTCGCTCACGTAAATGCCTTCCCACAATAATGACAAGTAGGTACCGAGTTTGTCAACAAATTTCGACAAAATGGTCAAATATGACCTTTCATCCCACAATGGTGACAAACAAGCACAAACTTAGTTTGAGTGACTTTTCCTTTTGATGCAAGAGGAACATGATTCACATGAGTAATGGAAGGAACAATAAGGGTGTTTTCATTTTGGATGGGGCCTTTAACAAAAAGAGTGTTACCCTTTGAGAATGATAAAGAAGCAACATCACCATAGCCTATCCCGCGTTTATCCTTCTTTTGTTGGCTTAAGATCTCATCCAAAGTTAAGGAGCCATTGTTCATCCTTTTGAGTGTACTTTTTGTTGCAGACAATTCACTGTACACCATATTCAATTTTCCCTCAAGATCATGCTTATAATTCTTGAGAATGACCACTTCACTTTGGAGATCTTTTAGAAGCTTTTCATCATGACATCTATTTTTACCATATCATTTGACAACTCTGTCAACTTAAAATACTCCTGTTCTAATTGAGATAAAGAATACCTCATCTCCTGATCACAAGAAGTACTAAAAGGAAATTGTTGAGCCATTGGAACTTTATGGAATAAGATTGCAGATGACAAGAGGAAGTTTTGATACAAATTAGATAGGGCTAAGACTGTTCTTATAGAGATGGATTTCGAACAAGACAAACCCTCATCTCTTCAAATCTTACTTTTCCAGATTGAAAATATGCTGGATGCATATTTTCAAAAGCTACTTAGCTAAGCCAGTGAAATTAAATGCGGGATGTCCCTATTTTTCTTGTTTGTCAACAACATCTAGCGAATTTGAATCTCCTTCTGCATCCTGTTGATAAATCTAGGCCTCTAGCCTTTGCACGTTCTGTCGGACATGGGTGGTTCCAGAGTATATTTCTTTGCGGGCTTAGCTTGGGTGGGCTGGGGCTTTCGTGATGTGCATGAATTTGGGTTGCACTCACTTAGGACCAGTAATAATTATGGGGGATGAACTTGAATGCCCTCGGCCCTGTCTAATCGAGGCCCATCTACTATCTATGCTTGCATGGATTATCTACCTTCTGTTCTCTAATCTTTGGATTAGCTTCCAAAGTTTCTCTCAGTTTATACATCTCTTTGTCAATTTCTGACAAAAAGGGGGAGAAATAATCTTCGTTGAGGGGAGACAATCAGTATCTCCTTAGTTTCATATGTTGCAGGTACAAAGGGGGAGAAATAGGTACAAAGGGGTAGAGTATCTCCTCAGTTTCATATGTTGCAGGTACAAAGGGGGAGAAACAGGGTAATTCTTCTCAAGCAAAAATGAAGAAGATCATACACATTCTTTCTGCTTCCTTATCCTTTTATTATTGAAAATCATATGTAAAAGTTTATAAACTTTGTGTATAATGTATGATTTTTTTTTAAGTCTCCTCTTTTAAAGATGTATAAGTTTAATTGGTTTCGTCACGAAATTGACAAAGGGGTAGATTGTTAGTGCCACATTTTCATATGCACTATTTTTATTGTCAATTCCGTGCCAAAGAGTTCCGAAGACATTGTCTCTTAAGTACTTCAAAGAAAATTCAATTCAAAAGGTCTGTCAAAGCTTTTTGGAAAGGCCAGGTTTCGTCAAAGATCAACATCAAGATGTGCCAACCAAGATCAGGTAATTGGGACCGAAACCATACGCCTTAGTGACCCTAAAAACCCTAGGCTAAATTGTTATTTTGATAGGTTTTTAGAAGATTTTTTTGAGCTTATTTAAAACTAAAAAATGGCCCCAGATTTCGGCCAGCCAACCTCATGCGGTTAGCAGTTCACCCACTAAGTCCACCTGTCCTAAGGCATCCAACATGATCATAACACCAAGTCACATTGAGGCTTAGTAAGCATGAGTATGTATAGAAACTTAACAATAAACAATGTTTTATAAATTAATAAAGAAATGTGAATTTGCCAAAACCTGTGTGCTCATAACACCAGGTCACATTGAGGCTTAGTAAGCATGAGTATGAATAGAAACTTAACAACAAACAATGTTTTATAAATTAATAAAGAAATGTGAAGATTTCAAAACCGGTGTGCTTTTGATTTCCTTAATACTTTTTCCTACAAAAGTTCCCTCATATTCATACTCATGTAAGGCCTCACCAAAATATTGCTTTTGTCATGGTTTTTATCAAATTTCAAAAGTTTGAATAATGTTCCTGTCAGGTACACCCTACCATGTCTTAAGTGACCGTTGGAACTATCCGTTGGATTTTTTCTATAAATACCTGAAGCTCATTTTCAACATCAAGGAGTCCAATTTTTGAAGAGCCTTTGTTCTAAATTCTTGTAAACCTTTCCCAAGCTCTCAAAGCTTCTTCCAAACACACTTAGATTCTATCTTGAAAAATCCAAGGGCTTACTTAGCTCTAAGGAGTGTGCTTTGAGAAGACAAATCTAGGGTATCCTAATCCTTAAAGCTATCTCTCATTTCTGCCCTAGAAATCAAATCCTAATCCCTAAAGCTATCTCTCATTTCTGCCCTAGAAATCAAACCTCTACAACTTGGTTGTGCATCTCAATGGAGTTTCATCATCAACACCAAGCTAGCTGCAAGAGGTAAAAAGCTTCGATCACGGTCAAAAGCTTCCTCGAACACTTTCGATCTTCATCAAAGGCAACTGTTCGCCCTCCATTCAAATTTATATCTTTGAGACAGTGGATTGAATCTGTGTGTGTCAACCACTCTAAAAATTATGTGTGGGGATTAGATCTGTGTGATCGAACCTCAGTAACAAAATTGAGTTAGAATCAGTACTTGTGTAGTTTGATTCTTTATAGTGGAACCAAGGGACTGTGTAACCCTTGAGAGTGGATGTAGGTCTGTGTGACTGAACCACTATAAATCTCTTGTGCCATTTTATCTCTTGTGCTTACTATCTTGTTTCAAATCAGAGTGTCTCTGATTATTAATTTAAGCACACACACATTGAACTTATAATTCAAACAAGTTATTTTGTTATGTGTGACTATTATTCCAAGTTGAGATTAAAATTGGGCTAATAAGTTTAAAATTGGCATTAGAATTCCTTTTGTCCTATTCACCCCCCCCCCCTCTAGGACTTATTCAATGAACCTAGTTGCACTTTCAGTCAAACCAAACTTTTTCAACAAACTTCTAGCATATTTAGCTTGAGAGACAGATTCCTTCCTCATTTTGCTTGACCTGAAACCAAGAAAATGAAAGACAGTTCTCCAACCAAATGCATTTCAAATTCATTGGATATAGCCGAAGAGCACTTCTTAACCAGGACTTCAGAAGTTGCACCAAAGACAATGTCATCAACATATATTTGAGCGATCAGAATGTTGCCTTTCTCATTGTTTACGAACAAGGTTTTGTCAACACTTCCCCTCTTGAAGCCATTGGAGACTAAGAACTGTGTTAATCTCTCATACCAGGCTCTAGGGGCCTGTTTCAAGCCATACAATGCTTTCTTCAGCTTGAACACATGATCTTGATGGAGAGGGTCTTCAAACCCCTTTGGTTGCTCCTCATACACTTCTTCATTGTATCCATCTAGAAAAGCACTCTTAACATCCATCTGATGAAGCTTGATTTTCAAATGACAGGCAATAGCAAACAAAATGCGAATGGACTCAAGCCTTGCAACTGGTGCAAATGTCTCGTCAAAGTCAATCCCTTCTAATTGAGTATAGCCTTGAGCCACCAACCTGGCTTTGTTCCTGATGACTCCTCCCAACTCATCTGTCTTATTTTTGAATATCCAATTTGTTCCAATGACATTGGTGTGGGTGGGTCTAGGAACCAGCTCCCAGACTGAGTTTCTCTCAAATTGTTCCAATTCATCGTGCATTGCATCTATCCAAGAATCATCCTTTAAGGCATCAACTACATTTTTAGGCTCTAGACTAGAAACATAACAATAAAAGTTTACCTCATCACGTACATGTCTTCTAGTCTTCATTAGAGCTGAGATATCTCCAATAACCTTGTCAAGAGGATGATTCTTCCATGACTTGTCCTTTTTGAGTGCGGGGATGCACTGTGACTTGGTCATTTGGAACTCCTTGTTCAGATTCAAGACATGTTGAACTGCTGTTCGGAGAGACATCAAGTTCCAAATTATCAACATTTCCAATAGGCTACAGATTTTTGTCATTAGTTTCATCATTTGAGTCATCAACCTGTGAGGAGGAAGGAGTGAGAATGAGTTCCTCATCATTATCAGAAATATGTTCAGTTACCCCAATGTCATCCACCACAACATTCACAGATTCCATAATAGTTGAGGATTCAATGTTGTACACACGGTAAGCTCTACTGTTAAGGGAATAGCCTAGGAAGAACGCTTCATTACTTTGAGAGTCAAACTTTCCCAAATGCTCACGATCCCTAAGGATGTAGCATTTACTCCCGAAAGTTCGAAAGTATTACACACTGGGCTTCCTATTATTCCAAATCTCAAATGGAGTTGCTTTGTTCCTAGCCTGAGATAGAACCAGTTAATGACATACACAGTTGTGTTGATTGCCTCAGCCCAAAAACGTAAAGGAATGCGTTTGCTATGTATCATAACACGGGCCATTTCTTAAACTACCCGATTCTTCCTCTCAACCACTCCATTTTGCTGAAGTGTTTTTGGAGCAGAAAATTCATGCTTAATACCATGCATAGAATAAAATGAGTTGAGGTATTAATAACATGCATAGAACAAAATAAGTTGAAGTCGGAATTATCAAGCTATGAGCCATGATCAGATCTAATGCGAATCACACCTCCAAACTCTTGAGATTTTTCTGTCATCAACAAAGCCCACAAATCATTAAAGACCTCAAAAGTTTTAGATTTATCTCTTAAGAATCTAACCCAAGAGAAACGAGAGAAATCATCAACTATAAGAAATATATATTTCTTCTGGCTAATGCTCTCCGTTTGGGTTGGACCCATAAGATCTATATGTAACAACTCCAAAGGTCGTTTAGTAACGCAATGATCAGTCATCTTGTGTGAAACTTTAGTTTGTTTACCTTTTTGACATGGCCCACAAACGCTTTTAGATTATTTTTGTAACTTAGGAAGTCCACATACTAAGTCGTACTCGGATAACCTTTCTAAATCAATATGATTCATGTGCCCCAAGCGTTCATGCCATAACTCAACATCACTCACTTTTGCTGAATGACAGTTCAACATACTTTCAATGCCTACAATGTAGCAATTATCTGATGTTCTTTTGCCACAAATTACACTCTTTCCCTCCTTATCAACAATGGTGCATTCTTTCAGGGGAGAAGTGAACATCATATTCAGTGTCACATAGTTGACTGATACTCAGAAGAGTAACTTTCAATCCATCAACAAAAAAGACATTGGAAAGAGTAGATATTCCAGGGATACACACTGTCCCTCTTCCAACAATTTTAGACTTTCCACCATCACCAAATTGTACAATGCCTCCATCGCACTCTTCAAGAGAAGTGAACAATGACTTGTCCCCAGTCATATGCCTTGAATATCCATTGTCCAAGTACCACACATGTGAGTCTTGGGCCTTCAGTGCAGACAAGACAACATTGCAATGCAATTCAACTTTTCGTATCCAAAGAGATTTGGTCTTGACTTGTGACCGGGGATCACGAATCTTTCTTTGTTGCTCACGTAAATGCCTTCTCACAATAATGACAAGTAGGTACCGAGTTTGTTAACAAATTTCGACAAAATGGTCGAATATGACCTTTCATCCCACAATGGTGACAAACAGGCACAAACTTTGTTTGAGTGACTTTTCCTTTTGATGCAAGAGGAACATGATTCACATGAGTAATGGAAGGAACATTAAGGGTGTTTTCATTTTGGATGGGGCCTTTAACAAAGACAGTGTTACCCTTTGAGAATGATGAAGAAGCAACATCACCATAGCCTATCCCGCATTTATCCTCCTTTTGTTGGCTTAAGATCTCATCCAAAGTTAAGGAGCCATTGTTCATCCTTTTGAGTGTACTTTTTGTTGCAGACAATTCACTGTACACCATATTCAATTTTCCCTCAAGATCATGCTTATGATTCTTGAGAATGACCACTTCACTTTGGAGATCTTTTAGAAGCTTTTCATCATCACATCTATTTTTACTAATATCATTTGACAACTCAGTCAACTTAAAATACTCTAGTTCTAATTGACTTACCTTGCTCTTAGCTTCATTTAATTCAATTAACAAGGTAGATTTTTCATATCAACTTGACTTACTTCTTGTCATTTATCTTGGTAAGCTTCAAGGAATCTTTAAAAAGCTTTTCATATTTTGTTTCCAAGTATTGATCATCATCAGATGATTCGAGAAAACCAGTTTCATCATCCGACTTAACATCTTTGTCAGACGAGTCCTGCACAGAAGTAAGTTTAGAAGAACGAGACATAAATGCAACATTTTTTTTACCACCTTCTACTACAGAATCTGAATCACTCTTCTCATCTTCCGAGTCATCATCCCAAGTGACGTTCAGAGCTCTATCCAACCGCCTTTCAATGCGATTAACACATTTTGCAGCAATGTGTCCATATCCCTGACATTCAAAGCATTTAATATCCTTCGAAGAATTCTTAGATAAATTTTTACCAGGGGGCTTGTCACCCTTAGGGACAAAGTTATTCCTAGTTTGTCCCTTGTTTTTCAAGAAATTCCTCTTCATGCCACCTTTGTTGTTAGTCAAAAACTTATTAAACTTCTTCACAAAGAGTGCTTCCAGCTCTTCATTTTCTGAAGTAACCTCTGTTTCATCTTCAAATTCACAGTTTTCATTTTTAGATGAAACAAGAGCCATTCCTCTGTATTTGAGATTGGGTAAATGATTTGCCTCATATGTTTGCAGATTTCCAACCAACTCATCCACTCTTAGAGAGTCCAGATTTTTGTCTCCTTAATTGCCACCACTTTAGCATGAAACTTTGGGGGAAGAGATCTTAAGATCTTCTTGACAACTTTACTATTTGAAATTGATTCCTCCAGGCTGAAACAATTATTAACTATGTCACTCAATTTTAGATAGAACTCATCAAAAGTTTCGGATTCTTTCATCTTTAATGATTCAAAAGCAGTAGTGTAATTTTGGAGCTTGGTCTGTTTGACCTTATCTTTACCCTCATGAGCCGTTTGAAGAATGTCCCATGCTTCCTTGGCAGTGGTGCAAGAGGAAATTCTTCGAAACTCCGAAGGAGATAGACCATTATAAATGGCATTAATAGCTTTGCTATTACAGTTTAAAGCATACTTTTCCTCATTGGTCCATTCAGACTTACGTTTGAGAATAAAACTCCCATCAATTTCAATTTTGGGTAGAGAATACCCATCTTCAATGCAATCCCAAACATCATCATCAGTAGATCTCAAATAGGCTATCATCTGAACCTTCCAATATGGATAGTTAGATCCAATTAACAATGGGGGCTTATTGGTGGAGGTTCCCTCTTTGTTGAATTCCATTTTCTAGATCTGATAGATCAATTCACACAGTATCTTAGTGTGATCCCTATTCAATTAGTGAAAGCGTTTCATCATCAAAGAAAGATGCAACTTCTCCATTAGAGCACAACCGAGTTCCAAAGGTATAATCTATTTCCTTGTATGTTATAGATATTTGTTGCATGTTTGTTGCTGGTATTCTATCTTATAGATAGATTGATTTACTGATCTTGACATGTGAGATTGAGGGTTTGCATCTTGGATGAATTAGTAGCCTTCTGGATAGTTGATCCCTGCATCAAGTGGGTCAAAAGTTTTTGAAACCTATCCTAGAGGCTCACCAAATTTCCAACACCTACTAGTAAACAGAAGTATTTATATGACATGAGAGAGAGAGAAGGAGAGAATAAGAGAAGAAAAAGAAATCTTATGCTTTGAATATAGGAGCCGCCTCTTTTTTGGTGCTTTTCTTTTTCAGAAGACGACCATTGGAACTTCAAGCAGGATTTAGGGGATAGAATTGGGCAAGAATAAGAATGAAGGTGAGAGTATGCTTCCATACATCAACCACAATGTTATGGTTTTGGCAAATTCAAACTTACAAAGAATTAGGAGTTAGGCAGGGCACTGAGCCCTTTTGCTCAATTAGGTCAGAAGAGGAGAACGATTGTAGATAAAATAAGCCAGCTTGAGTGAAAATATAATTTAAAGACTCGGCCAATTTGTAGGATATGTTGGAATTTGAGATGACTTGAGTAGTCTTTGATGAATTGAAGAAGTTAGCATCTCAAGTATTGATTTGAGTTGGAATTCTTGTCAACACATTGTCACAAACATGATGTTGATAGGCTAGTGTTGATAGAGCTGAAAAGAAGAAACAGAAGTGAAACAGTCAGGAACTCAGAATTCCTGAAGCAGAGCACGCGGTCGACCGGGCTCTTCATGCGGTCGACCGATCAAGAAGAAACCTGCAGAAAACAGTTTTTGGTAGCTCCCAGTTATTTTCGTGACACAGTGTGTCTTCGGTCGATCGAGACCCCAGGATGTCGACCGAGCGCGATAATTGACTATTTCCAGATAGTGTATGATGTCGACCGAGCACAGTATGATGTCGACCGAGCACGGGAACCAGAGTTGCGCAGAATTAGAAGTTTTGCACGAAAATTCAGCACAGTTATCTATTTCGTTTGGGAATCTTTCTAAACGAATTGTAGCCCGTTTTGAATACAATTAAGGGTTATTAAAACCTATATAAAGGCATGCTTGGGTCGTTCATAAACACACCAAGAAAAGATACCAGAAGAGAAGAGAAAAGAGAGAAGAGAAGAGAGAAGAGTGTGCTGTGTGCTGGTGCTGTTGCTGTGTGCTGTTGTGCTACATCTTTCTACAGCAATTGTGGACGAGATTATGCTCTAGAAGATGATGATTCGTCCATAAGTTAAGTGTCTCTCTTTTATGCTTTAGATTTCAATTTGTAAGGGATTGAGAGAGAGAGAATTGTAGAGGGGAAGGGCTGTAGACAGAGTTGATCTTATATTCTGTTTTTACATCAAGTTGGTGCTTGGTGTTTGGGGTTTGGTGATCCTATCTGTGGGTGCAGATAAATTGTAAGGGGAGTCGGTGCTTCCTAGATAGTTGGTGCTATCTGAAACTCAAGGGAGTCGGTGCTTCCTAGATAGTTGGTGCTATCTGAAACTAAGGGTTGGTGCTCTTTGTCGTTGGTGCGACTAAATAAGATTCAGATCTGTCCCGGATTGGTGTTCGGACAGTCTTTGAACCGTGGACGTAGCCTTTTGGTGAACCACGTTAAATCTGGTGTCATTGTGTGATTTGACTTGTTTTGTTGTTGAATTGGACCTGTTTTTAGAAATCACTGATTCACCCCCCCCCTCTCAGTGATCGTGGTATCCAACAATTGGTATCAGAGCGAGGTTCCCTTGATCAGTTTAATACGCTAAGGGTGATCTCTTGTCAAATCACATGGCGGTCAATACAGGGAATATGAAAGCACCTCTGTTTGATGGTTCTAATTACTCCTTTTGGAAGATTAGGATGCAAGCCTTCATCAAATCTCTTGGCTATGATGTTTGGGAGGCTGTCAGAGCCGGTTACAATGCTGCCACCGTACCCAATGATACAGCATCGAAGAAGTTGGCAGACAACGACTCCAAGGCGCAGAATGCACTCTTTAGTGGCCTTGTGGACAGCGAGCTTGTCAAAGTAATTGCATGCAAAACAGCCAAGGAAATTTGGGACAAGTTGCAAAGCATACATGAAGGTGATGAGAAGATTAAAGAAGCCAAATTGCAAACTCATCGCTCTCAATTCGAGTCTCTTCGCATGGAGGAAAGCGAGAATGTTGACTCGTATATGCAACGAGTGAATGAAGTCACGAATGACATTCGTGGACTAGGGGAGGAGATTAAAGAGCCGGTCATCGTCAAAAAGGTTCTAAGATCTCTTCTTCCACGGTTTGATTCAAAAGTCTCAGCCATCGAAGAAGCCAAAGATCTGAACGCATTTTCCATGGATGAATTACATGGTTCTCTAACTGCCTATGAGATGCGCATAGGAAAGACGTCTTCATCTGATAAAGAAGCGGCCTTCAAAGTTCAGAAAAAGGCAAAAGAGACTGCTGGTCATGATGTTGATTCTGATTATGATGAGCTTGAGGCTCAATTTGTTAGAAAGTTGAAGAAAGGAAGCAATGGCAAGTACAAAGGGAAGCTACCCTTTAAATGCTTCAATTGTGGAGGTGTTGGTCACTTTGCTGCGAAGTGTCCGCTAAAAGAAGACAATGATAATGACTCTTATGCTGAAAAGAGTAAAGGACAGAGAAATTTCAGAAAAAGAGGTAAAGCTAAAAACTTTCTATGTCAACAAGATGACAGCACGTCTGAAACTTCAGACGATGATGAATCAACCGAAGCTCTCTTCATGGTCACTGTTGAAGAAGAAGAAGAGCTAGATCCGGAAGAGGATGAGGAGGCTGAAGTCAATCTTGAAGAGGAACTCATAGCCGCACTTGAGGAGCTTAGCATGGAACGCAAATCAAGTAAGAAAAATCTGAAACTTCTCCATGAATCTGAAAGTTCTATTATTGCTTTGAAAACTCA
This sequence comes from Litsea cubeba, assembly GCA_012931725.1. Taxonomy (NCBI): domain Eukaryota; kingdom Viridiplantae; phylum Streptophyta; class Magnoliopsida; order Laurales; family Lauraceae; genus Litsea; species Litsea cubeba. The sequence goes on along the minus strand of CM022951.1, from coordinate 21,219,226 downwards.
AGTAGAAGAATATAAAAGAATGGTAGAAGTCCTTGAAAACCAAATAAGTATAAAAAAGGAAGAGGCTATGAAACTTGAAACTGAGATCGCTAGAGCAAAGGCTGAAAATTTGGAAAATAGCAAAAAACTCAAAGTGATCCAAGCGATTGAAGGGACTATGAAACTCAATGAACTACTGAAAGTTCAAAGACCAGCCCACTTCAGATTTGGTCTAGGATTTGAGAAAGGTGAATCCTCTAAGATTGCACCTCCTGAAAAGAAAGAGTTTGTGAAGCAAGTCACTGCACCTTCTAACTCTATGAAGCCCACTCAACCTAGAAAGGAGTCCATTCCTGTTAGAAAGGTAATGAAGATTAACCAGCCACAAAGAAGATACAAATTCTATGGTTATTGCTTTCATTGTAATATGTTTGGACATAAAAGAGCTGATTGCAAATTCTATGTAAGAAACAGCCCATTTGTGACTAGGAATCCTTTTTCAATCCTAAGTAGCCACAAAATTGAGTGCTATATGTGTCATAATTATGGACACTTGGCTAGGGATTGTAGGTTGCCTATAGCTAACCAATTTCAGGTTGAAAAGAAACCCAAGTTAGTTAAGGCATGGAGGGCAAAGAAAAGTGCAGAAAGTCCCAAAGAATCTCTCATTGTGCAAATGGCATTCAATGCACAAAAGAAGACAGCACCATGGGTCCTTGATAGTGGTTGTTCAAGCCATATGACTGGTGATAAAGAGAAATTCATCAAATTACAGCACTATGAAGGCGGTTCAGTGAAGTTTGGCAACAATGATGGTGCCAAAATCTGCGGAAAAGGTGTTATTCAACTTATGGCAAACAAGATCAGATCTGAAGAAGTCTTATATGTGTCTGGATTGAGACACAACCTGCTTAGTGTGAGCCAGATCTGTGACAAGGGTCACGAAGTTATCTTCACAAAGAATGGGTTTGCCATCAAGAAGAGTAGCAACGGCAAAACAGTGGCAACTGGATCAAGAACTGCTGGAAATCTCTATACATTGTCAGATGGAGCTGAAAAGACCTGCTTGATGAGTCGGACAGAGGAAAGTTGGTTGTGGCACAAACGCCTTGGGCATCTAAGCTTTGATAACATGTCAAAGATTTGCAATTCAAAGGCTGTAAGAGGCATGTCTAAAGTTGAAAAGCCTTCCAATCCCATTTGCGACTCTTGCCAAAAGGGAAAGCAAACGAGGGTTATGTTCAAGTCAAAGGAGCATCATTCCAAGAAACCTCTTGAGCTAGTGCACACTGATCTCTGTGGACCGATGCGAACTCAAAGCACCAATGGAGATAAGTATTTCATGTTATGCATTGATGATTATACTCGTATGACATGGGTATTGTTTCTTAAGCATAAGCATCAAGCACTTGATCGTTTTAAAGTGTTTAAAGCACAGGTTGAAAATCAATTGGAAAAACGTATCAAGATCTTAAGGTCTGATCGTGGAGGCGAGTTCACATCTGAAGAGTTCACTAAATATTGTGAACATCATGGCATTCAAAGACAGTACTCAGCCCCTAGAACTCCACAGCAAAATGGAGTTGTGGAACGGAAGAATCGCACCGTACAAGAGATGGCTCGTACGATGCTAAGTGAAAGCAAGATGGCTGACAAGTATTGGAAAGAGGCAATTCATACGGCTGTATACATTCAAAATCGATGCTTGATCAGGCCACATGAAGTCAAAACTCCCTATGAGCTATGGTTTGGAAGAAAAGCAACAGTCAAGCACTTCAAAGTCTTCGGCAGCAAGTGTTACATCAAGCGGCTCGAACAAAATCCGGGCAAATTTGAAGAAAGAGCTGACGAAGGTATATTTCTGGGTTACTCCTCTACTAGCAAGGCATATAGGTGTCTTAACAAAAGAACCAGAAAAATCATAGAAAGTGCTGATGTGAGAATAGATGAGAATATTGAACCAAAGAATGCAACTCATAATGACAGTCCCGTTTATGAGGACTCGAGTGAGATTGATGATGAGATGGCTGAATCTAATGATTCTGAGAAATCAAAGGATGTCTCAGAAGATACTACACCTAAGAAGCACAGCACTTGGGTAGAGCAACACCCTAAGGATCAAATCATTGGAGATCCTAAGGCAGGCGTTCAAACTAGACAAAGTGTAGTTAGCAATTACTCACTAGTGTCCACCATTGAACCCAAGACTGTGGCTGAAGCCAGTCTCGATGATAGCTGGTTGAAATCTATGCATGAGGAGTTGGAGCAAATTGAGAAGAACTCCACATGGGAACTTGTTCCTCGACCTACTGATAAGAATGTTATTGGTACTAAATGGGTCTTTCGGAATAAGCTGAATGAAGATGGTCAAGTCATTAGAAACAAAGCAAGGTTGGTTTGTAAAGGCTATGCTCAAGTTGAAGGCATAGATTTTGAAGAGACCTTTGCACCGGTGGCTCGTCTGGAAGCTATTCGTATGTTTCTTGCATTGGCAGCATACAAAACCTTCAAGGTATTTCAGATGGACGTAAAGTCAGCTTTCTTGAATGGTTTACTTGAAGAAGAGGTCTACATTGAGCAACCTGATGGTTTTCTCATCAGCAAAAATTCAGATCTAGTGTGCAAATTGAAAAAGGCTCTTTATGGACTGAAACAAGCGCCAAGGGCATGGTATGCAAGGCTGGATCTCTATCTCCGCAAGATTGGTTTTGGAAAAGGACTTGTTGATAGCAATCTATATGTCAAAACTGAATTAAGCAAACAGCTGGTTGTCATTGTTTATGTTGATGACATAATCTTTGGTGGCAATGATGAGGAGATGTGCAGGAATTTTGCAGAAGAGATGAAGAAAGAATTTGAGATGTCGATGCTTGGAGAATTAAAGTTCTTTCTTGGTTTACAAGTTCAGCAGCTGAAACATGGCATCTTCATATCACAAATGAAGTACATTAAGGAAATGCTGAAACGGTTCAATATGGAAGACAGCAAGCCAGTGAGCACACCAATGACAACGAACACGAAGCTTAGCAAAGATGATAAGGCCTGGTCCGTTGATCATACCACCTATCGCTCTATGATAGGAAGCTTGCTCTACTTGACTGCAACAAGACCAGATCTTCTACAAGCAGTATGTATGGTTGCACGCTTTCAAGCAGCACCAACTGAAACGCACCTTACAGCAGTGAAAAGAATCTTTCGATATCTGAAAGGTACTATGGAGCTTGGTATCTGGTATCCCAAAGGCAAATCCTTCACTCTAGTTGCATATTCTGATGCCGATTGGGCTGGATGCGTAGATGATCGCAAGAGTACTAGCGGCGGCGCATTTTATCTTGGAGAAAGATTAGTTGCTTGGCATAGTAAGAAGCAAGACTCAGTATCCCTTTCGACAGCGGAAGCGGAATATATTGCAGCGGCAACTTGTTGTACGCAAGTGTTATGGATGCGGCAAATGCTCTCTGATCTAGGAGTTCCTACAACGGATCCTACGCCGATCCTATGTGACAACACGAGTGCAATTCATATATCTAAGAATCCTGTTCAACATTCTAGGACGAAGCATGTAGCAATTCGTTATCATTTTCTCAAAGATAAAGTTGCTGATGGAGAGGTCAAGTTGGAATATGTTCCAACAACTGAGCAAGTGGCTGATATTTTCACGAAACCTCTGCCAAAGGAAGTCTTCGAGTATCTCCGGAAAAAGTTAGGAGTTACTCACTCTCCTAAACCGTAGGAGTTGTGCTTGAAAGGGGGAGCAATGCATTCATTGAATATCCTATTCGCTCCTCGGTTTGGTCCCTTTGGACTTGTTGTCAAAGGGGGAGAGATGTTATGCTATGATAGCAAGGAGAGATGTTATGCTATGAAAGCTAGGGGGAGATTGTTGAGTTGAAAGTGTTGAAGTTCCAATAGTGTTGCCAACAATTCCAAAGGGGGAGATTGTTGGAATTTGAGATGACTTGAGTAGTCTTTGATGAATTGAAGAAGTTAGCATCTCAAGTATTGATTTGAGTTGGAATTCTTGTCAACACATTGTCACAAACATGATGTTGATAGGCTAGTGTTGATAGAGCTGAAAAGAAGAAACAGAAGTGAAACAGTCAGGAACTCAGAATTCCTGAAGCAGAGCACGCGGTCGACCGGGCTCTTCATGCGGTCGACCGATCAAGAAGAAACCTGCAGAAAACAGTTTTTGGTAGCTCCCAGTTATTTTCGTGACACAGTGTGTCTTCGGTCGATCGAGACCCCAGGATGTCGACCGAGCGCGATAATTGACTATTTCCAGATAGTGTATGATGTCGACCGAGCACAGTATGATGTCGACCGAGCACGGGAACCAGAGTTGCGCAGAATTAGAAGTTTTGCACGAAAATTCAGCACAGTTATCTATTTCGTTTGGGAATCTTTCTAAACGAATTGTAGCCCGTTTTGAATACAATTAAGGGTTATTAAAACCTATATAAAGGCATGCTTGGGTCGTTCATAAACACACCAAGAAAAGATACCAGAAGAGAAGAGAAAAGAGAGAAGAGAAGAGAGAAGAGTGTGCTGTGTGCTGGTGCTGTTGCTGTGTGCTGTTGTGCTACATCTTTCTACAGCAATTGTGGACGAGATTATGCTCTAGAAGATGATGATTCGTCCATAAGTTAAGTGTCTCTCTTTTATGCTTTAGATTTCAATTTGTAAGGGATTGAGAGAGAGAGAATTGTAGAGGGGAAGGGCTGTAGACAGAGTTGATCTTATATTCTGTTTTTACATCAAGTTGGTGCTTGGTGTTTGGGGTTTGGTGATCCTATCTGTGGGTGCAGATAAATTGTAAGGGGAGTCGGTGCTTCCTAGATAGTTGGTGCTATCTGAAACTCAAGGGAGTCGGTGCTTCCTAGATAGTTGGTGCTATCTGAAACTAAGGGTTGGTGCTCTTTGTCGTTGGTGCGACTAAATAAGATTCAGATCTGTCCCGGATTGGTGTTCGGACAGTCTTTGAACCGTGGACGTAGCCTTTTGGTGAACCACGTTAAATCTGGTGTCATTGTGTGATTTGACTTGTTTTGTTGTTGAATTGGACCTGTTTTTAGAAATCACTGATTCACCCCCCCCCCTCTCAGTGATCGTGGTATCCAACAGGATATTCATTTAAACTATATTGCCAACAGTATGGCATGCAACTCTCTTTCATCGAATGAGCCATCATCAAGCTAATTTTAAGATGCCACAATTGTACAGCTCCAAATCAATTGTATGGTTCCATAATTGTACGGTTCCAAATCAATTGTATGGTTGCATGTCCCATTCTTGGGAGACTAGTCTCCCATGAAGTTGTCCACTTCACCTCCCTTCCTCTCCAACAATTCTCATATTGTTCTTTCTTTTTCCAAATTTTTGTTTTCTCGCTTTCTATGTGAAAAATCAACGTGATCTCTCCCTCTTTTTGAAAAGTCAAAGTGAGAAAAGTTGAAGTTTTCGATGACCCAGGTCCTCATGCACATTCAATCCTCAATTCGAATCTTTCAAGCATCTCATTGACCATTTTTTCCAGGTCCCTTTCTTGGGAGACTACTCTCTCACGAAATTATCCACTTCACCTCCCTTCCTTTCCAACAAATTTCTCATATTGTTTTTTCTTTTACCAAATTTTCGTTTTCCTCCTCACCCTCTCCCTCTCTGTGTGAAAATCAACGTGAGCTCTCTCTCTTTTGAAAAGTCAAAGTGAGAGAAGTGGAAGTTTTAAATGACCCAGGTCCTCATGCACATTCAATCCTCAATTCAAATCTTTCGAGCATCTCATTGACAATTTTTTTTCCATGTCCCTTTCTTGGGAGACTAGTCTCCCACTAAATTGTCCTTTTCACCTCTCTTCCTTTCCAACAAATTTCTCATATTGTATTTTCTTTTCCCAAATTTGTGTTTTCTTCCCCGCCCTCTCTGTTTGAAAAATCTACGTGAGCTCTCTCTCTCTCTTTGAAAAGTCAAAGTGAGAAAAGTGGAAGTTTTCGATGACTCAGGTCCTCATGCACATTAAATCCTCAATTCGAATCTTTCGAGCTTTTCACTGACAATTTTTTTTCCATGTCCCTTTCTTGGGAGACTAGCCTCCCACGAAATTTTCCTCTTCACCTCCCTTCTTTTCCAACAAATTTCTCATATTGTTCTTTCTTTTTCCAAATTTTTGTTTTCTCCCTCTCCCTCTCCCTCTCTGTGTGAGAAACCAACGTGAGTTCTCTCTCCCTTTGAAAAGTCAAAGTGAGAAAAGTGGAAGTCTTCGATGACCCTAGTCCTTATGCACATTCAATCCTCAATTCGACTCTTTCGAGCATCTCATTGTCCATTTTTTTTTCTACGTCCCTTTCTTAGGAGACTAGTCTCCCAAGAAATTGTCCTCTTCACCTTCCTTCCTTTGCAACAAATTTCTCATATTGTTATTTCTTTTCCCAAATTTTCGTTTTCTCCCTCTCCTTCTCTATGTGAAAAATCTACGTGAGCTCTCTCTCTCTTTGAAAAGTCAAAGTGAGAAATGTGGAAGACTTCAATGACCCAAGTCCTCATGCACATTAAATCCTCAATTCGAATCTTTCGAGCTTTTCACTGACAGTTTTTTTCCATGTCCCTTTCTTGGGAGACTAGTCTCCCACGAAATTGTCCTCTTCACCCCCCTTCTCTTCCAATAAATTTCTCATATTCTTCTTTCTTTTTCCAAATTTCCGTTTTCTCCCTCTCCCTCTCCATCTCTGTGTGAAAAATCAACGTGAGCTCTATCTCTCTTTGAAAAATCATAGTGAGAAAAGTGGAAGTTTTCGATGACCCAGGTCCTCATACACATTCAATTCTCAATTCGAGTCTTCTGAGCATCTCATTGACCGTTTTTCTTCCATGTCCCTTTCTTGGGAGACTAGTCTCCTACGAAATTGTCCTCTTCACCTCCTTTCCTTTCCAATAAATTTCTCATATTGTTCTTTCTTTTTCCAAATTTCTATTTTCTCCGTCTCCCTATCCCTCTCTGTGTGAAAAATTAACGTGAGCTCTCTCTCTCTCTCTCTTTGAAAAGTCAATGTGAGAAAAGTGGAAGTTTGCAATGACCCAGGTCCTCATGCAGATTCAATCCTCAATTCTAATCTTTCGAGCATCTCATTGACCTTTTTTTTTCCATGTCCCTTTCTTGGGAGACTAGTCTCCCATGAAATTGTCCTCTTCACCTCCCTTCGTTTCCAACAAATTTCTCATATTGTTCTTTCTTTTTCCAAATTTCCGTTTTCTCACTCTCCCACTCCCTCTCCCTCTCTGTGTGAAAAATCAACGTGAGCTCTCTCTCTCTCTCTCTCTCTCTCTCTTTGAAAAGTCAAAGTGAAAACAGTGGAAGTTTTTAATGACTCAGGTTCTCATGCACTTTCAATCCTCAATTCGAATCTTTCGAGCATCTCATTGACCATTTTTTTTCCTTGTCCCTTTCTTGGGAGACTAGACTCCCACGAATTTGTCATCTTCACCTCCCTTCCTTTCCAACAAATTCCTCATATTGTTATTTCTTTTCCCAAATTTCTGTTTTCTCCCTCTCCCTCTCTTTGTGAAAAATCTACGTGAGCTTTCTCTCTTTTTGAAAAGTCAATGTTAGAAAAGTGGAAGTTTTCGATGACCCAGGTCCTCACACACATTCAATCCTCAATTCGAATCTTTCGAGCGTCTCATTGACCATTTTTTTCCATGTTCCTTTCTTGGAAGACTAGTCTCCCACGAAATTGTCCTCTTCATGTCCCTTCCTTTCCAACAAATTTCTCATATTGTCCTTTCTTTTTCCAAATTTCCATTTTTTTCCTCTCCCTCTCTTTGTGAAAAATCAAAGTGAGAGAAGTGGAAGACTGTGATGACCCACGTCTATTGAAATATGACCACTCAATAGCAAGCCCCCTCTCATTTTACTCTAATATGACTTGGCCCCAACGTGAGATTTAGCTTGTAAAAGAAACATATAATATTCAAGATTTAAGTGCTAATACATTACAAGAATCCAGTTTCTTGAATATGTAAATGCAGTATAATTCAGTTTAATCCAAAGCGTTAAAATTATTATGAAGTTTAGATTATTAAAAATTGGAAATACATTGAGCAATTACATGTATAAAAAGTTAAAATAAATGCCCGCTCTAACTTTTTAATTGAATTGAAAAAAAAAGTGGGAATATTTTCTCTTGCGATGGTATGTGGTTAGGCTCATTGTGCCAACCTAACTTCACATTCAAATTCAATTTTACTCGAATCAAATCTTGATTATATTTAAACGTAAACTTGATTTTTATATATGATCTCATAATTTGAATCAAAGTGGGTCCAAATATTAGATATAAATCTAATATTTAATTTGAGTGTTTAAGATATTTGGAACCATTGTACTACTAGATTTTCCATCTCGTTATGGGCATACATAGATCGTTCTTTTCAAAAACTCAGATATGGACCTTGGATTTCTGATGAGCATGTCAGACTAGCCCATTGATGGTTGTGATAATTTTTGGATAATGAGGGCTATGGTACACCTCATATTATCATACTACCATGTGTACTTAATTGTGTTGGAAAGGTCAATCTTCCGCGTTCAGAGACAATGAGAACTAGCTACCAGAATCGGCAGACACGAAGATCCATCGGTCCGACCCTTTCGTAACCCGAAGCGAACTGAACAATCGAGTTTTTTTTTCTCATATTTTGTACGAGTATGCCAATTTCTGTTTGAAAAATTAATTACGAAGAATGTGCAATCATAAATTCAAATAAATAATTAGTATAAATAATTAGTGAATAATGTTAATGTTAGTGAATGTGAGAAATTGTATAAGAAAGCAAAAGAAAATGGGCAAGGCACACCAATTAAGATGCTTTCTTAAAGACATCAATTTCCCACATGTGCAGGTGGTTTAGATGAAATTCTGTCCCCAAGATACAATGCCCAACTCTGATTTGAAGTCTGCACACTAGAATCAGAAACATGGAATTGCCCTTGAAAGCAAAGTAAATAATAAAAGATAAGAAACTTCTCTTAGATAATGTGCTTCTGAAAATACTGTCTTCTATTCATCTTTAATGCCTTGAAAAACTTCAAATCACCTTAATTTATAATGTTTGAAAGTAGCCTTTGAGATTGGGTCACATCCACTCAAATGGGCCCAAAAGACACATCTCATCCAAAGGACATAAAACACTTGATTTTGAAAAGACACATTCAAATGTCTCTTTGAATTTATTTTTTAAATTATTGGGTTGTAGAAAATATCCAACAATCCCCCGCTATTTTCTTAAAATACCCTTTTTAAGAAAAAAAATTAATTAGTAATAATAATAACAGTACAAAAATAACTAAAAACTGTATAATGCATCCCTCACAGGTGGATGAGCCTTGAACCTGAATGTAGAATATGTATCATAAAGCTTTAGTTTGTGAGTAAGTGACTTAAGTGAAGTCCACAATACTTATTCACATTATACAATATGGTCGGGCATCCATATTCTCTACGCCGTGCTATTTCATAGGCCATGCGCTAGTCCTAGTCTTAGCGAATGCTCTAGAGTCTTACTGACAAGAGCCATGGGAGGCGCCCATGACCTCCACATCCGCAAAGGCAAACCCATCAGGAGTGCTTTCGCTCACTATGCACTAAGCCATGGGTCTGTTAAGGACTAAAAGTCCAGCCTAACATAGATGAAAGCTAAACAGTGCACAAATCTTAGAGATGGGCAAGTTTGGAACAAATTAATTTCCCCCACTAGTTCCAAATAAATGTGCACCGCGAGGAATATCTCAATATACCCTCTGGTGGACAGTACATCTGACCAAATTTCATTTCCACTCTAACTTAGAAGTTAAGAGTAGGCTACGGTCAGGACCATTCCTCTATGTCACTAAACCCATCTCCCTTGAAGTTTAGATTCAATCTCAGTGATATAATATCACTCTGAGAAGTAATGGGGTATTCACCACAATTTGTATGCCATTTACCTCAATTTTACCTGTGTCCATTGACATTTGTTGATAGAAAAAGTACCTCAATTGGTTGTATTATATATATACTTTCTTTTTCCATTCATATATCCATGATCTATACTCAGATCCAATGGATGATGATGTAATATCCATGATTTTGTGATCCAATCGACGATATAATATTCACATCTGTGATCCGATCGGATGGTGATGTTGATGATGCACTATCCACAATGCACAAATGTCATCCGATCATAGTTACCTATTCTGCATCACTTTTTAAAAAAAAGTACTAACACAAGAAAACATCAGTACGTATTTCATTCTCCAGTTGATAATTCAACACATATATAGGTTAGCCTTAAGTTGTACATAAGTACATAAGATTGATAAACCAACATTTTATTCATAAATCACAAATTATTTTACAATATGTCAATTGGCTAATCTCAATGAGATATATGAACCAACATATCACACGAATCAGAAATCACATATGCATAAAACAAAAAAAAATGTTTTATATACGTGAGTAGAAAAATTGGCAAGACTCACTATTAGACCATTAAATATGGTCTTGGCAAACAAACTAAACACAATCTATTTGTTCACGTGGTTTAGAAAAAATGTAGACCCTAATGCAACATTAGATAACAATCATGCACATACTTCATGGAAGTTGATGATGCCAAAAACAGGGATTCGGACACCACCGGTCAGATAATTAATGCTATGCAATAAATGAAGAGAGATGAGAGATTTATAGTGGTTCGGTCAAGTGTGACCTACGTCCACTTCAAGATGGTAATCTTTGATTAATGTCGAGGGTTACAGATATGAGAAAGTATGCAAAAAACCATCCCCTCTCAAGTGATGAGAGGGCTCTATTTATAACTCTTTCCCACCAGGTGGGGATGCAATCGGTTCAACGTCTCTTTGGAGCGTCAGACGTGTCCTTGAGGATCGAGCCAGGTGGAAGGCAGGTGAGATCCTCTCCGCGAGACTTGGTAAATGCAGGTTAGGGGAGGACTTCGTCGCGATGACTTGGAGCCTGCGGTGACGAGGCTTCGTTTAACGAAACCCGGATCTCAACGGGGCTATTCTGGCCTGACCCACGATCCTAGACGGACCGGGTTACTCGGACCTGACTCATTGCCGCTATCCGGATTGGGCTTGACCCATCAGAAGTGATAGTTCAACCTTTCTCAAACTATCCTTTCTCAAAAGAAAAGAACAGAAAAAGAGCAGATTTGAATGGATAGTTATGAAGCAAAGGGTAGTTAAATAAAAATAGTTTTTGAAAGAAGGGTGGTTACAGAGGAGACACAACTCTTGATCCAACAAATTAAGATGTTTCCTCATTTCTTCTCAAATCTCAATACGTTGAGATAAGCAATGAAACACGGTAAGAGTGGAGTAGTGGACGGATGCAAAGAGAAATAGAGTCACTGATAATATGTGATTTTGAATACACTGCCTATATTTCATAAATATTAGAAGTACCATTGCTCTTTTTTTCTGTAACATATCAAACCATATAGATTACTGCACGAGACTTCTCCACTACAACCTGGACACCACCAGAAGATCCTGCATGTCTCAGGCTATCAAGATATATACTCTAAGGAACATGGAGATTATCAATATTTCGTCAATCCACATGATCACGATTTTGCAACAATATTGTGTGGGGAGATTTTCAAAGCTCCAGGATTACGCTAACCACGGCCATCAGATGGGACTAAGCATTCTCACGTGCCATCCGCATGCCATCCACGTGGCACCAGACTCACCTCGGCTACCAGGGCAGAAGCCTCAGCCGAAGTCGGACAGTTCCTGGCCGCTAGCCCCGACCTCGGCTACCAGGACAGAAGCCTCAGCCGAAGTCAGACAGGTCCTGGCCACTAGCGCCGAGCTCGGCTACCCAGGTGCCCACCTCGGCTAAAAGCTTGACCTCGGCCAAAGGAGCCGGGACGAAAGCCGAAGCAAGAAAGAATCTCCACTCACGCCCTTCGCCCCCCATGTCATCAGACACGTGGAGGAATAGGGGCGCGAGCCAGTGAGACAGATGCGACATCCAGCCGTCCACAATCTTCACCAGATCACTGACAGGGCGGCATCCAGCGGCTGAAGCCAAATCAGGGCAAGGCCCGAGGGCGGATCCGATGGTACCCCTACCGCCAAAGGCGTCCAACACGATCTGGCCCAATATGACGCGTATTTAATGCGATGTGGGCTGATCCGACTGGCATTAAATGCAAAGTGGGCTGGAATGGACCGCATTTATTACTTTGTGGGCTGATGATGACTTCCCTATCAAGTCATGGGACCCACACCAAAATATCATCCAAAGATATCGTCCAGTCGTCTATAAATAGAGCCCTATTTCACATGCAAGGTACGCACAGTCCAAACCTGAGAGTCGTGACTCTGCCTCTCTTCTTCATCTCCTTCCTTTGTTCCAGTTCATTCACTGACTTAGGCATCGGAGAGCTTTGCGCCGCTCAGGCCAGGGTCCTCTGACCGTTTGCTCTTCCCTTTCAGGCTTTCAGGCAGCGGATCATCTTCTTCATTTGGATAAGTCCTCTAAGGCACCCCGATTATTGTGGGTCATACTTTTTCTGCACCTACAATTGGCGCCGTCTGTGGGAAAGTACTATCCCAACCTTCCCAACCTTCCCAGAAACCATGCCTCCGAAAGCTAAGAAGGGCAGAGAATCCCAGAGAGCAAGACTCGAGCGTCTGGGCCCGTCGACGGACGTCCCTCCTCAGGGACGGTCCGGAGCGGACCATGGCGCGTCTGCAGGCGAAGAGCGCGTAGGCTCGCGACCCTTCGTCGAGATTCCCTTCCGAGAGGGAGTCGAGACCTCGTGCTCTGACGATGAAGTCGGGCCTCCCCAACGGGACGAGCGTCAACGTGAGCGCCCTCTCAAAGGCAAAGATGCAATAGTGGAGGAGCCACACCGTGTGTAACCCCCCCCCCCCCCCCCCCCCCCCGCCCGCGGCACTTACTGCTACAAGGTGATGCCCTTCGGGCTAAAGAACGTGGGGGCAACGTATCAGCTCCTCGTGACAAAGATATTACAGGTTCAGCTCGGCGAGACAGTGGAAGTCTACATTGACGACTTGGTCGTCAAGTCCAAGCACTCCAATGACCATCTGGCGGATCTGGCCCAAGTCTTCAGCATCCTTCGCGCATTCAAGCTCAAGCTAAGTGCTTCCAAGTGCGCCTTCGGCGTAGCTTCTGGCAAGTCCCTCGGAAGCCTGGTAACGCGAAGGGGAATATAGGCCAACCCAGACCAGATTACTGCAATCTTGGGCATCCAGAGCCCATCTACTACAAAGGAGGTTCAGAAGCTTACAGGCATGGCTGCAGCACTCAATCGCTTCATCAGCAGATCATCAGATAAGTGCCCGCCTTTCTTTCAGCTTCTGAGAAAAAATTTAAAATTCCAATGGACCCCTGAGTGCGACCAAGCGTTGGCAGCACTCAAAACTTATTTTGGAGGAGTTATTAGACAAGGGATTTATCCGACCTAGCGTGTCTCTATAGGGAGCACCGGTGTTGTTTGTGAAGAAGAAGGATGGAACTCTGAGAATGTGCATTGATTATAGGCAGTTAAATCAGGTGACTATCAAGAACAAGCACCCTCTACCCCGCATCGATGAATTGTTTGACCAACTACAAGGTGCGAAATACTTTTCCAAGATTGACCTCCGATCTGGCTACCATCAGCTAAGAGTGAGGGAGGAAGACATTTCCAAGACGGCATTTCGGACGCGGTATGGTCACTACGAGTTTTTAGTCATGCCTTTCGGTTTGACCAATGCCCCAGCCACATTCATGGCACTAATGAACCAAGTTTTCCAACCCTATTTGGATAAGTTTGTGGTGGTATTTATTGATGACATCCTGATTTAGTCTAAGGAATGGCACGAACATGGAGAACATCTGCGTATCTCCTTACAGCTGTTGAGGAATAACCAGCTTTATGCCAAGCTAAGCAAGTGTGATTTTTGGCTAAAACAAGTCACCTTTTTAGGCCACATTATTTCAGGGGAAGGATTATCAGTAGATCCTACAAAAATCGAAGCAGTTATGAATTGGAAACGACCTGCAAATGTGTTCGAAGTTCGAAGTTTCTTAGGCTTGGCAGGCTATTATCGAAGGTTCGTGCAAGGATTTTCTACAATTGCTGGGCTACTTACCAGACTCACGAGGAAGGATGTTCCGTTTACTTGGAACGAGCACTGTGAAAATAGTTTCCGAACATTGAAAGGCAAACTCACATCGACGCCAATACTTACCCTCCCCGCTGGGAGTGGAGGATTTGTGATATATAGTGATGCGTCGTTGCAAGGGTTAGGGTGTGTTCTCATGCAGCATGGAAAAGTGATTGCGTATGCTTCCAGACAGCTAAAGGTTCATGAATAAAATTATGCTACGCACGACCTTGAGTTAGCAGCTGTGGTATTTGCATTAAAAATTTGGAGGCACTATCTTTACGGTGAAGAATTTGAAGTATATACCGATCATAAGAGCCTCAAGTACATGTTTTCTCAGAAGGAGTTGAACTTGAGACAACAAAGATGGATGGAATTTCTCAAGGACTATGATTTATCTATCTTTTATCATCCAGGCAAAGTGAATGTTGTAGCCAATTCCTTAAGCAGAAAATCAGCACAGATGGCTTGTTTAACATCTGAGTGGAGATTGCTTGAAGAGATCAAAGACTTAGATGTTAAATTATGGTCTATTGACAACAAGGTATTATTGGGAAGCTTCAAGGTGCAACCTGAATTAATTCAAAGAATAAAGGACCACCAGCGGGACGATAAAGCATTGGCAGATATCTTCGACAAGATGGACAATAAACCAGATTTCTCTATTGTTAGTGGTGTATTATATTTTCGAGGCAGACTCTGTGTACCAAATGTTTGAGAACTCAAAGATGAAATTTTGAAAGAAGCACATCATACAAGATATACTATCCATCCAGGGAGTACTAAGATGTATCAGAAATTAAAAATCAGATTTTGGTGGGTCGGCATGAAAAATGATGTCACTGAATTTGTTGGCCGTTGTTTTACTTGTCAACAAGTGAAGGCTGATCATAGGAAGCCGGGGGGATTACTGCAGCCGTTGCCAATACCCGAATGGAAATGGGAGCATATCACTATGGATTTTATTTTTGGATTTCCTAGAACCTCAAGACATAATGAAATAATTTGGGTAATCGTGGATCGGTTGACCAAATCGGCACACTTTTTACGATTGAAAGGAAAAACTATAATGGAACAACTGGCCAAAACTTATGTTCGGGAAATTGTAAGGTTACATGGCATTCCAGCATCAATCGTATCAGACATAGATACTAGGTTTGTTTCACAATTTTGGAAAAGCTTGCAAAAGGCTATGGGTACCAAACTGCATTTTAGCACTGCATATCACCCCCAGACAGACGGACAGACAGAAAGAACAAATCAAACGCTGGAGGACATGCTTCGAGCTTGTGCAGTAGATTTCAAAGACAGTTGGGATAAGCAGATACTACTGGCAGAGTTTGCTTATAACAATAGCTATCATTCGAGTTTTCAGATGGCTCCTTTTGAGGCCTTGTATGGCAGGAGTTGTAGTTCTCCGATTTGTTGGGAAGAAGTGGGCGATCGACGAATTTTAGGCCCTGAATAGGTGCAAACTTCTACAGAGAATATTAAGAAAATCCGGGACAGATTACAGACTGCTCAGAGTCGCCAGAAGAGTTATGCTGACAAACGCCGAAGAGAATTGGAATTTATGGTAGGTGACTCCGTATTCCTAAAAGTCTCTCCAACGAAGGGAGTGATGCAATTTGGAAAGAAGGGAAAGCTCAGCCCGAGATACATTGGACCATTCAAGATTACAGGACGTGTGAGCGATGGGAATGCTTACGAATTGGATCTACCATCACAGCTAGCTGGAGTTCACAAAGTGTTTCATGTGTCAATGCTGAAGAAATATGAACCAGACCCATCTCATGTACTAGATCTTGTGTCAATGGATCTACAACCTAATTTATCATATGAGGAGAAACCTGTTGCAATCTTAGACACCAAGAACATGGTGTTGCGACGAAGAACAGTCCGACTAGTTAAGGTGCTCTGGACACATCATGATCCAAAGGAGGCTACCTGGGAGCTCGAGGACGACGTTCGGAGCAAGTATCCACATCTTTTACTCACAGGTATGTTTTTAATTTGGAGGACCAAATTTCCCAAGGAGGGGAGTATGTAATATCCTGAGTTACTTGGGCCCATGATTAGTCTGGCCCAGGTAGTATTAGTTATAGCTTGGCTCAAGTTATAATGGAAATAGAGTCCATGTTTTTGTAACTCAGCAAGTATCCCACGTGAGAGAGTTTGGGAAAGATTGGAGTTGTAAAACAACTCTAAATAGGAAGTTAGAAGTAATTAGAATTCCCTCTTCTTTTTATAAATATAGAGGATCAACGACCATTCTATTCATATGCATTGGAGAAAAGCTTGAGAGCAAGCTTTGTGGATTTCAATTTAGGAGAAGAAGAGGAAGGCTGCTGATGTCAAATTTGCATTCGAAGGCGACGATCGTTTACCAAAGGTGAGTGGATCTTCCTAATTATTTGGATGCTTTGATCCGGGGACTGATGATAGAACATGATTCTATTGGGTTAGAAATTTTGTAGTTACTATAATGATTTCTGAAATCATGAATTACATAGAAATCCTTTTGTGAATCTTATAAATCTTGACTGTGAAGTGTATAATGTCCTTGGAGTTGTTAAACTCATGTTTCTTCTTGAGATTCTATCACATATCTGTACAACAAAAGCCTGTCGTCAATGAGGAAGAATGGCTTTAGGAGGTTGTGGGACCCCATGTCCCACTAGATGATAAATCTAATCCATAGATCTTGTAGTAGACTAATGGTCGACCAAGATAGACTTGGAACCATGTGAGATGGACTCCGTTTGGACCACCATCTATGTAACTGCAGAGTAAAAATCGTGAATGACCAAGAAAATCCAGATTTGGTTGTTTGTAGTTGTGGGTCCCATCTATTGATCAGATCAATGATCAAGACCACACATCTGATCAAGGACCCCTGGTCGACCATGGTGTAGTTGGACATATGGGGTTTGGACCAGTGGGACCCGCTGTACAGTGAACTCAATAAATTGCAGGCGTGAACTGTTGTGTAATCTGTTTTGAGGTTGTGGGCCTCAGTGAATGATTCTATGATGAATCAGACTCGTTAGAATGATGCATCAGTCTTGGACGACCATGGCCTAGATGACGGATCTTGGACTAGCCGAGTGGGACCCACTAGATTTTACATCAAGGTTTTCAGGCGTGAAACAGTTGTGTTTTCTAGGTTCTGTGTATGTAAGTGTGGCCTGGGTGGAATCTATAAGTGAGGATAGCCTGGACTTTATATGTGATTGAAAACTAACCTTTCTACTTAGATTAATCAAGGCCCTATGTTGATTATGATTAATTATGTGGACTGTTGTATTGGAATTTTTGAATGACGCTGTGTAATATTCTGTTTATGATGAAGAATGGGTCACCCCTACACCTATGAATACCAGTCATGACTGGAAGTGGGGTAGCAACTAGTAAATAGTGTAGGGGGCTGAGTCCACACTAATGTTGTTTAAATTATTAATAATGAAATTTAATTGCTATATGATTATTATATATGATGCATTGGGTTTCATATGTTGGACTTGTGTCCGGATGATAGATGGCTTCGCGCCATGGTGGCCGTTATAGCGGCTAGTCCTTAATGGACGTGAGGGGCCATTATGATGGCTGGTCCTTTGTGGACGTGTCTGATGAGACAAGGTCATTGTGATTGGTATACATGTATACGATAAGGCCTTTGAGGCGTGGTGATGTGCATGGGCACGGATTTGTATGTGTAAGAATCTTAATAATATTTGATTATTGATTTAGACCTGCTGAATTATGTGATGTTATATTTTATGTGATTTATATAATTAGGAATATTCATTCACAGTAGTATTGATGTTGTGTTACCCCCTTCAGGTAATCATGTTGCGGGTGGGACAGAGCAGAACGATGTTCAGCACGTAGATTTCAACATGCGTGGCTGACAAGAGAGAACGAAAAAAGACAATTTAGTAGATGAGGGGATTAGCCATTGCTTAGGAAAGTTATTTAAATGTTTTAGTACATTATTGATGCAGACATAACATATTAAAGTATGAGTATTTATAACTCATTGATTAATTGAAATAATTGTTTGATTTGAAAACCAAATGCTTATGACAAATATTTGACGAATATATGGTAAACATTGCCAAGTTTATCACGATCCAGAGATCTGACAGGGCCCAGAATTTGGGTCGTGACAAAAAGTCTATCACTTAAACTTTGTGGCCTGTTAGTTATCTCTCTCTCTCTCTCTACGATGCTCAGATACGGGTACGGACACAAATTTAGTGATCGGGGATATGACTCTGCACTTTTGGAAATCTAGGACACGGGTGTCCTGATTTTTTCTTTCGATCACTTTTGAATTATTGAAAGTTTCATTAATATAATTTTTCTGTGGAGAAGTAAGAAAATTAAAAGAAGTATATGAAATAATTGACTTGGTCAGTAGGATATGCTGAACTTGTACTCTAGAAGTATTTGTGTAGTATTGGGTAGCAATACGAGTGTCGTCTCGGTTTGACGCGGATTTGTTGGGCTTGTTCACATATCCGGGTATCATAGCTTGTGGTCTCCTTTTGCATCATCGGTGACATGTCCTCATATACCAGTCTATCTAACTAAATCATTATTCTATTAGCTTGAGAATTGATATGAAGGGTTTGATGTAAGACCGCATAATCTTTCCAATAGTAGAACCAAAATATGGCTGAGGCCTGAAAATGACGATGGTGCTTATGATTTCCCAATTTGGGCTTTTTTTTTTTGGGTAGAAAGGTGATTACTTCATTCTTAAAGTGACAGCTCTCACATAAGATTATGGTATGCCACCCATCCATGGCATCTATCACCTAGTAAAAAGTATGGGTTATGTAACCATAAATTCCTCATTCCGTCACTATCAAAGGGGATGATACTATAC